>JAFIRS010000685.1:0-587114 GCA_018342105.1 Gonioctena quinquepunctata
TTTTTTTAAATTTATGCTACCAAACATGTTCTGAACAAATTGCTCCAGGTGTATATTATGAAAGATCTCCTCACGTTTCAGTGATCCTAATACAAATCTGAAAATTTTCTTTCAAGATTTTTGTTAACAAAACTAGGATTTTGAACAAATCACTATCAGGATAGCAGAGACTCGAGGAGGTGTATACTTTGGGATATCACCTATGATCTTAATACGAATCTTTCATTATTGTTGATATTATATGTGATTGTGTGATTAAGTCAAAGTTGGTATTTCATGAGAATGAACATGGTTGATTTATGATAATTAAGTCACTTCTGAGTATGCACACCACACAGGGTGTGCAATCATGGCAAGATATTTTATACTTTCAGTCAAGGGTTATGTGACGCCATCTATTATAAAATTTGAAAAACAAACATCTGACAATTCACCCCCACCTACAGTTGACGATGAAAATTAGGTTGTTTTGATGGATCTGTCATAACTTGCCATATATTGATTACTATCGTTTCGGACGTCCATCGTCTTAATGTATTTAAAAGGTTTTCACTACGATTCGAATGCTTGTATCTGCAATCGTCTTCAGTATTCACCTGAAGACGATTTTTTTTACAAGCATTGAAGCGTCGTAAACTTTATCTATAAGACGATGGCGTCAAACGTAAGTAATAAAGATTACCAATGTCTACAACCTTCAAACAAACGTTGCCATATATTAAAATGAAGTTAGTCATCACTTCAGAATTTTGTGAATTTATGTTTTTCTGACGAAATAAAAGTGTTATCCTGTATTCCTTAGAGTTTTACATTTTCAAGAAAAAAAAATATATGTCTTAACCCTGTTTTTTAGTTTAAATATCAACTAATGATAATTGATAATAATTCACTTGCAAAAAATGTTTGATAGGAAAAAGAATGAAACAACAGAGTCTTATTAATTTACTGTTTACTGCACAAAATATATCATCGAACATGTCATTGCTTACAACACTCGATTTTTACAGTACAGGTCATGTTGCAGGTCAACTGTGATAAGGCATAAGTGTTTCAAACAGCCATAAAATAAAATATAGAGTTCTGTACAACCGTAAAGTAACTATATAGGTATCATATATATATATATAAAACAAAAGTTTATGGCTGTTGGAACCGACTTATAATGGGACGACAGCAAACATTGTTGCCTCCGGTTTTCTGCTATGTATAATACTGCCACTCAGTATTCTCTGTATAAAATTAACACAATAATTAATAAATCTTGATATACAGACTTAATAATTGATATATAAAAAAGTAAATTAGTAAAATTTGTACATATTGCACTTTTTCAATTAATCTAAATATATTCACTCTCGATAGGAATGACCTCTGTTGTGAAGCAGGAATTCAAATATAAAGAAGTTTTTCCATTTTGAAAATGAATTGTATGAATAAATCCTGCTTATACAAAAGAGGGTTCAACAAAAAGGATCCAATCTTAATATAATATATCTGTATTTTTTTCAACAAAGTGACTGAAACAATTACCACAATATTTACAATATCATACATGCTTTAGAACAGGAAATCGTTAAAATCAAAATGACTCATAGATGATCCATTATAAATATCACAATTTTTTATAGAACAGAAAATTAAAAGAAACATGATACCTATTGATTGAAATTGTACATAACAATAATTTTGGTAGTGTTCCTCGTTCGGTACTGGGATTTGGACTGGGCTTTGATAAAATGCTTAGGAGATCATTAGTTTAATAATAATGAGTTTAGTGGAACAGAATAATATTTTTATTGAAACTTTTGAAAAGGAAGTTTCTTTGAATTATTTCTTATATATATATATATATATATATAATTATTTGAAACAAATGATAGGGGCGATCAAGTAATAAGCATCCAATTCTGTGCATATTTTTTACCTAGATTTTTTACATGAACCAAGTTCAATGTAATTTTCAGGAAAAAGTCCATTTCTCAAAGTGGAGTAGATGATGAGAGAAATGAGTAGGCCCAAAGTCGTTTCCACAGTTTATTGGTAGATATTGAATTAGTTTAGACATGTTTCGGAACTGATTAGTCCCATCTTCAGTAATATACATAGAAATTATCTGAAAAATTATATAATTTATAGATTTTGTTTTTGAGTGACAGACATTTTCAGTAATGGCCGGCGAAAAGGTTTTACTCACATGTGGAACACGAAAATAAATCGACATAACTTAATATTAACAGAATGTTGGGTTGCTCTCCCGACCAGGGAAAAAAGTTCTTAACATCATTTAAAATTACGTTCATTTTTACTATGGTTAAAAATATTATGATCATGTTGTGTTTCCATCCCTTTAAAGAATATTAACAACTTTTTCGCTTGGTCGGGATAGCAACCCCACATTTTGTTAATATTAAGTTATGTCTTGATTTATTTTCGTGTTCCACATGTGAGTATAACCTTCTCGCTGGCCATTACTGAAAATGTCTGTCACTCGAAACAAAATCTATAAATTATACAATTTTTCAGATAATTCTTATATTACTGAAGATGGGACTAATTAGTCCCGAAACACGTCTAAGCTAATATCTACCAATAAACTGTGGAGACGACTTTGAGCCTATTCATTGTTTGGCGGAAGTGGTGAAAACTCGAGATGGAGAAGAGATCTGCTGTCATGGTGTTTTACGAACATTCTACAATTAGTGAACGAATAATGATAAAAGTTAAATTCAATCATTGGATGACAGGATGGATTGAAGCATAATAAGACAAGAAAGAACCGATAAAGGTAAGGCTAGGTATGGTCAGCTGTGGTGGACATAAATATAAATATTTGACCGGCACGGACCTTGGGAAAATGCGGTTATTTTGAAATAAAACGTTAATGAAAGAACTGTACGAAGTCAGTTTGATCGGTCAATTCAAGAGTCAATTTACTGGTCAATTGACCAAGGGAGATATTTGACCCCAGTCAATTGAGCGGTTCTGCACCAAACACAGGTCATCCTAGTTGAAGCCCAGGTTAATTTTTTACAGATGTCAGTTGGAGAAATAATTCTGACTGTTCTGGATAGAGTTTTTCAAGGGCTTTCAAATGACATATTGCAAGTCAAGTTTCGTGCGATATAGTTTCTGTCATTTTTTAATGGTGACACTTTTGTTTGACAGAAGACAGTCAAAAACTAATGGTCGCATTCGGGGCAGGAACTGTATCTTAACACCAAATTTCAGCTTGATTGGTCAAACGGTTCGGCACTTATCGTAGAAGATTACAGACAGACAGACTTCACTCTGGAAATGGTCTCAATCATCTCGGGGGACCTCAAAACGTTTTTTTTTCGCACGATTACATAACTTGACCACTCGAGACGGTCAAGTAAAAGTTACCCAGTCATTCCTTGCCAAGCTTCAAGTAGATGACTCACAACTTATCATTATTCTATATTTACGCTTGGATATAGTGGCTACTGGGGACTGGAAATTCAGACACTATTTCATTATTTCTAACCTTTCAAGAAATCATTTATTTTCTTTTTCACCCAACCAACGTGTGTGTGAATTATGAATGCCAATCGACTTAATTAATGACCTTCCTGCATATTGATATGAATATTCTCATATTGTTTGGAGTTTTCTACAATCCATGTCTTACTGTATGTATTATTTCCACAACACAACTGTAGAGCTTTGAAAATGAAAATAAACGATTTTCGAAACGTTAGCAATAATGAAATAGTGTCTGAATTTCCAGTCCCTAGTACCCACTATATCCAAGCGTAAATTGAATAATATGATGGATGTGAAATTGAAATACAATTATTTGGAGTTCTATTTATTCAGACTCATACGAAGGCGTAGAAGGGCCAACAACAAAATATTTTTCGAAAACATTTGGAATTGCTACTTTGAACTGACAATTGTCACTTTGAAGTGACAATTGTCACTTTGAACTGACAGTTGTTACTTTGAAGTGACAATTGTCACTTTGAACTGACAATTGTCACTTTGAACTGACAATTGTCACTTCAAGACAGTGAAATTGCATTTAAGAATTGCCATTTTGAAGTGACAATTGTCAATTTGAAGTGACAATTGTCACTTTGAAATGAAAATTGTCACTTTGAAGTGACAATTGTCACTTTGAACTGACAATTGTCACTTTGAACTGACAATTGTCACTTCGAAGTGAAAATTGTCATTTACAAAAACATCGGGAATTGCCATTTTGAAGTGACAATTGTCAATTTGAAGTGACAATTGTCACTTTGAACTGACAATTGTCACTTTGAAGTGACAATTGTCACTTTGAAGTGACAATTGTCACTTCAAAGTGACAATTGTTAGTTCAAAGTGGCAATTCCAAATGTTTTTGAAAAATATTTTGTTGTTGGCCCTTCTACGCCTTCGTAGACTCATTATCCGCCTGCTTGATAGGAATATTCATTACAAATTCAATATTTGGTTCCCCATTATAGTTCAATATATTGTCATGATAATAATATTATTATTTGTTCAGATGATCATCTTTTCCAATTAGATTATATTCTTGTAACGATTTCCTATACTGAAGTGATTTCAAAAGAAATAATAAAAAGAGTTCATTCTAATAGAAGAATAATATGTTCTGTTAAGTGTTAAAAGATAATAAATAAAAGATAAGTTTCCAATAAATTATTCCCGCTTTCTTCCATGCAAGTCTGATCTTTTTCCTAATATCTTTCACCTTTTAGCAAACATTTCTTCATTACGTGATTTCAATCCGAAAATTCGAACACCAATACGATCAACAGTACAGTCCTTTTTTTTAAATATTTTTATAACGAATCCATGCAGCCATTCTTATGTCTATGACAAACATACATTTACGAAAATCTAAAGTTAGTCTGATGGCAGTCCAAATAATTTGGCAGTGTCAAATGTACAGAGTGACGCAACAAATATGGCTTCTTATAACATGATCCCATATAGATTGTAATGAAGTGGACAATCTCGCGAAAAAACCATTTTTATTGTCCCGACTTGTCGATTTATTTTAAAGTTTGTGCCGGATTTATCCTAGACTTCCTTTACTTAAGTATAAATAGCTTCCTGTCGAGATTTCAAAAAGTCTGTGATAAAAACTACATTTAGACTGCATGGATTAAGATGAAGATGCCTCCAAAAAATATCTGAATCAGCACAGGGTTGATTAAATTTTAAACTAATAAGTTCAAATCGAAACTGAATGGAAAACTTTTTTTAATGAAGGTTAAAGAAAAATGAATCATGAAATCAGGTGAACTATTAAATATGTTGGAAAATTGGATGGACTGAGTGGACGAAATACTTTAGAATTGAATGTTTTTTTCAACCAAAACATGCTGATACGTAATTATTGAAGGCATCGACAACAGACATCAAATAAGATACTAAGTATCATGACAATAATGATGATGTGGTGAGAGACAGAGTCACTGCTGGCAGTGAATACAAACTTATCACTTGATATCTTCAAACAATGGCAATTTGACAACTTCATATGTTTAATTTACTTTACTAGTGGTATCATAAAAATTAACCTTTTCTTTTTTGAGGTGTGATAAAATTGAATATCAAGCTGTCATTCTATTGAAGAGGCCAAATGATACTACAAACTAGAGGAGTCAACCAACTGCTGAAGAATACCAACAATTTCCTGAAAAACTTTGTACCATGATTATTTGTACACTTATCAATAGGGCGAATCTATCTAATATAAAATCTGCAGATCTTTCGACAATAAATAATATATTTCTGAACAATTTACAAACAACTCTCTACATCGAAAGGCCATCTGAATGTAATAATCACAAACTAGACTTTAGATACTGGCGAATCTCCTATATATTTATAATATTTCGGTTTTAATTATTACCTGATGAAGAATGGTTCTAGGTTGACTCCTGAGTAAACAAATATGTGCTTTTACAAGTCTGGTCGAAACTTGAGAACTCGGAGAAAGATACTTAAACTGATATATTTTGAAAAAAAAACTGCTATTAACACTGTGAACAGTTTCAATTTTGTATCTAAAATATTTGCCGTACAACAAGTGAGAAGAAATGATCTAGCTCACTAAATAGGCCAATCAATAGGGATTTTTTCGTGACAAAAGTAGTACCAGGAAATCTACTGTGCAGTCATACGAATGACGGTCCGTAGTTATATCTTGTTATGTTTCCTATTCACAACTATCATTGCTTAATTTGTTATAAACATTGAAAAGCAAAAAATCAATTTTTTTTTCGTTTTTCGCTTGTAACACGAAAACTAATGGAGCCATATCGATGCTCTCAATGGACAAATTGTAGAAAATCAAAATGCAAAAAAAATTAGCACTGGCACAACTTGATCGGATTATTAGTAACAAACAAAAAAACGGAAAAACCAGATAAATCAGCGTTTTTTTTTTAAATTCGTAACAAAGGCATTTTTCAAGTTGTAGCGCAGGCTCTCCGTGACAGTAGCGATTGATATACACAGTGGAACCTCGATCAATTTAATTTATACTTCAGTCTAAATAACACATACTAACATTAACATGTAGAACGCTCGGAACTGGAGCAAGATATAGATATACTGACTATCCCACTACACAGGAGCATACATATGGACAATGCTTAGTAGACGATAGTGGGGACGCTACGAAGCATCGCACAAAGAGGAGACCGAGAACGTGTATCGAGTTTGAAATCACAACGATTCTAAAGAAGTTTCACTTCAATAAACAAATAATTTGCAATAAAATAATATTGCGGATATAAATTGAGATGTGAGCTATCCTATCTTTCAAGTTAGATCAAACTGCACACGGTGTGCAAATTTGATTGAAATCGGTCAAGTAGTTTAGGAGTCCATCACGGACAAACAACGTGACGCGTAATTTATATATATCAAGATGTTGATTGATATTCTCTCGAAGTAGTTTCAGCCAAATTAAAAGTAACAAAGATCGACATATTATTTTATTTCTATTTTTTTACCCACAAATCTTCACAAGAGCTGAGAATTGATGCAAATTGTGACCACAAAGTTTAACGATTTTTATTCTTTTTGTTTAAAATTTCACGTTAGGCTCTCTTCAGACATAAAAGTGATTTTTACTTTTTGAAGATGAACTTTCAATGTTCTTCAGCGATTTTCATTTTCTAACCAAATTGTAGATAAACAAGGATTAGACAACGAGTTGAGAAGTCACGCATTACTAAATTATTCTAGTTTAGAGCAAGATTGTATTTTTCCGGATAAAAATATTGGGCAAAAGTTTTCCCTTTTAAAAAATTCTGGCAATTCTGAAATATTGAACAATTTGAAGGCTGTAATTCGTTTTTACTACAAAGAGTACTGATTTTTTTACATCAATATAATAATAACTTCAGGGATTTTAGATAAAGTTTTGAGAAAAATTGCCAGGAATCATTTGTACTTAGTAATTTTGCTAAGAGTTGTTGGCAACACTGGAACTGAGATGTCTATTTTTTCAGTAACTGACGAGTGCAGATCAGTGTTTCATAGTGCCGTTTTAATTGTGTGCTGTGATTCAAATATAAATCTGTATTATTCACTTCCTTTCCCAATCCATTTGAAATCTAGTTACTGTACATATTTATAAAGGAATTTCTGCTATCCGTCTATTCAGTTAACCGTCATAGTCCGACCCCAAAAACCCCCCGCATACCAATTTTGAATCGAATTGGGCCATAATCACAAAACCCTCCATCTTGGGGCCGCCATCTTGAATTTATGAATTTCGACAAAAAATTCATAATCTCCAACCCCGAAAACCCCTACATATCAATTTTTATTCGAATTGGAGCATAATCACAAAACTCGTCCGCCATCTTGGAACCACTATCTTGGAGCCGCTATCTTGCATTTCACTGTACTTTATGTGTAAAAAAACCCAGGCGCTGTCGTATTATTAGTTTTTCCATAACTGCAATTGGAATTTTTTTATGCACTTTAGAGCAAGCCTGGATGTGTCCTAGGTGGCACGATCTTTTTTTTTAAAGATTTTGAAAGCAGAAGTATAGTATTACAAAACGTCTATTCTCATTTTGCGTTGAAATGCTACAAAAGAGGTAAGTAATACTTGCAAACATGACTGAAAACGGCCGAGCGCGTGAAAGTGGCTGAGTAGTGGGGGTAGAGCAGCAGACGTGGAGAACCGTATATATGTTATGAATCTTATATATAAGCTTCCCCGCGTCTGCTGCGCCACCCTCACTACTCAGCCGCTTTCACACCTCCGCTTGTTTTCGCTCTTGTTTGGAAGTATTTCTCACCAGTGTCGCAGAACTTGAACCCAAAACGAGAATAGACGTTTTGTAGTACAATACCTCTACTTTCAAATTATTTTTGAAAAATTCAAATCGGACCGACTATGACGCATCCAGGCATGCTCCAATAAAGTGCATTGAAAAATTCAAATTGCAATCATGCAACAACTAATGATCCGACACCGGCTGAGTTTTTTACACGTAAAGTACATATCAATTACTAGTATGAAGCGGAAAGCCTGCGCTACAACTGAAAAAATGGCGGTGTTGAATTTTTGAAAAAACGCTGATTTTTCCGATTCCGTTACTAATAATCTGATCAAGTCGTGCTAGGGCTAATTTTTTTCACAATTTGATTCTCTACAATTCGTCCATTGAGAGCATCGATATTGCTTAATTAGATTTCATGTTTCAAGCGAAAAAAAAAAACGATTTATTGCTCTTAACTGTTTATAACAAATTAAGCATTGATAGTTGCGAGTAAGAAACATAACAGGATATAACTAAGGACCGTCTTTCGTATGATGGCACAGTCGGTTTCCTGGTACTATTTTTGTCACAGAATCAGTCATTTTTTGCTCTATTGATTGGCCTAAAAACCAAGTTCAAACTTGTTTCAACCAGACTTTTCTGTTAAGGCATTAGATGGCGCAAAAATTATGTGTAGAAATCAAAATACATCTGTCTCATTTATGAAAATATGTTTATCTACATCGATGAAAAATATGTTATATATATGTAGGTAAATAGTAATTGTAATGCTTGTGTCAGAAGAGCAGAAAATCTAGATTTTAAACATTCCTGAAAAGGTAAGGATGATATGATTCAAAACTTAACCGATTGATATTTCTTCGTTGTAATTTTTTCAAGAATTGCTAGTCCATCAACTGATGCCTAATTGAGAATTGAACATGATTAAGAAACGAATTATAAAGGCAAAATAAGACTCAAAATCAGTTTTTTTTGAAAAACAATGATCATTGGAGATCGGTTGGGAACATGTTTCGAACCCATATAGATTCATCTTCAGTCTAAAGCTGAAAAATAAGTTATTCCATCAGAAAATTTAGTTTTAGACTGAAGATGAATCCATACGGGTTCGAAACATGTTTCTAACCGATCTCCAATAATTATTATTTTTCAATAAAAACCGTGGAGTTGACTTCTAGCCTCCTTTTCCCGTTAAAGTACACACTCTGCTTCGTGTCATGAACTACTTCAAAAATGTAAAAGCTAGTCATGGGTTAATTTTCATTAATTTGAACTTAAACTTCAGCCGAGTACTAAAATTCAAGGCAAATGATCAGGAGTTAAATGTGAATTGACGAGTCAAACTTCCTGCTCTTCCGTTTCTATCTAGCTGCAGAAAATCTAATGGCGGAAACTATATCGTATAAAAAATGAGTAGACTATGAACTACACATCCAAAGAGTTAAACATCGATAGTTTTTCAAGGCAGGATAGTCTATATAAAGTGGTTATAATACCTATGTAGTACGCAGACTCATGCCCAAATAAGATGGCACACGTCAAAATAGCACTGTTCAGAGTCGTTACGTTTGAATCACTTCACTTCCATCACTGTCAAGATTCTTTCGGACGGCTGCTAATTTTCGTTCCATCTTTCATTCGGAAGTAATTCGGCCCTCTATTTTCGAAATTGGTGCATGAAAACCAATTAAAAACTAAATTGCACTTTGAAACGTCATTTCCAGATCGTTTTTATCCTATTCATTCGCATTTTTCTTACGCTGTGGGAGCTCGTTTTTTCTTTCTTTTAAATATCATTTTTGTTTGCACCAGCCCTCAGACTTATGATCCTTGTTTTCGTGAAGGCACCTTGTATATATTTTTCAGTCCAATCCAGTCTTACCAATTAAGTAAGCATTTTGCCAAGATAAAGTTTTTATAAAAGTTCCATAGAGGTTTATAAAATCTACGTATAGTTTGATTCTTATACGAAAAATCGAGCTACGTAATTTCTAACTTAATAACATTTTCTAGGTGCCATCGGGTGTTAGTAGTAAAAAAAGAATAAATTTATAATATTTCACAGCCAGCATTGGTGGTGCATTGTCCAACTGCCATTTTTCGTTATTAAGTGATCCGATTCCTTTCTTCTATTATGTACATCAACGAAAATAAAACAAACGAACAGCAAAACAAAGTAGCACCACCCTTTCCGGTTTCTCCGGGGTTTTGTCTCATCCTCTTCTACTATGTCTTCAGGTCTACGTCCCAGATTTCTGCCAGGAATGGCGGTAACTTTTTGTTCTTCAGTTTCAGACTGAAGCACATTTCTGAGTTCTGGTTGCCGAGCGTTCGAAGTTCCGTCAGAACCGACAATAATTTTGCAAAAATTGTACCCGGTTTTGGCTTTCTCCTATTGTCTACGTAAGCCCTCAACGCTTCTAGGTAGATCTCCTGGATTTTCTCGACTTTCCAACCCTCTATCAAAGCTGGGCGCTCTGAAAATAAAAAGAACATTTGTAGTAGTTGTAGTTCACATATTGACAAAAGTTATCATCTGAAAGATTGCATCAAATCAAAAAGCTGACATTTTTGTTAGCATCAAAAGGAGTCCATCAATGTTTCATGAAAATTTGGTGAAATAAATAAATATATATATGGAAGGAATTTAATGGACATAGCCCTCAGAGAAAAGAGTTAACCGTAGACACGTGTTTCGGGCTCTCGGCCCTCATCAGTACGGTGGAGAAGTGCAAGGATGAACAACACTTGGTAGAAAACGACAAATCAACGGAGTCAACAAACAGAAGCCAGCCGCTCATTTGTGATTTCGGTCAGCAGACTCTGAATTCCAGGGCAACAACCAACGTCACCACGGAGGCAGCTATAGCTACCTGCGTGACATCCATTAAATTCCTTCCATTTTGTTTTTAACAGTCCCCTCGATATAACTCTCTTTATATATATATATATATATATATATATATATATATATATATATATATATATATATATATATATATATATATATATATATATATATATATATATATATTGCTTCCCTGGCGCCCACTGGTGGCGTTGTATTTAACAGATTCCTGGCCTCTATAATCAACAAACTGAGGCCGATTTGTAATATAGGAATAAAAGAATTGCAGTAGGTTGTCATTAAAACCATTTTTATTAAGTTTAGAGATGAGAATGGAGTGGTCTAACTTATTGAAAGCCTTTGAGAAATCTGTATATACTGTGTCTACCTGAAGCTGATTATCTAATGCATAACTTGTTGTTTGATCAAATGTCATTGAATTAGTAATAGTAGATCTTTTTGCTATAAAGCCATGTTGTTCAGGAATTATTCTATCTTTCCTAATATTTCAGATTCAATGATAATTGAAAATATTAAATGAACTAAAAATATAAACCTTCAGTAATAATAATCTAATATGCAAAATTTTGAGTTCACTCAGTGTCGGCTACATCAAAATATTCGACAATTACTTACCTGAAAATATCACTATGGCGGTAAGCAGAGCATACTCGGCATTATCAACCTTCATGGAATACATGGTCCGGCAGAAATGAAGCAGATCTTCAATGGTCTCCCCCATGCCAGCCAGATTGTAGCTGTCTCTGGAATATGGCTGGTTATTCACAAACAAAATCGAATCTGTCTGGACGTCGTATCGCCTCGCCATTCTGAACATCATCACCTCGCTTGAACATGCCTGAAAAAAGCAGGTTAACATCAACCCCCGCGAACTGAAATATCAAAACTCGTTCTAAGATCGGATATGTTATACAATAAGTTTAACTGTAAAAGAGGCTGATACCTAGTATTGAGTCGCCGAGTTCAATATTGCCTAGTAAATGAGAATATTGAACTAAAATACAACAACAATTTAATTCCCGAAACATCGCTGTATTGCATTCGAAATTATGTCTTAATCTTTATGAATTTTCTATGAGGATATATTGTAGTCGAGTTTTACGAATCACATTTTCAATTAAAGATATAGAATGAATATAAGTAGACCTGTGAAATGAGAGGTTAATGTATCAGTTGAAAATACTATGTTTGGGTAGATTTACTAGTTTTTGGCATGCTTTTTTGCACAGCAATGAGTTGATTTCCTTGAAACTAAAACATTTAATGATTATTTTCAACTTACTGAAAATGTCTTTTAAATGTCACAATGTGATTTTTTATTCTTAGCTAACTACATTGAATGAATAAGAAAATCTGAAAGGTGTTGTGTATATTTTAAAATATTTTATGATGGTGTAGGAGGGAAATTCGTGTTTTTTTTTCATTTGCTTAGGACGGGGATGTAACTGATACTGAATTGGGGAAAAATTGGTATAAACTCGTATTTGATCATGGTTAAACTGTAAATATTTAGGCAAACCCAACATCAAAAGCATAATCCCAGTAAATGAACACAGCGAAAGTTTTTTTGCACACCCAATATTCCGACCCTGAAAAATAGTTTTTTCAGTGGTATATAAAAAAAACATTAATGATATTGTTTTGAATAAAATATTTATATTTTAAATAGCACATGCGAAAGTTGCAATTTTTATTAGACAATTTCAATGTAGGTATACATTTCTTTTCTAAACTTCATTGAGGAAGAAATATTGATAATTTCACTTCAAAGAAAACATATTTATATTTCACGGAAGTTATTGACAAAAAAGTTTGGAAAAATTTGTTAGTTATCTCCCAACTTGAGAAATTCTCAATGCAATTAAAAAAATTGTTTTATAGAAAAATACATTTGATAATTGTGATTGTTGATCATTTTCTTTATAGAATGCATATTTATGGTTTCCAATATAAAAAAACAACTCACCTTTAGAAGGGCGATTTGATCTTCTCGCAACAGTTTATCAAAACCCGGTAACCTCTTTGCAAATTCCACAATGAGCTGTACTGTCAATATTGTGATTTCCGTTATATGTCTAAACCGAACATCACACTGATCTTCACCATCGAGAGGTTGATTCTGAAAAAAAAGAGTTTTTTAGCTCTCAGAAGATCTTAGTGTTGATTAACCTAACAAACAGCATTAATATTTGGATATAAATGAAATATAAATTTATTATTTGACAATTCTAATTTAAAAAAAAACAAAAATGAGTATATATAAAGTAGGGGAGGCTGGGGAAATAATGGAGTGGAGAAAAATGGAAAGTGGAAAGACTTACGGTCAAATACACCCTGAAAATGTTCCACAACAACAGAGTGCAGATACACACACACACACACACACACACATTGTGTTCATCATATTAATTTGTTTTTTCGAAAAAAATGCTTACCATGATTCGTTTCACATCTTCCTCAGCAGGATGTTCATATTCGTTCTGGAAGTATACCAAACGATGGATGAGTTCTTCCTGTTCGGGTGATATCGGTTTGACGCCATTTGTAATCGTCTTTTCCGTCTCCGAGAGCTGAAAGAAAAGCGTCTTCATAGAAGAATTAATAACCAAACTTTTTTAAAACATGTAATCATCAAATTCGACTGAATCCAAGGGATGTAAAAGTTTGTTATACCGGGTCCACATAAAACCAACAAAACAGAAACACGACAAATGAGCAACTTTCTGAAAACAAAACAAAATGAAAACTTGTGTCCACACTGCTAAGAGATGAAATGCCAACAAAACTTTTCACTTTTGGTTTTGTTAACCGACGAAACCAAAAAAGAGGAGGTTCTCTAGTCGACACGTATATTTTTTTTTTATGTATGATCACGCATAACTTTTTACTGAGACGTCCGATTCTGATAATTCTTTTTTCAGTGGATAGGGTGTACTTCGAAGTTAATCCCGTTTGAATTTAAAAGATGAAATCCACCCCTAAGGGTAGCAAAATGAAGGATATTGATCACTCACCCTTTGAATTTTGGTCCGTTAACCGATTCTATCAGGCATAACTTTGTACTGGGTTCTTCGATTTGGATGATTCTTTTTTTATTAGATAGGGTATGCCTCATAGAGTTGATCATATTTGGATTTCGAATGAAATTATCCACCCTTACGGGTAGAAAAACGGGGAATAATTGATTTTTCACTTGTGAACATTGGCACACGTATGTAGTTGACAATGACAGATCGCTAATGTCATTATTTTTGTTCTCCTACATCCGTCACAATCATTATATTCTATGAAAGGATGAAATGATATACAAAGTAATGAAATAAACTAACCAGAACAACAAAAATAATTTATATTACAACAAATAGTAAAAGTAGATAATCATATTATTTAACTGGTAATAGTTGAAGTAAGGTGGGTAAGTATTTTGGAAATAATAAAAAACAGGTAGGTACTAATTAGTGGATTTAAGCCACAAAAAATTGAAAAATAAAAACTTTTTAACAAAAAATTAAACCGACGAAATACGGAACTGAGAAGTAAAAAATAAAATAAACCTTCTTAGTCTCAATAACTAGGCTCCTAAACTAATTAAGTAACTAATTTTGAGTCGGAGCCAAACGAACAATCGACGAAGATCATTAAATTACTACAAAAAAATTATCAGAGTGTCACCGCGCAACTCGATGCCATCATTGTACGCCTTATCTAATTCATTTGCTTGTTTGTTTGGCGCCGACTCAAAATTAGTTACTTACATTAGTTTAGGAGCTTAGTTATTGAGACTAAGAAGGTTTATTTTATTTTTTACTTTTCAGTTCCGTATTTCGTCGGTTTAATTTTTTGTTAAAAAGTTTTTATCGTGTCGCCCACACCTAGAATTAGTTTTCTGTATCAGAAACTTACAAAATGTGAAAATATGAGGTATTTTGCTGAAAGGGAGAAACGAGATGATTTTCTCATCAAGGTTTTGTGCTTCTTCAAAGTTCTCACCGGTAAAATAAAAAAACGCTTTTGGGAGAAACCGCCCTTACGTGAAAGAAATAAATATAGCATTGAAAAATTATTAGCCGATTTGCGTAAAGACGATATTAGATTGCAAGGAGAAATGCGTTGTAGTTTCCAGAATTTTTTAAGAATGTCCAGCGAGAACTTTGAAGATTTAATACAGCTGGTCGGCCCTGATACCAAACACCATACAGCAAAATCATGGCTGTTTCCGTTTCGTCTTTGTTTTTCAATGATGAAACCCTTTGATGTCGACTGGCAACGGGAACGCGAAAAGTTGCTGCAACCAGAAACACAAGTTTTATTGATGAAATGTTTCAGATTTGTCGCTAAATGGTTGAAAAACATTGAGCTGCAGTTTTGTTTCTGTTTTGTTGGTTTGATATCGACCCGGCATTAGATATATGCAGTATTTCTTATAAAGGAAGATACAAACGAAAGTGGGGCAACCTTTGAATCATATGGACACATTGAAAACTTTATAGTAAAAAAAAACAAACAGTAACAGTCGAAAGTGATGAATATTACAAATATCATTCATAAATGATGATAGTTACCTCTGGTTCTATTTTTATAATTTCTGGAGATCCATTGGTTGTGCTGTTGGGCTTGTCTTTTTCCTTCTGTTTTTTCTTTTCGTTCCTTTTGACGGCGCACTGTACTTCCGGTACCACACATTCGGGCCTCATTCCAACACTCAGACATTTCTTCAACCGACATTCTTGACATTTCCGCCTCATATACATGTCTATTTCGCAATTGTTCCCATATTTGCATTGATACACTGCGTTTTTCGTTATACTCCTTCTGAAGAAACCTGAAATAAAAATAGGGGTTAATTCGTTGTTTGACGATTATTTTGATAGAGAATCACGAGACAAGGTGCAAGTAAGTATATTTCTTAGAGCCAGTTACACCTACAGATCTAAAAATTTTGATTGGTAATTTAAAATCCCCCAACTCAAGTGGACCTGAGGAAATAACAAATAACTTACTGAAAAAAATCGATTGCAAGTTTATGTGAACCACTGGTTGTTATCATCAATCTTTGTTATTCTGAAGGAATTTTCCCGGAATGTTTGAAATTGGCTGTGGTTCTGCCATTATACAGGGTGTTCCAAATTAAGTCGGCACCATTTCCAACTCCGTTATTATTGATGCTACGATTTCGGTTAAATGGGCAAACTGGTAGCATTTTTAGTGGCCTTCTCGATGCCGAAAACAAAAATAAAATTGACAGTCGCGTTGTCATAATATTTCATAAAATGATATTTTTTTCAATGGAATACCCTATATTTTTTCATCCATTTCGATTCGTAATAGCATTCTCAACACCAAAGCTCATATCACTTTTCTTCCTAAAGTGGAAAATGAGCGACTTATGTGGAAATATTTATTTCTTCCACTAGTACAAAAAATTTCTTTGTTTTGGCGAATAAAACCTCACGATTGTCCAAACACCCATTTTTTGTACTTATACGAATGCCAATATTTTGTTACTAATAGCAAAATAAGACAGTAAAAAGAAAAAATTGCGCTGGGATGTGAACTCGTGAAACCCGTGATCATCATGTCGCACCACTCAATTGACACCACTAAGCTATTTGGTATTAATGTACAAAACGATAATTTCCATCTTGAAGCCATTCCGCTAGCCGCATTTATTTTGTGAATCAAAATATGTCTGCTGTAATGATAACTTTGAAGCCGTTTTTGTACAGAACAGAAAATACTGGAGGGTCATATGAATGTGGTTGGAAAAAATGTGTTTGATTCGATAAAACATAATTATTATGAGCTATCAAGTTGCCTTGAAACTTTGTTGAAATTCTATTTGTCAAATATTCTCAAGTATGTCATGACAATGTCATAAATTATTGTAACTGTCAACTACTGTTCGAATATTTTTTCAAATGCCGTTTTCCCATCAAGAAAAATGTGATATGTTAGAATCCTACTTGGTTTGCCAGAAAAATAGCGTAAGAGCACTCCAACACTACAGCAATTCGTTCCCCGATCGTGAATTACCTAATCGGCGTTTTTTTTTGCTGTGCTTCATCGTCGATTCAGGAACAATGAAAAAGTTTTTGAGAAAAGGAGAACTAAAAAAACGTTTTGTAATATCTGAAGATACAGAAATTGACGTTTTATCCTACTTTGAGGTATATCCAAATAATTCCACCAGAGATTTATCTAGAGAAATAGCTGTTCCACTGTCTGGTATTCAACGAATTCTGAAGAAACATAAGATTTCTCCTTATAAGTTTAGACCAGTGCAAACACTAGAACCTGGTGATCCTGAGAGACGATTGGGGTTTTGTCGGTGGTTTATGAATAAATGCAGACAAGATCCAAACTTCAATAGAAATATTATATGGAGCGATGAGGCTAATTTTTCAAATCGTGGGATGTATAATAGAAATAATTTTCATTATTGGAGTAGACATAATCCATTTCTAGTCATCCCCACAATCCACAAAGACGATTTATTATTAATGTTTGGTGTGATCTATTTAGAGGCAGAATTATCGGTCCATTTTTCTACCATGGTTCTTTGAACGGACCCCGTTACATTAATTTATTAACAAGAATGTTAAGAGTTTTTTGATGATCTTGATCTGGAGGCTCGTCAGATGATCTATTTTCAGCAGGATGGAGCACCACCACATAATGTCAGTGGCGTAAAACGACTGCTGCGAGGCTATTTTGGAAACAGATGGATTGCTACAAGTGGCCCCCTCGTTCACCAGACGTGCCACCTCTAGGTTTTTATTTTTGGGGATTTCTGAAAAATGAGGTGTACAAAATAAAACATAATAATGTAGATGAAATGAAAAATTATATTGAAACTATAATTAATAGAATTGATGGCCAAACTGTGTTGAATGCCACACGTAGTGTCAATAGAAGGGCCCAAATATGTGTTCAACAAGAAGGCGGTGTTTTTGAACATTTACTCGATATTTTATAGCGCTTTATCAAACCCGTTTGTTATAAATGTTTCCTATTAATACAACTGTCTTATTTTCACCTTTACGAAAAGAAGTCAAATGAGCTTTGTTGTTGAGAATGTTATTACGAATCGAAATGCATGAGAAAATATAGGGTGTTCCATTGAAAAAAATATCATTTCATGAAATATTATGACAACGCGACTGTCAATTTTTTGTTTGTTTTCGGCATCGAGAAGGCCACTAAAAATGCTACCAGTTTGCCCATTTAACCGAAATCGTAGCACAATAATAACGGAGTTGGCACTGGTGCCGACTTAATTTGGAACACCCTGTATAAAAAAGGCGATTCTGACGACTATTCCAATTATAGAGCAATCAGTTTATTGTCAAGTCTCTCTAAACTCATTGAATTGCACATCAATAATCAACTTTCATAATTTTTGTGGGGTCAAGAACTGTTATCCAGAAATCAGCATGGATTATGGAAAAATATGGGCACAGAATCTGCTCTGTGTGATTTTTAAAAATGTCTTTTTAAGAGCTTTTGACCTAGTCAATCATAATAACAAGTTAGAATTGTATGGAGTCAGGTTGTTGGACTGAATGATGTTCTGAGTAGACACCGTACAATAAATCAAGGTGTACCTCAAGTCTCTGTAACAGGACCCTTATTATTTTATATTTTTGTCAATGATCTAATCAGTCTTATGGAGAAAAACCGAGATATAAAACTAGTGTTACGCCAAAGGTCACCAATTTATTAATTTTTGAAAAAGTACTTATAGCCATGCTACTGGTTAAAACTGAAAGGGTTTCTGAAGATATTATTCGGTGGTGGGAAAAAAACTTTCTATTATTAAATCGTGACAAAACAGTCACTGTATTTTTTGGGCGGTCCACACAAAGGCCACCCGTGCTATTCGAAAATACAGAAAAAGAGATAACTTGCAGTGATAAAGTAAAACTTTTAGGATTAACTATCGACAAACATCTGCAAAGGGTAGATCATACAGAACTATTATCCAATAAGTTGAGGAGCAATTGCTATAACATAAAATATATGAAAAACCACTGCAGCAAAAATGTCTTGCTTACACTGTACTTTGCACACTTTCACTCACACATGAAGTATGGTAAATTGGGGAAACAGTACCGGTATGAATTGCATTTTTATTCTTCAAAAGTACGCAGTTCGAATTATTGAAAGTATTGATATGAATACCAGTTGTCGACAATGCTTTACATCTCTTGGTATACTAACATTTACGGCTTATATATACTGGAAGCTTGCACAATAAAAATAAGTTTGCAATAGATAACACTCACTGTTATAACACCCGTCACATAAATCTCTTACAACCTGATTATAATCGCATATCGCTTTACCAAAGAAACTTCTAAGCTTTACTAACTGGTTGTAAGCTTTACAATATACTTGATAGACATATAAAATAATCCCCCAATGTTATTGTTACTCATTAGATAATTTCTTTTTGTGATATTTTTGGAACCTAGTACCGTTACGTGGCTCGCGGTAGACTGGTAGATATCATCACGTAAGAAAAAAGCGTTATGTCCCCTCCATGCGACTTTCTCTCTCTCTCTCTCTGTCTCTTTCTATCATGTGCGAGTCTGTGTGACAAGCGTCTAGCTCTTGCTCATACGATTCCGAAGCTGTACGAAACCAACCGAACGACTGTTCTGCTTGCGGGAAATTTAAAATGATACATGAGCGGTAGGATATTGTAACGAACCTAGGCCGGACCTGTCGCCTCGCGCGTTGCCGTCGACAGCGATGAGATCATCCCCGGAGATATTCGAGAACCATCCAGTCGCTCTGCCACGGAAAACAACGGTCAATATTGGAAACAATTGGAACATGCAAGAATTCGAAACATCGAGAATGCTGTATCGGAGATAAATAGGCGACCCTCAAGTGGAGTCGACACAGTCTGAACGAGCCCATACGATCGAGCTATACAGTGGAGTAGTAATATAAATTAAGTTGTAGATTAAGTGTGAAATAAATTAGTAGAACCAAGTTAAGTTTATTTACGTTACAATTGGTGTCGGAAGTGAGATTTTGAAAATAAACAAGTGATCGTGGAGTGGATAGTCAGAAAAATAAATTGATAGATCTTTTTGTACGCCCAAAATAGACAGTGGCCCGGTTTTCGCGAAGTGGACAATTGTGCGTGGGAATATAAACTGATACACTGTTCGCGTGAAACAGAAAATAGACAGTGGCCCGGTTTTCGCGAAGTGGACAATTGTGCGTGGGAATATAAACTGATACACTCTTCGCGTGAAACAGACAATAGACTGGTGGCCCGTGGAAAAGAATTCGCGAAGTGAATTTTTAAACAAACTGATAAACTTTTCGTGTAAAACAGACTGATACCTCGTCAAAGACAAAATGTGTTCAAGAAAAGTGCGCCTTGCGGATTTGAAGGTAGCGGAATTGAAACAGGAATTGGAGGAAAGGGAACTGGAAACAACAGGTAAAAAGCAAGTACTCCAGGAAAGACTTGCAGAAGGACTTATACAAGAAGGTGAGGACCCCGAAACATTTTTATTCGAAGTTCCCGGAGGCGATTTAAGTTTGGTAATGAATAAACTCGAAGAAACTACTAAATCCGTGAAAGAAGAACTGCAACAAAATTCTATAAATCTGGAAGAGAAGCTTTCTAGAAATCTGGAAGAGAAGCTTCGAGAAAATTCAAGAAGCCTGGAAGAGAATGCTAGAAATCTGGAAGAGAAGCTTCAAGAAAATTCTAGAAATCTGGAAGAGAAGCTTCTAGAAAATTCAAGAAGCCTGGAAGAAAATTCAAGAAGCCTGGAAGAAAATGCAAGAAGCCTGGAAGAGAAGTTCCTGGAAAACACAGAAGGCCTAAAAAAATTGTGTGGTGTGGCTAAATTTCTAGAAGAAAGAATGGGAACCGTTGAGACAGAGATAGATAAAATTAGGGAGCAAATGAACACGGAGGTAGATAAAATAAAGGAAACGATCAGTAAGCTGGAAAAACGAATTAATAGTGCGCCCTCCACAGAGATGGTTAACGAAAATGCAATGCTGGACTTGAGTTTGAACTTGGATAAAGTTCAAGAGGGTATAAAAGATGTCAAGGTCATTTCTGAAATAGGAAGCTTTCCATGAAGCCGCCTCAATTCGACGGAAAAACTCCATGGGAAAATTACCGCCGACAGTTTGAAGCAGCGGCCAAAGCAAATGGATGGAATGCAGGGGAAAGAGCTGTAGCACTAACACTTGCATTACGTGGAGAAGCGACGAATATTCTACAAACTCTTACCGCCCAAGAACAGGAGGACTATGATCAGCTGATTAAACATCTAGAATTACGATATGGCCAGGCCCATTTGGAACACGTATACCACTCCCAACTGAAAAATCGCTGCCAGAAATCGGGCGAATCCTTACAAGAATTCGAAGCTGACATTGCACGCTTGGTTCGTCTCGCATATCCAGCCACACCGGAAAATGTAATGGAGCGATTAGCGGTTCAGGCATTCTTGGATGGACTCCGTGACCAAGAAACCAGACAAGCGTTGACACTAGCTCGTCCAACACATCTCGTAGACGCACTGGCACGCGCTTTGGAATTTGAGGCAGCAAAGCAATCCTGCAAAAACCAAAGTAAAGTTCGAAGTATTGAAGAAGACTCACAGGAGCATGCTGACTTGGAAGCTGCCATAAGAAAAGTGATGAAGGAAGTTTTGCCTGAGAAAAGACAGATAAGATGCTGGAATTGTGCAAAATTGGACATGTGCGTAGCAAATGTCCAACATTCGAAAACACGACTCCGATGCAGGAAAACTAAAGAAGGTCGACGAGAAGGGCAATCGTCGGCCTGTGTCCAGCAAGCCCCGGTTAACAACGCATATGTCGCTATCCTGAAACGACAGAACAGAGGTGTTTTCGTAGACGGTCTCATCAATAACGAGCCTTGCACCATGCCGCTAGATACAGGTGCGACTAGGACAATTCTCGGACCTTCCTTTGCCAGAACACCGGAACGAATTGAACGACAACTTGGAAGCTACGCACAGCAACAGGGGAGCCAGCTACTGTATATGGCGAGCTACCGATTGAAATAATTTTGGGCAGCACTAAAGTGAAACATCAGGCACTTGTAGCGGACATCGAAGACGATGCAATCATCGGAATGGACATCATGAATTCCAGAGGGTTTGAATTGGATTTCAAAGACGGCGTCCTACGTGTCAACGGAGAAGGGCTGGTACTTCATGGGAGAAGTGAAGAGTTGATCCGTGTGCTGTTGGCTGAAGATGTAAGCGTACCTGAGAGGGCTGAAACCATCCTGGAGGCTCGCCTGGACGGGAGTGCGAGCAGTGGAGACGTGATGATGTTCGAGCCCAAACTTCATGATGAGAAAATTGGACGAGGGATTGCCCTAGGGAAAACCCTGTTACGTGCTGAAAAATTTGTACCGGTAAGGGTCATGAATGTCAATTACTTTCCAGTGACCTTAAAGAAAGGAACAATTTTAGGGCACTGCTCGTCAGTTTCATCTGTGATCCGGGGCGTACGAGGTACGATTAGCCAACCCAACAACTTGCCCACAGAACTAGAAAAATTAGTTGCCATCTCTTCCAAAGACATAAACCAGCTCAACAGCCCAAACTAAGAGATTTAGTCAAAAGTACCAAGACATCTTCGATATCGGACAAGGAAAAGGGGTCGAACTAATGTGGTCCAGCACAAGATTGATACTGGGGGTGCCCGACCGATCCGGCAATCAGCAAGAAGACTTCCTCTTGCCAAGAAGGAAGAGGCTGACAAAATAGTCAGCGATATGGGAAAAGAAGGAGTTATCGAACCATCTGACAGTCCCTGGTCCTCTCCAGTCGTACTGGTGAAGAAAAAGGATGGATCGACACGCTTTTGTGTAGACTATCGCCAACTTAATAATGTCACGAAGAAGGACAGTTACCCTCTCCCGAGAATAGATGACACCCTAGACACGTTGGCTGGTTCCACGATTTTCTCGACCCTTGATCTGAAGAGTGGATACTGGAGTAGACAAAGACCCACGCACAAAAAGAGAAAACAACCCTCATGGAACAGTGTTCAGGATGTGGCAGTTACGTTATGCCATGGGCTCTGTAGCTCCCGCCACATTCGAAGATGAGGAGACAGTGCTGAAAGGACTCTCATGGAACACGTGTCTAGTGTATCTCGACGACATAATTGTGGTCGGCAGATCGTTTGAGGATCACGTGAAAACTTGGAGGAAGTATTCCTGCGACTGAGGAACTCCGGATTGAAGCTGAGCCCTAAGAAATGCCATCTGTTCCAAAAAGAAGTACGATACCTCGGCCACGTTGTCTCTGGAGAAGGAGTAGCAGTGGATGACCAGAAGATCAAAGCTGTTAAGGATTGGCCCATCCCAAAAGACATTCACCAACTTCGAAGTTTCCTTGGTTTATGCACATACTATCGCCGATATGTGCTGGGATTCGCCAACATCGCTAAACCACTGACCAGGCTCACGGAAGGCCAAACAAAGTTCCAGTGGTCCGAAGAATGTCAAGATTCATTCAGGAAGCTGAAAGGAGCTTTGATCAACGCACCTATACTGAGCTATCCCCTACCCAAAGGGAAATTTATTTTGGATACGGACGCCAGCAACGTGGGACTTGGAGCTGTCCTATCTCAGATCCAGGAGGGACAGGAGAAGGTCATTGGTTATTTCCGCAAGACGCTTAGCAAACCAGAGCGCAATTACTGTGTCACCAGGCGAGAGCTGTTAGCTGTTGTAAAGGGAGTGGAACACTTCTACAAGTACGTGTATGGAAGGAGATTCCTGTTGAGAACTGACCATGCAGCTCTCAAATGGCTCTTACGCAGCCGTGGCGCAGAGACCATGTCCAGATGATTGTTGGACGAGAGACTCCAGGAATTCGATTTCGAGATCGAACATCGAGCCGGAACTAGCCATAAGAATGCAGATGCCTTGTCGCGAAGACCATGTCCAGATGATTGCTCACATTGCCGACGAGCAGAAGAGAAAGAAGCAACACTTTGTAGAACCGCGGCAATGGATGACAACTGGAATGACAGCAAGATCCAGAAAGACCAAGAGAGAGACCCCGACCTTGGCTTAGTCGTCAGCTGGAAGAAGGGCAATCGAAGACCATCATGGCAGGAAGTCGCAGGTTACTCGCCGGCTGTTAAGTCCTATTGGGCACAATGGAACTCTCTTATTCTGGACAATGGGATCCTGAAACGTGTGTTGGAGGCCGATATTGGTGGGGAAGACAGACGCCAAATAATTGTTCCCAGGAACAGAAGAGAGGAAGTGCTGCGGAAATCCATGATGGAGTCGCCGGAGGACATCTGGGAGTGACGAAGACCCTGCAGAAAGTGAGGCAACGGTTTTACTGGGCCAATTGTCAAGCTGACGTCCAGGACTGGTGCAGGAAGTGCGCTGTATGCGCTGCTAGCAATGGACCTCGAATACGACCCAAGGCCCCGATGCGTCAGTACAACGTAGGCAGCCCGTTCGAGAGAATCGCCATTGACATCGCCGGCCCGTTTCCCGTATCCGACCACGGGAATAAATACATCCTTGTGGCAATGGACTACTTCAGTAAGTGGGCGGAAGCCTATGCCCTGCCCAACCAGGAAGCCATCACCGTCGCCGACGTCTTGGTGAAAGAGTGGATATGTCGATTCGGTATTCCAATGGAGCTGCACTCGGATCAAGGCAGAAATTTCGAATCCAACCTTTTCCAAGAAATATGTCTACTGCTGAACATCCGCAAGACAAGAACCACGGCCCTACATCCGCAGTCCGATGGAATGGTGGAACGGATGAATAGGACGATCAACCGCCACTTGTCCAAGGTTGTCTCTGACCATCAAAGAGACTGGGACCAGTATCTTCATTTGTTCCTGATGGCCTATCGATCCGCAGTACACGAGTCAACCGGTCAAACTCCTGCTAGTATTATAATGGGCCGAGAACTGCGACTGCCTTGTGACCTGAAGTTTGGGATACCGCCAGGACAAGACACTGCGGGAGAGGACTACGTCAGCAAACTTCGGCAGAGAATGGACGACATCCACGAACGAGTCCGGTTGAACATCCAGAGTGCCAGCGATAAAATGAAGAAGACCTATGACATCAAGGCCGACGCAGGAGGATTTAAGGTTGATGACCTGGTTTGGCTGTACAACCCCAAACGTCGTCGTGGACTATCACCAAAGTTGCGGAACTCGTGGGAAGGCCCGTATAAAATCGTGAAATGGATAAACGACCTTGTGTACCGAATCCATAAGCCACCCCGAGGGAAACCAAGGGTCGTCCATTTCAACAGGTTGGCCCCTTACGCTGGAAACCATGACCAAGTTCGCACCCTCAAGCCACCGGAGGATGATATGACGTTCGAGAAGTTTATGTCCTTGTATTCAAACGGGCAGAAAGTTCTACATGGGGTTACTAGAGAGGAGTCACGAGACCTTTTCGAGGTGCCTGCTGACTACGCACTAGCGCACTGTGTGGCAGAAGATCTTCGAATGTCCAGGGCATCGCCGTAGTGTGCTCCAAGAAATGTGGTCAACTCCAAACACTGCGGGAGCAGAATCCAGAAGTTGGTGGGTGCTACAGTTGAAGAAAGGCCAGAGAACCATTTACTACCTAGTTACCAAGAGGCATTCCCAAGATAAACCGTCCTATGAAGATGTCTGGAAGAGTCTCACCAAACTAAGAGATACTATGGTGGACCAGAATCTGGTGGATCTAGCAATTCCAAAATTGTCCTGTGGTATTGATGGGTTGGACTGGAGAGTCCTAAGAAGTATGCTGGAGGCGATATTCAGATCCAGCGGCGTCAAGATTTTGGTTTGCTGTAACCCTCTTCCACGACCGATCATGAAGACCGTGGAGTGTTACTTCCATCGAACTTCACGGTGCAGATATGGGGAGTCATGCAGATATCGTCACACTCCAAGGAAGAAATTTCGGGACGAAATGTCTTTAAGAAGGGGGCAATGTAACGAACCTAGGCCGGACCTGTCGCCTCGCGCGTTGCCGTCGACAGCGATGAGATCATCCCCGGAGATATTCGAGAACCATCCAGTCGCTCTGCCACGGAAAACAACGGTCAATATTGGAAACAATTGGAACATGCCAGAATTCGAAACATCGAGAATGCTGTATCGGAGATAAATAGGCGACCCTCAAGTGGAGTCAGGACAGTCTGAACGAGCCCATACGATCGAGCTATACAGTGGAGTTAGTAATATAAATTAAGTTGTATATTTAAGTGTTAAATAAAATAGTTTAACCAAGTTAAGTTTATTTACGTTACAATATTTATGCGAATACAAGGGCTAATACGTGGAAGATATTTTTGTTTCTTTTATATTTCTATATAACGTGTGTTTACATGATTATATCCTTTTTTGGACATAATTTTCTTATGTTTTTTGTATGCTGAACTTGGATTAATGGTTTACATTGTATATGTGGCACGTCAATTTGATATAATATAACAAATAGTATTATCAGGAATAAAATACCTTTTACTGTGGCGGAGGAGTTTTGAAAAAGGATATAGGTATAGTATTGCATGGTATAATGACAAGTAAATGTGATGAAATAGAAAACGTCAACTTTCAAGGGGAAAAAATATTGAGAAAAAAGAAACACAAAATGGATACATGATATTGATATCAACATATTCTGCTTCCTCGATAATAATTGATTTATTGAATTGTTTGGAACCATGGAGGGGGCATAACGCTTTTTTCTTACGTGACGAAAATATTCAAATACAAACATTCTAAATCTCAATATCGAATTCGGAGTTGAAGAAAAAGCATAAGGAACTGACTGACGGGGGTCCCCCGACCGCACACGTTTTTTTTTTAACCTGTGTGAACTGTTTATTTAGTGTTTTTGTAACATGTATAAGTCAATCTGTAATTGTTAATTATCCTCTCTCATTGTAACTGTAATTTTGACGTTTTTAATCTTGTATGTAACCTGTGTGCACTTGAACAATGAAATAAATATTATTATTATTATTATGTTTATGGTAAGTTTGACTTTCTTTGTCATAGGTATTTAAAAAACGACTAGGTCGATTTAGATAGTAGTTTTATTGATCTGGCACACCAGAGGGCACAGTTTTTGATAAGGATGAATTAATTGATGCTCGAACAGTATACATATAATCAATATCGTCTCAGTTCAGTTTTTTGGAAAGAATGCGCCGACTTAGTCTTGGTTCATTTCCAATCCAAATGATATTATTTTCAAAATTATCGATTTTCCACTTCTAAAAATTCTGAAAATAACGAAATCGAAGGAAAACCAATAATAAATGTGGAATGTAGAGTTGTCAGAGAAAGTCATTGAATGGAAAAAGAAAAAACATTTTCAATTGAATATTGGACAGACATTTTTTCTGAAAAATGAAAAAACTACGAAAACAAATGCAATTTTTTGAAATATCTAACCGAAAACAATTATTTTGTCGACTAAAGCACACGCTGGATGTTAAACTACATCTGATAGACATTGTGAATGACCCGAACTCACAACAAAATGTGGATGTGAAAATTTGAATTTTTGTTCAGATAGTTTTTGATTTTTTTAATGATGTTACAAGTGATTGCTGGTGAGTACTCATTTTTAAAGCAGACTGGATATAAAAATAACGACTATCTGAATAAAAATGCAAATTTTCACTTTCAGATTTTTTATATTGAATTAGGATTCTTTTACAATATCTATAAGATCTTGATCCATCGTGTACTTTAGTCGAAAAGTAGCTGCTTTGTGTTTGATATAAAAAAATTGTTCATTTAGATTTGTAGATTTTTCAGAAGATTTTTTTTCCGTTATTGAATTTAATATCTTCCAAAAGGTTATCTTCAACGAAGGACGATAATGACTAAAGTTTATCTTTCAGTCGAAGATGATTTTCAAAGAAAACAACTATATAAAAAACTTGAAAATATCAAAATATTAAGCCAGTATTTTGGAATATGGAATTTTGTAAGAATCTTTTGGTAGAAAAACCACTTGCAATGTTTTATGAAAAATCCTAACGCAATGAAATTACTAACATAAATGTCACAATGACTATGGGAAACCAATAACTACCTACTCACTTTCTTTACGCTGAGGTAATTTATTCAATGTTCGCATTACAACAATTTCTATTTTCATTCACAATCATTATTGGGTTGGGTGGGTTTCTGTGTCATTTTTTTATTACTACGGTAACGAACAGACACGCGAAAGATTACGGTTGAGATTTGCAATTTCTCCACAGTAAAAAAAATCATTTACAATTTTGATGGAATTGATGACTACATTACATGAATCCATTAAAGGGACTAGGTGATTAGGCATACGGGAATGTCTCAGCACTGGTTTACATATTCTTGTTTTGTATATTATTATACCTCTAAAATTGTGTATATATATATATATATATATATATATATATATATATATATATATATATATATATATATATATATATATATATATGTTAATGGATTGTATGGGTAACTTTTAAACCATAAGAGTTAGAAGGTCGGTCAAATGGAGAAAGAGTTGCATTCATAGAAGCATTGTCAAGCAGTTCAAACAAATCGAGACTATCAGGGCCGGTTATTGAGATATCATAAGAAAAGTAAATTCTGTCATTTTGATTTTTTTTCCCACTTTATTTCGAATATTATCGGAAAATGTCACTGGAGTTTTTTATTCGACAGTAAATTGTCCTCATTTTGACATAATCAGATTTGGTATCCAACGTTTCGTACGCTCTGGGCCACCCTCAACCTCATTTTTTTCAATACGGACCTGCATATTTTATGACACTTTTCGAAATGACTTTTAACGCGTAATTCAACGATATATCATACAATGTCATTCAAAGTTGAATTTCAGGTGATTTTGACCTTTATCCAAATTTCTTTGGGTCGGATCTGTATTACATTTAGGTACCTTTAGTTTAATTAACAACATGCAATACATTTCGATAAGAAAATCCTCATCTTCAACTGAATGGAACTTAACAGAATCAAAGCAAGAAACAAGTAATAATTATTTACAAATTTCAAGAGGTGAAAAACCTAATTCATAATAATTAAACGAAACTATCATTTAATGAAAGAAAAATCAAATGATTATTCGAAAGTAAATGATGAACATTAATGAAGTAAGTGTTCGAAATGTCCACCATTCTGTAAAATGCACTTTGCGGTTCTGGAACCCATACTTCTTATACATTTGCTTATTTCGTCTCCTTGAATACCTTCCAATTCATTCTCAATCTTCTCGCGAGGAATCATTATTGCTGGATTTGTCATTTGTTCCGTTGAAACAAATTACAGAATCGAACTTTATTTTGAGATCATTACGATATAAATTTTGCAAGGCTTGGTATTCAAATTTAAAATCATTGTATTCGCGTCTCTTGACTATTTTATTAACAGCAGTTTTTGATAAATTGCATTCACTGGCCACAGTTCCCGATTTTTTTTTCTGGGTTCAATTTAATTTGGGTCAGAACATTGATATCGTTGATAGACTTGTTTCTTCTTACATACACACAACTCTAGGTTTATTGAATGTATTATTTTCAAGCAGTAGGCCGTGGATAAAAAAGAACATAACAAGAAATGTCACTTCGTTTATTATTGTGTTACAAGAACTTGTCATTAAATACTTTTCTGAGTAATTTCAATTTAACTTATTCGATATGGTAAGATACACAAATGAAGAGAAGAGAGATATGTACGAAGTGTACATAAAACTAGATTCGATGAAATTCGTTCAAAGCACAACAAAGGTATGGTGAATTATATCCTGAAAGAACAACACCAAATATTAAAATGTTTCGACGTTTATCTACAACGTTACTTGCACATAATTCATTCATCAAACCTAGAGGTCCTTATGTACGACGAAACGAGCCTATCAACGACATCAATGTTCTGGCCCAAATTCGAATGAATCCAGGAATAGGGTCGAGAACTATGGCCAGTGAATGCAATTTATCAAAAAGTGCTGTTAATAAAATAGTCAAGAGACACGGATACCATGACTATAAATACCAAGCCATGCAAAAACTATATCGCAATGATCCTGAGAGAAGGTTGCAATTCTGTAATTGGTTTCAACGGAAGGTGCGGAATAACAACAATTTTGCGCACAATATCATTTGGGGAGACGAAACGACATTCACAAATTCTGGCATGTTCAATCGAAGGAACAAACATTTTTATGCCACAGAAAATCCTCACTTAATTCATGAAGTAAGACATCAATATCGTTTTTCTTTGAACATATGGTGCGGTTTGTTGAATAATAAATTACTGGGACCCTATTTTATTGACGGCAACCTAACCGGAGCAAAATATGTAGAAATTATAGACGAAATGTTGGATGATCTTCCTATACGGTATCGGCGTAATAGTCCATGGTTCCAACAAGACGGATGTGGTCCACACAACTCAAGAATAGTCACAGACTATCTAAATCAAACTTTTCCCGATTCATTGATTGGAACAAGAGGTCCAGTAGCATGGCCTGCCAGATCTCCGGATTTGAATCCGCTGGATTTTTATTTGTGGGGATATCTCAAAAATAAAATTAACCCGACAATAGAGATTCTTCGCGGGAAGATTTCGAATAATCATTTGATTTTTCTTTCATTAAATGATAGTTTCGTTTAATTATAATGAATTAGGTTTTTCACCTCTTGAAATTTGTAAATAATTATTACTTGTTTCTTGCTTTGATTCTGTTACGTTCCATTCAGTTGAAGATGAGTAAGTTGATTTTCTTATCGAAATGTATTGCATGTTGTTAATTAAACTAAAGGTACCTAAATGTAATACAGATCCGACCCAAAGAAATTTGGATAAGGGTCAAAATCACCTGAAAATCAACTTTGAATGACATTGTATGAATTAGTTGAATTCAGCCTTAAAAGTTATTTCGAAAAGTGTCATAAAATATGCAGGTCCGTATTGAAAAAAATGAGGTTGAGGGTGGCCCAGAGCGTACGAAACGTTGGATACGAAATCTGAATATGTCAAATTGAGGATAATTTACTGTCGAATAAAAAACTCTGGTGACATTTTTTGATAATTTTCGAAATAAAGTGGGAAAAAAAGAAAAAGAAAAATGACAGAATTTACTTTTCTTATGATATCTCAATAACCGGCCCTGATAATCTCGATTTGTTTGAACTGCTTGACAATGCTTCTATGAATGCAACTTTTTCTCCATTTGACCGACCTTCTAACTCTTATGGTTTACAATCCCATTAAAAAAGTGGCCACTCTGTATATATATATATATAAAACTCAGCTGTCCTGGTCAGAGCTGTAAGTAAACGCAATTGCCGGATGCAATAAACATTTAAATAATGTGAAATGTTGAATTGATTGTGTGGTAGATGAATCAAAACATTTTCATTTCAGGGTGTTTGCGATGAATATTCAATTTTAAAGTGATGAAAATAAACGAACCTCGTTATATCCAACCTGGTAGATAAAGTCAGAACTAGTAGATGTCAATGCAGCTTTGAGGCACTAATCACATGACAATTATCAAAAAATCACTTGTATAAACACAAAAGACACAGTATTGTTTATTGTTTTCAGAATGAATACGGCCATCATTGTGAACTAGTCATTCGCCATTCATATTACGTGAACACTGTTGCCAGTTAGTGTTTCCAAGATTTTCCCATGCGCCTGTTGTTGTGCATCACAAAGCTGTCTACGAGCGAACATTCCGTGCGTTCTAACATATCTGCGTTTTCTTGAGTACCATTAACAGCTTTCTTTTTGGCCTTAACATCGCAATATAATTTAAAAAAATTGCCATTCTATAAAAAATAATTTATTTTATGTTATTACGAAACACCCGAAGCGTTTTTTCATTTGACACTTGATGATATATGTTTTCCTGACTCCTGATTGGCGACTCCAGAATCCAACCAGATTTAAAACTACTTATTCAATCATTAATAAATACGCACGGAATTGTTCGGTGTTTGGTTGTAAAAACCAGCACAAGACAATCAGCCAATCAGAAATCAGTTGTTGAATCTGTTCGTAGACAGCTTTGTGATGTACAACAGGCGCATGCGAGAGTCTTGGAAACACTAACTGGAAACAGTGTTCACGTGCTATGAATGACTAGTTCACAATGATGGCCGGATTTATTTTGAAAACAATAAACAATACTGTGTCTTTTGTGTTTACACAAGTGATTTTTTTTATAATTGTGATGTGATAAGTGCCTCAAAGCTGCATTGACATCTACTAGTTCTGACTTTATCTAACCAGTTTGAATATAACGAGATTCGTATCACTTGGAAATTGAGTATCTATCGCAAATAGCCTGAAATGAACATTTTTAGATTCTTCTACCACACAATCAATTCGACATTCCACATTATTTATTGCATCCGGCAATTGCGTTTACTTACAGCTCTGACCAGAAGACCTGAGGTTAGGCGAGCGGAGCTCCCCAAAATTTTGTCGAATTTGACAAAGAACATCTTTTTAATTTGTTTTTTGGATTTTTAACCACTGCAATTCGCTATAAAATGGCATTATACACTAGTCATTCACGGGTGTGCAAAAGATTAGATTACACCTATATATTTATATATATATATATATATATATATATATTGGTTTGGGTAGTTCTTGAATCCTGTTTGATATGTTAGTTACATCTTTCTTAGGTTTTTGGATTCTTGAAAAATTAGGTCGTTTTTTTTTAAATCTATATATTTTGAACAAGACGTTTCGATCCTCCTTCTTACACAGTCCGATTCATTTATTACCAACATGAAAAATCAAAAAAGTAAATAAATGTCATCTGTCAAAGAAATTAGAATTGTTCATTTGCAACTGTGTAAGAAGGAGGATTTTTTCGATAAAAACGACGATATTTTGTGCAAAGTTGTGCCGAAAATAAGTGATTTAGGGTGTATTGTTTATGCTGGTAAAAAGAAGGAGGCATTTTGAGTGAGTTTTGTGCGAGAAAACGGTGCTTGAAATTTATTTCGGAAAAAGCGATGTAACTCTGAAACGGTATGAGACCGCCGGATTCGTGTTCAGGAGGCAAAAACACGTAAGAAAAGTGTTTTCCCCATATTCGGAGTGCATGGGTGATGTAACTTAATATTTACCAAAAAATACTTAAAATGAAGGAAGTACTTACAGTAATCTGAGTGGATGATAAAACGTAAAATATGTAAAAATTTGTCGGAATGGTGTTATATCTTTGACGCTTCGAGTGACATTGAAGGATTTGAAATGACAACCTATGATTAATTGTCAGAAAAATATAAAATATGTAGTGGGTGTGTTAATGTTTATATTATATTCTTTGAGAATCATCAGTTTTAATCCATTTGTAGAAGATAACTGTAGATTTTGCTAAGATTTTCGATATCTGTTTTTTTGTTCATAATTTGATTGGATTTATTAATTTTAATCATTTCTGTGAGAGATAATACGATTATTTAAAGTTCTTGAACTTGTACCAATATAGTTCAAATCACAGTTGTTACATGGTATGCTGTAGACAACATTTGATTTCTTCAAATCTGGTGTGGGATCTTTTAACCTCGTATTTAAATTTCCAATAGTCTTGATATTTTTTTGTGAGATTTTTATGTTACTTTCATTCTACTCATTGGGTGCATCAATAGCAAAATATCTAAATTATTCACAGACAGACATCCTTACAGATGCATATGACTTTGAAAATAAGTTTTATGTTAAAGATTCTTTCGAGTTTTCTAAATTCATCAACGAAAAACAACTTCCACAAAGCTATGTCTTGATAAGCCTAGATGTTGTTTTCTTATTCAGTAACATACCGATAGAATTAGTGTTGAAAAGTATAACTAAAAGATGGAGTAAAATAGAAGAACACTGTAATATTTCACAAACAAAATTTTTAGAAATCATTCAATTCATATTCAAATCTAGTTTCTTTTCGTTCGAAGGAAATTGCTACAAACAAATTCTTGGAACACCTATGGGAGCTACCATCTCACCAATCATTGCTTCGTATGTAATGGATGACCTTTTTGAAGAAATATTACCACAATTGACCTTTGAAGTTCCATTTAAAAAAAAATTTGTAGATGATATTTTTAAGTATAAAAAATTAAATAAAAAAAAAAAAAATTTTTAAACTCTGAAAGATACATAAACTATCATTCCTTCCACTCAAAAAGAATGAAAATAAATTTGATTCTTTGCATGAAAAAAAGAATCGAGATGTTGGTTCATCCTTCATTGAAAAACAAAAATTTTAAAATTCTCAGAAATATTTTACTAGATAATTCTTACCCCAAAAAACTTCTTAATAGAATTCTTTTCAATACCAACTCTGATAGACAAATTAATAATGATGACACAAATAATCAAAATTCAGAAAATAACAATGAAAGGATAATTTATTTTTCAATTCCTAATATAGGAATTCTATCATCAAATATAATTAAATTATTCAAGAATGAAAGTAACATAAAAATCTCACAAAAAAATATCAAGACTATTGGAAATTTAAATACGAGGTTAAAAGATCCCACACCAGATTTGAAGAAATCAAATGTTGTCTACAGCATACCATGTAACAACTGTGATTTGAACTATATTGGTACAAGTTCAAGAACTTTAAATAATCGTATTATCTCTCACAGAAGTGATATAAGACTCAAAAGAAGTCATGCATTAGCTCAACATGCTATTGAAACAGGCCATAAAATATCATTCGAGTAAGCACAAGTTTTACATTCAGAAAAAATTTATCTAAAAGATTATTTCTTGAAATGATTAAAATTAATAAATCCAATCAAATTATGAACAAAAAAACATATCGAAAATCTTAGCAAAATCTACAGTTATCTTCTACAAATGGATTAAAACTGATGATTCTCAAAGAATATAATATAAACATTAACACACCCACTACATATTTTATATTTTTCTGACAATTAATCATAGGTTGTCATTTCAAATCCTTCAATGTCACTCGAAGCGTCAAAGATATAACACCATTCCGACAAATTTTTACATATTTTACGTTTTTTCTTTAAAGTTAATGTTCATTTATCATCCACTCAGATTACTGTAAGTACTTCTTCATTTTAAGTATTTTTTCACAATAATGTATTTACATATTTTAGGACCCTGAAGAAGTTTCAAAATTGAAACGAAAGCTCGGTCCATCGTATTAAAGAGTTTTTCATAGTTCAACACTTGTGCTGACTGAAGATCCCCGTTATTCCCCACTGTTCATACCAATTTTCAGTCGTTATTTCTGAATTTATATATATATATATATATATATATATATATATATATATATATATAGTAATGTTGAGTTTCTTGGGAATTTGGTTCTTTTTGTGAATGTCTTTTTTTTAGGAGATAAACATTTAATTTGTCGACGTTTCGACCGTGTCTACGGTCTTCTTCAGAATCGACAGAATCGACAAACATCAAATCTCCAGAGTGGCAATGTAAATATTAAAATCGATTCTCTTCAAAGCTAGAAAGCAATGAATTTTGAATTATTAATTGACATTTATGTACTAAAGTGTTAAGGGGTCAGAAAGTGTTTTTAATTTATCGAATTTTAAACAACTCGACAACAATTCTATCTGTACCATTTCATGGAAAAATATGTATCATGTACCATTTCATGGAAAAATATGTATCGTGTACCTTTACATCCTTCGCATGTGAGAGCATTATAGTGGTATCCAGAAGCCCTGTCTCCGCAAACAAGACACAATTCCTCTTGCTGTCGGGGTGTGGGTCCTTTCTTCTTCTTGGCATCACAACTGTCTACGCTGTAACCGTTCAAACTGCTGGGAGGGGAGAGATCTTCACGTCCTGAAAAGAAAGATCGATTATGCCATTGGCAATTTTAGCTCAAACACAGATAATAGAGATTGTTGTTTGAAAGACGTTTAATCTATAATTGACTTTTGTTTATGTGATTCTCAATCTCATTATCAATAGCAACAGTAATTATGTTAACGATAATTTCCAAAGATATTAATATTGTGCAGATGAAAGGTAACCTATTGTTCCGTTTTCCCATTAGGCAACAATTTTTTTATCTTACTCCATCACATTATTTTTGGATTAACTGTAAAATAATGTTTCCAGTAACATCCAATACTCAAACGAATTATCAACGGAAACGGTGGGCTTCTCACGTATAATATAGCAGACTGAATCAGCCTTTCAACAAATAGCAGGAAATTAGTTATAGTTTTCTGGGAGCTTCTTAGTTCAGGTAAGAAGCTGCCTAAAATGTAATTAAGTTACAAATACAATACAAACTATGACTAAGTCTTTTGTCACCGGAAATAATTTTCCCAGACAGATTTTTAGCGGTTATCAAGCTTGAGCTTTACACCGACAGTGGCTCTGGAAATATTCCTGATCCTTACCCCCCTCCAATTTTAGTGGAGTAGGAGGCCAAACTCCTACCGACCGGGAACATTGAGGAATGTCGAAACCATAACATTCTGGTGATATCTGGTGATATCAGCTCCCTAATCCACCAAATACTAGTAGAAAGGTCCTTCAACGTCCTCTTTCCAGAGAGAGAGAGAGATATATGATTGGGCACGAGAAAATACACCCCTGACCAGAAACGACAACTCTTTTACACACGGGTATTGGAGCAGTAGTGTTTAGGAGAGAGCCAAGAGTTGGAACGCCTGGAACCCTCACCTCCATCTTGCAGGCAGAGGTGTTTGCCTCTGGTAAATGATTCATCAGGAAGCCAGGCAGTCCCAAAAGCCCGGAGCTCCAACTTAATAGATTCTAGATTGTTTCGGATTTGCAGACATACCTTAAACCAACAGAGTTATACCACTCTGGTTTCCAGGGCGGAGGACAACTAGAAAGCCGATAAATGCCTTCGCGAAGGAAGAACCTTGCTTCGATCTCATCGAACATGAATCGGTCCTTAACATTATATCCAAATCGGCAGAGAGGCAAATCCTCATGCGCCAGAGGAATATCCCTCACAGGTTTAACCGATCGAAACGAAAGACACTGCGAATTCTGCAATCGAGCAGGAACTGCTAACAGAAAACTGCCTCCTGGGCAATCATTTGCAAAGCCAATCGCTTTGCCAGCCATCAGACTACCGGTTTTGCAGCATAGAAGACGAATCAGCAGAGCGCATATGTACCTGCCTAGCCCTGAAAAGGGCGAGGCTACTGACTATGGACTTTACCAACTCGAGCATGCGAATTTCAGAGAAATATATCCCAAACACCCCAAACTTTATCGAAAATATAGGATCGTACAGTGAACTATGCCATTGTTAAGAGCCACAACAGTCTCACAATGCGGTTTCAGTGGTGTCGAAGAGAGCCCAAGCGAGTAGGAGGTGCAAAATTACATTTTTGGTCTTGATAATAAGAAGAATTCGTCAAAAAGTTGAACGAACCAGATAGTTTAATTAGGCTCATTTTGTTACGAGGATATTATTCATAACTCTGAGGAAAAATAGAGATACACCATTCCAACAAACCAGTTCTTTTTAATTTTCAGAATATTTAATTTAGTTTTAAAATCAATATTTCTATTTTCAATGAAAATATCTTGGGGCGCATTTTGAAAGTTTACCTCAGGTGCCTGCATTCTCACTCCTCTGGGCCTCTATACAAAGGTGCAGTTTTCTTTGTTTGCACATCTCTTGAGAATTCCTAGGAATGGTCCTGCAGGTGACTTTCGGGAGAAGGGTAAATATAATATTTTCAGTAATAATATTCAGATACGACGCGCAATTAAAAAAAATTGTGTAGCTCAGAAATATTGAAAGAGCTTGCTCGAGTGATATTTTGTACAGCAGCACAGTTTGAGTGACAGGATTTGGAAATTTCTGCATTTCAAAAAGATATTCGATTAAATGTACAATTATTGAATTATGTTGCATGAGATGACGTTGGATTTGGAATTATCATTGAAACTGACGTGAACTTTCCTCGCAGTTCTATCCACTCCTCAGTTTACTGATTATTTCTAAAAATCCTGATGTATTTACTGATTCTATATTGCTTAGAATTTTTGGGCGACACCACTTGCAATCGATTGACGCTTAGCATTTCGTTAGTAAATGGCGCAGTTCATAAATGTTTGTGTCCACGCTAGATAGCCGATGGACTGTGAAATGTGTCCTTCTTGCATTTTGTGTGGACACTTTAGAGCTGCAGAATATTCATCTATATCTAGGACCAAAGGCAACCGTGTTGCTTACAAACACTAAGAGAGCTTGCCCATATATGTATTAAGTACCAATATTGATAATAAAGACAGCAAATGTGAAGCCAAAACAAATGAAACATGACCATCGCTGTGACTCTTTCTAATCTACAATGTTGAATTGATGCGAATGCGCGAAAATGGAGGCGTTACATGTATTGGTTGATGTTCAGTTGCCATAACTACGCGTTGCCAATATGACAAGGGAAGACATTAAGTACCAATATTGATAATAAAGACAGCAAATGTGAAGCCAAAACAAATGAAGCATGACCATCGCTGTGACTCTTTCTAATCGACAACGTTGAATTGATGCGCATGCGCGAAAATGGAGGCGTTATATGTATTGGTTGATGTTCAGTTGCCATAGATAGATAGATAGATAGAACTTTATTAATCCATAAGAAACCACATACATGGTGTTGGACAGGTCCAAGGTTGAAAAACTAGCATTCAAACCAGTATAAAAGATATAAAACAAATATTCTAAGGATATATACACACATAGGTATATGCATATACATAGGCACAAAACATATAGACTGGTTTCAAGATAGAGAAATATATGGACAATTGAGTTAAATAATATAGCATATACAATATATAAATGTCCAATTAATAAACATGACAGTATATAATACATTAAAATAAGTATAAGAATATATATAACTACGCGTTGCCAATATGACAAGGAAAGACATATATAACCCGATTGAACTTTCATTGCATTGCTCTTATGGCCAGTTCTCAATATTCGTAGTTAATAAATTATGAGCTTGCCTTGCTCGAATGATGTTTTGTAAAGTTTGAGTGACACCATTTCAAAAATTCTGCATTTTAGAAGGACATACGATTAAATGTACAATTATTGTAACATGTGGAATTTAGTTCCCAATTGATAGCGTTGCTTGAAATTACTATTTTTGTGACGATAGGGATTCACAGACACAAATTGCAAATACAACCTGTATCATCTGTCATTGCGGTGTACTGAATTATAACCAGAAACGACGTCATCACCATCTGAAACTCTCGTTGTTATTCTATAATTTGATTTTAGGAAGATCTATTTTGAGCTAAGCTGACAATCGTACTTCGGATGGTTCGTTATTTTCTTTCCAACAATATCCAGAACGACACGTTCTGCGTAGGTTTTTGTACACATAACTCATGTTTTTGTACCCAGTGAAATATTTTTGCACCCAGCCTTACTCCAAGCAGGATTTTGTGTCAGAAAAAATCCAACAGTTTTATCTGCGGTACGTTTAGAAATAGGATATTTCACAGGACAGAGGCCAGAATTTTTGGAACGAAGTTCCTTATCGCGCGTTGCGAAAGGGGGCTAGACGGAATAAATTAAGACCAAAAGTTGTAACGACACTTTCTGCTGTAGTTGTAAGCCGTGCGGCGTGCGCGTGTTTCTCTGTCTGTCTGTCTCTCTCTCTCTCTCTCATAGAAAACAAGCCAGTTATTTTCGTTTCGTCTTTCTATTTCGCATTGAACAGTGTGGTGTCGCGACGATTATTTTTGTTGAGTGTATACAGGTTTTTTGTACATAATAAATAATAATAAAAAATAATAACAATAATGAATCCTGACAGATCCTGATGGAGTTAGGTAAGTAGAGATTTTATACAGACAATAATAAATGCTTATGTATTTTTAGCAAGTACGCATTATAACCTCTCTTTACTATTGTGCTAACCAAGTCATACGCGTTATAATCTCTCCATTATTGTGTGTTTAGCAAGTGTACGCGTCATAACTTTAATAAATTTAAAAGCAAATTATATTTTAATATTACAATATCAATGCGTATGTACTAAAATTGAGCCTACTGATTAAGTTTATATTACATTATATTTGTTAATAATAAAAAAAATATTATTATAACTTAAAAAAAAAAATTATTACAATTCCTTCACTAATTAATCGAAAGGAACTTCGTTCCATCCGGGTGTCCCTTGACACCTCTCAACTTTTTATTTATATTAGGTGTGAGCCATCGGCTTTCATCACCACCTTTGTGTTTTGGAAAGACTGTGTTGTATTCAGTTTTTCCGTTCTTCTTGGAAATGCTGTTTTGGCCAAAAAACATGATAACATTTTCGCTAAAGGCCAATCGAAGTATTTTCATTCCAAATTTTGATCATGTTCAGTTCTTCTCAGGAATATTTTGTGAGAAACTTTTTCTTGCTAGAGCAACAAATAGTTCGTAATGTCTTCGATATTCGTGTATTTGAATGAAAAGAGATTACAAAGTGGGCTATATACCTGCGATTGCAAAAATAGATCATTATAATTGTAGCGTCAATCGGTCCAATTGTAAAAAAATCTGGAAAACAATGCCATCCAAGTTGAAAGGGAAACATTCTCAATCAAAAACGGAAAAGAACGATTTTTCTGTGAATTGAAAAATCCACGTTAAAAATTAAGTTATTTTGAGTGAAAGTCTAACTGAAAACAACTACTTCCCCGGCTAAAGCCACGCTGGACATTGAACTACATCTGATAGATATTCTGAAAGGACCCTAACTCAAAAGAAAAATCTGAAATTAAAATTTGCATTTTTATTCAGATAGTTATTTGATTTTCTATTCCAGTCTTAATCAAGCACTCATATAGATGAATGACGCAAAGGAGAATGTTTTCCAAAAGAGAGTTAGGGATCTTTCAGAATATCTATCAGATGTAGTTCAATGTCCAGCGTGGCTTTAACCGGGGAAGTACTTGTTTTCTGTTAGACATTCACACAAAATAACTTCATTTTTATCGTGGATTTTTCAATATTTCTATTTAATATTTAATTGAGAATGTTTCCCTTTTCAACATGAATAGCCCACAAGTTATCTTAAACGATGGAAGATAGTGACTAAAGTTTATCTTTCAGTCGCAGATGATTCCACATATGAATTTATGAACATCCTGTTCATATTTTCAAACTAATGCCATTCAAATTATTTATATGAAAAAAAAAAAAAAATTTAAGCGTAGAATTGCGCTCATTTAAATTATTGTATTACTGGAATTGCCTCTATCCGATAATAAATGATGTGGACAGAACGATAAAATATCCATTACGAAGTTATCCAGATTTATTATGGTTTATGGTGGTATTCGCGCCTCTATTTAATGCAGCTTTCTATATTCAGCCCGATCAATCTTTCGCAAATTGAATGATCCAGATATGAGAACGTTGGCCAAATCTTCGTTCGGCGCATTTGAATACGAGTTGAAATTTTGTTTTCGCAAAGTTCCAACTGTTTCTAGATACCTATTTTGAAATTACTTATGTGGCACATTTATTTTATTTTGACTAAATTCTTGCTGCCGAAGTGGATGATTTGTATTCGTACACCAAAAGTACAAAGAGACTCGTAATTGTTCTAACTACGCAAAAATCTAATTACCAAGTCGAAATTACCACGGGCTGGAGGTATTGTTTAAAAAAAACAGTTTTCATAGTTACTGTAATCCATTTCCGCCTTCAACAACAATTTTTCAATTTGACAAAAAACTTCAAATTCATATAAGTTGTTGCACCCTGTATGTTTTCTATCACTTTTCAATTTCACCGGTCCCATTCCGATGGGCGTCGAGTATTTCCGGTTAACGAGAGAGGAGCTTTTAACCTCTACCTACTCGAACGCTATCAGCGTATACCATCAATCAAGACATCTGATTGACCCAAAAACACAAAAAACATGATCATCGGATTCTCCAGTCTCAGTTTTCGCTTTTGCCGCCTGCCGACGTCCACGTATCGTATGTGCGAACAGATAAACATAGTAAATAGTCAATGGCCTCTGACTCCGCCATCGAAGTCTAGGTCTAGGAGCGGCCGTTTACATTTTTCTAAGGGGACTGGGAGTCTAGGTTATGGACGATATACGCCGAGAAATACGGGAGTTTCGATTTCAATAAACTATACTATTTACATTGTTTACATTTGTTCAGTAATTATTTAACCATTTTTTTTTCATTGTTAGTGAGAATTCAATAAAGACATGCGTGGCTATATTTGATATCGGGAAAGTATAGGATTGTAAGATAATCGCGATTTCGATCCTTTCATGTTTTATAGACCACGAGCCAGTACAAAAAACACGTATGATTAGCTCAAAGCTAAAATTTTTTGAGAAGTAAGCCAGTGTTGCAGGTATGGCGTTACGCTGCGTGATTTTTTTATTGTCAAAAAAAACTATGCCCTTGGGGAATGAGGTCAAAGCTAATTCTTGTTTTATATTGTACATAAGATAGCCAAAGTATGAAGGAGTTGTATGCCATACCGATGCAACGTCTCAAACTGTCCGCCATACTCAATTAAACGTGTGATTTTTTTTATGCTCTCAAATTTTTTCACCCAATGATAGACAAAAATGTCTCATCACCGATTATGACCATACCATACTGTTTCTGTGTCCCTAAGTATTCGCCATACTGATTAAAAAATTTAAAATTTTTCACTAGACCATGTATCATAGGTACACACCTGGTAAAAGATGTATTGATTGATTTTAATGTCTAGAAGACGAGTCTGTAAGTGCCATACCGATTGAATATCTCGAAAGTGAGAAGTTAACCTTTAAAGTTGTAATTTTTTTTACAAGTGTGATGTATAACAGGCTGATGTATAAGTGCCATACTCATGTTTTTGAGGCATATTTAATGTCTGGAATATGAATAAATATGTGCCATACCGATATCATGTCTCTAAGGCGAGGAAGAATTAATAAATAATAATTTCTTTTAATAAATTATATAAGTCCTAATTTTTTATAAAACGTTGCAAATGTTCACTTCTTCATTAATGTAAAGACTAGAGAATTATTTTCCAAAACTCACCAATAATATTATGAATATTTTGAAAAAAAATAGTTTTTTCAGTATTGGGGCCATTTAAAGACCTATCAGTAACGTTTTTGAAAAAATAATATATTCAAGAATTGTAACATTTGTCGAGAGTCACAAACTGATTTCAGATTCCCAAAATGGTTTCAGAAAAGGTAAATCTACTATACTTGCTTTATATAATGCCCTTACTACGATATTGAACTCGTTGAACAACAAAAATGAAACTATAGCAGTATGTATAGATCTTTCTAAGGCCTTCGATAGGGTTGACCACCACACTACACTTTTGAAAAAACTCGAATATTTCGGAATAAGAGGAGTTTCCTTGGAATTAATACGCTCTTACATAACAAATAGATTTTAATATCTAACAGAAAGAGATGGAAAAGGCGAACTGATTAAATCTGATAGAAAAAAAATCAAAGTGGGTGTTCCACAAGGCTCTATACTTGGGCCACTAATGGGCATAAAAAAATGACTCGTTTAATTTAGTATGGCGAACAGTTTGAGACGCTGCATCGGTATGGCATACAACTCCTTCATACTTTGGCTATCTTATGTATAATATAAATCAAGAATTAGCTTTGAGCTCATTCTCCAAGGGCATAGTTTTTTTACAAATTCAAAAAATTGCGCAGCGCAACGCCGATACCTACGGACCGCCATAATTGCGCTGTCCTGTTAATTATAACACTGGCTTACTTCTCAAAAAGTTTTAGCTTTGAGCTAATCATACGTGTCTTTTTTGCTGGCTCTCGGTCTATTAAGAAAAGGTACATTGAAATATTTATAAAATATAGCACATTTTGAAGAGGCAGTTGAACATTTATAAAAAGTATAGGAAAAGTTTCTATGGAAATCGCAAGAGTGGTAAGCATCTTCGATATTCGTGTATTTCTCTAGACCGGCCAATTAACAATAACTAAATGAGGTAGATTTGCAGATAACAAAGTGTGCTCTTGCAATACGATTGAAATACACTAGTGGTAGACAGGCCCGGCGACAGAAATGTTTAGGCCCGTTACTCTAATTCCCATGTGGGCTACCTAGTTTTGCATCTGGTAATTAGTATACTATGGTAGCAAGTAATAGTCTGCTCTAGTTTCGTTTTATATGTATTTTTGATTTTTTTACATGGGCCCTCCCTATTGCCCGTAGTCACCCCTTGTCGCCGGGCCTGGTAGTAGAAGTAGGAGATACAAATTCTATTTTTAAGCATAGAATTACGTAATTATTTAGCAACTTTGGGTACGGTCTACTAGTTGTTATATAAAAATAGAATTGTTGCATTTTCCACATTATTGTTATCGCTATTATTATAATTTTCAACCATTGTTATATATACGATTATGTTTTCCCACGAGTGAGTATGTGTACTCGTTAGATATAAATGGCTTTAGTGAAATAATTGTATCAAGCCGTTCTTCATAAAACGTTTACTGATAATCGTTGATTCGACACCTTCTACATGCTGTCATCTAAAAACAAAAACCTTAGAGTTATTTTTGTAATACTACAGGAATACCTATTTCTGAAAACAGAAATCATTGGAGGAAAGCTCAAAAATATTGGTCTAGATACGCGAAGAAGAAGAAAAGTCCAAGATCGTAGACATCTTTGTTGGCCAACTGAAATCAACTTGAGAACGTACTCATTAGCTATAGGCTTTACTCTTTAATCCTCGACGCTTTCTGGGATCTCGGTTCCAATTCCACAAATAACCAAATTACCTAGACGGTATCGTTGAAGGAGAAATCTTGGATGGTGATCAAAAACTGAACTTTCAAAGCATGAAGACAGGAGAATTCCCCGAAAATAATCAAAATTATAATAATAGTTATACCGCCTTTATTATTTCATAATAAAAAAAATTGCATAATTGATATAATCAAGCTATCATGAATTAAAGGACGAAGTTCATTGTCTGCAATGCTATGCATCACGGAAAATGTGTTTCCATTTAACCCTGAGAAAAGAAAAAACAAACCTGTGTTTGTTGTACATAGTTATTGTTTATAATTTGAACTTGAATACGAACAAACACTTGACATAAAGAATGTAGTTTACTTATTCTAGACAAGATATCACTCGTTTCATTTGAGTCGAGCAAATAGTCTATATATTTAGTTTAAAATTTTATGAAATTCAATTGTTAAGAGAGGTAGGAACAGAATTATATCTTCAACAAATTTGGTGTCTAAAAGATCGTCTGAACATTTATGTTTTGAATTTTGGCACTGCGATCATATTTTTATATCGAATATTCAAATTGTGAATATCTGTACGGTATGTAATTTTTTATGCAGCTATGAAGGCTTTTTTATTACAATTAATTAAATGGAAAAGGCAGACAGCATGAAATATCCTTTTTTTCCATGTTCAACCACCCAATTTCTTGAAGTTCATATCGCCGATGAATACCAAAAATTAACCTGAGGCACGAGTTCTGAACTTTTTGAATTTTATTTTTATATTGAATGGTTAGACATGTGCCATAAAGAACATACGCATAGTTGAAGACTGAAAGCACCAACGATTCACATAAGGATTTCTTCATATGATAAGGCAGAAAAGATCGGTTACCATAAATGATTTTCAGTGCCGAGTAGGCACGTGGTAGAAGGAAAAATTAATCATATTAATATTCTTCTTCTGAAAATAAAATAAAAAATATTAAACCCTATTTATGAACTTTTTAAATCTCAGCTGTACATACATCAAGACATCATGGATTTGTTTCACTAACAATAGCTAGTGGTTCATTTTGAATGCAGATATTCGCAGAATTGGACACTATGGAACGAGGATGTTGTGGACCAAAGATACATTTGATTTGCTAGAGTTTATAAATAAACAATGGTCCGTAGCCAGGTCAACAAATCTGTTCAGATCTGCATTGATAAGGTCGCAAGCTTTTCCTGCCATTTCAGCAGGAAAACTATAATATATTCGAGTATCATGCACTTGACAAGTGTGAAGAGTCTCTAAGAAGCGGGAAGTGTATATAGAGAACAGTAACGGGCCGAGTATAGAACCTTGAGGTACTCCCGATTTGAGATATAAAAGATCTGAGCTGCATTCCTTTATACTGACCATCTGTTGGCTATCTCTCAAATAGTTCGTCAGCAATGACAAAGCATGTTCAGAAAAACCGATATAATCCAGAATTCCCAACACTAGTTAATGACTGGGTTATGATATCGAATGCCCGGCTGAAATCTAGTAGGACTAATACTGTACATTGGTTTTCATCTGTTGCCTTCATTACATCATTCGCAATATGTAGAAAAGCGGTTCTGCAACTATGCCCTTTCCGAAATCCTTATTGAATAGAAGGCAACAGAGAAAAGTTCCAGAGATGGTTTTTAATTCAAGGATTTTTGATAATCAGGCAGAATACTTATTCCCCTCAAATCTTTGAGGCTTTTAGGCAGAACCTACACAATGGCCCTCTTTTAGGTAGTTAGACAGACCTTCTTAATGGGCGAGATTACTAATTTCTGGAAAAATACCACCATGTCCAGAACGATGAGAAAGGAGGTTGGATTAAAAAAAATCGAAGTAGTTTTTCAAAAAAAAAAAAAAAATCTGTTTGAACATTGCGGAAACCGCGCCAGGATGTGACGTAACAAGTTCAGATCTATCGCCGAGAGCGCAAGATAATTACAGAGTTGCCAAGCGTTATTCATAATATGTTTTTAAAATGTAAGCAGGCCGAAAAAATAATGAAATCGCACTCGGTGTAAATGCATATTATTCAAGAATAACTGAATTCAAGAACAGCTATCAAATGAGAAGAAGTCTTCATTTCAATATAACACATGATGCTGACACGAGTTCTTTTTATTCATAGGATGAAACAGAATAATATTTCCTCAGAAGTTCCGCAAAATAGTGACACTGGCAACTCAGGACGTCAAAGGAAGCGGCAATAACGCTATGTATGAATATACCTATCACTGAATTTGAGGGTATTTAGAGCAGCGTTTATTCGAATATTACACAATATCTTCTAGGAAAAACTATGCATAGGTACATAATATTTTATCACTATATTTCAACTTCAAGCACATATGAAGCAAATTTGTGAGTTTGTGATCTCGCCCATAGGGATATTGAAAGAGCCAAAAATAACTAGTCGTGCGAGTAAAAATTCATTCATGAAAAAATATTGTTGAACACAACCAAATACATCTTCTAGAAGGTTCTTAATTCAACCCCTTGTAGCCGCCCATGCCCAGTTGCATATGCATATGTAGATCAATGTTCTCTGAACTTTAACCAATCGCATTTTGTCACAGAGTATTATGGGCAGCATGCGACCTTGATTTTTGCCGTCCTGTCAAATTCAGAATATATTTGGATTCGCCGTCTAGGTAGTCTTTTGTTTTTCGTTTTGTGATGGTGAGGAATTTACACAAGTCGACTGACTGCATAGAGACCGGTTTCGACGTAAACTGGTTGAAAAACACCTTCATGTTATTTTCTAAGGTATACTTAAATGCAACAAAACAACGCATCCGAGATGCAGTCGGGATTACCTATCACCTTGCCTCTTGCCTTTCGTTTGCTTGGGAATCCACAGAGATGGAGAGATGCGGTATCAAGGCTATTTTCAGCATGAAGTGAAATGCTTCAGTTATTTATTGAATACTCTCGATTGGAATTTTGTCGAAATGATTCATACTTACCATTTCCATTTCAATATTTTTGGATAGAATATACTTCAACAAACCGTTATAATTTTAACAAGAAAAAATATAATTCCAGAATTTACTGTGTTACATTTTCATGTCATTCAATTTTCAGATTGATTTTCAATTATGTGTATATAATGTATTTTTGCTCTTCAGCAATATATGGATACCAATATAGTCTCATATAATAAAAATTAATCTCGATTCTTTATAAGCGCAAAACGCGAGAACGGCTGGGCCGATTTGGCTAATTTTTTCTTAAAATGGTTCGTAATAGCTCAAGGATGGTTGATGGTTGAAAAAAATAGGAAAGTTCCCCGGAAATTGGAAAATTCGGGTATATAAGAAACGACCCATTTCTGTCTCCGATGGAGATAAAATCCGAACATTCAGTAGAATGTAGACCTATGTTGATATTGATGACACTTTCTCGGACTACTCAAACCGTACATTATATCAAAAATTCATGAAAATTAACCGATTTTTTCTCGAAATACAGGGTATTTATTGAAAAAAATACGCATTTTTCTAAGAAACTTTGATTGTATCTTTTTACTCACCCTGTATACATGAAATGACTATGCGACGTTATTAACATTGATCATTGATCAAAATAAATTTTTTCCAAGATTATTTTGATCCTGTACCTCGAAAACCAAACCGTTTGGCACATATGTTTATATGAACTTTTCGTCCTGAAATCTTTCAAAGAATCACCCCTAGAAGTTTGTGAAAATGTTTGCTTCTCAAATTTCGTTATTTTATGCGATACTGGAAAATGTTTGCATTACTATTTTCATTATAGCTTGTGAACCGTACAAGTAAATGAAAAACTTCAAGAATACAAAAAGATGTTAAATGGAACAACATTGAATATTCCTCCTCATAATCTGTCAGTGGCGGCAAAAAAAAAATTCTGAAGGGTTGAACAAAGCTTGACTCTGAAAAAAGGAGGACTCTGTGAATTCTTTGAAAAATGAATTATTTTGTATCGTGCGCACTGTTGAATGGATTGTGCCTAATTTGAATTAATTATTGTCGAAAATGTTGAAGTAAACTCCAAAAACTGTTGAAAAAAAAATTATTTTGACCACCCTGTACCTCGAAAACCAAGCCGTTTGGACGAAATGTTTATATAGACGAACATTTCGTCCTGAAATCTTCCAAAGAATTACCTCACGAAGTTTGTCAACGTACTTAATTAACACATATGACATGCTCTCCCCTATCCGAACTAAAAAACGAGGGGTTGACGTACCCTATTTTCGAACCACCCTGTATAAAAAAATAATGTCAATTAACTTCGATCGATATTGTGGGAGTTCATCCAGGTTGCATTAAATCTTCAATTCTCATCAGAGAACGCACACTGGTTGGTTTAAAATTAATCGGATTGGATTTTTCTTTGTTCACCCTGTTGTAGAGCACAAAACGAAAAAGTATAATGGATACGACATTGTACCATCATTGAGGTATGGTATTCCCAGAATAAATAGGCGTTTTGTCAATTCTCGGAATTGTTAAAAATTCTGTGCAAAAAGCTTCACTTTTCATCTTTAACACCGTGTATCCCGAAAACTAGTCGGTCAATTTCTTTGTGCCCATGGACACTTTTGCTGAAGAAGTCAAAATCTACAACTTACCAAAAATTCAGGAAATTTAACCGAAAGCCATTTTCCATAAGGATGGTGCGGGGTCATTTCGAGTCATTTATTCCCAATCGAGGAATTAGCTCAGCGGTTACACTGTCGCCTACCAAGCAGAAGGTCACAGGAACGAATCCCGGTGAGGGTTACATTTTTTTTATTTGGCTAATTATTTTTTTGAATGTTCGTAATACTCCGAATAAGGTATTTAGGAAAATAAAGGATTTTTAGGAAAGTTATTGAAAATGTCTTTGTCCTGGAAAAGTTTTCAGGAATATATAATAAAAGTAAATGTCTGTTTGTGTTGGTAAGCTCATAACTTGAGAACAGCTGGACCGATTTGGCTATTTTTTTTTCGGGAAAACGGGATGACGAACGGAAAAACGGGATAACGGGAAAACGAGATAACAGGAAAACGGAATAAGGAAACGGGAGAAAGCGATAACGGGAAAACGGGATAATGGGAAAACGGGATAATGCGAAAACAGGATAATGGTTTAACAGAAAACGGCATAACAGGATAATCGGAAACGGGATAACTCGGTAAGGGAAAAAAAACAAACGGGATAACTGGAAGCGGGCAGAGAAAAAAAGAAATAAATTCTACGCGGACGAGAATTTTCAGAAAACAAAATTTTGGAAGTATAAAAATTTGGACAGGACGTCTGTCGGGTTAGCTAGTATTTTAATAAACACATAATTGACAATTAATCGGAAAATTTAATGACGTTACAGAAGAAAGAATCATTACTAGTTGCAATGTAATGTGTTTTAGTTATGCGTACTTATTCTTGTATCATATCTATCATATATTTCAATTTGTGTATCAGATTGAAATTAATGTATTATTTAGTTGGATGAATGAAACAAAGTGACATTATTGATATTATTATTATCAAATTTAACAAGGAAAGTTTTTAAAATAAAATGACAAAATAAAAACCATACACTACTATTAATGGTGATATTCAATAAGTTGTTTAAAGAAATAATATAGAATATGTTTTTACATCCGACTCGAAGAAATTACGATACCAATTCAATCTATATCGAATGTGAGGATTTAAGAGGATTAAAAACCCATTTATATTTTGAAATATTCAACCAACTGTGTCTAACGTCAAACTAAGAGAAATGTACAATTCGTGACTTTAGGATAATAACATCAAATGTATTTTTGATCGATGTTTTTTCATCAACATCCATTACTAAACATTGAAAGCATCTATATCCTGATTGAAAAATCAATCAAGACTCAATCTTTTTCAAAGCATAATGCGCTCTTAATGGTTTTGTCGTTTTCTTCACAATGTTTTTGAACATGTGTATCTGAATCGAGTTCTGGTCCAGAGACCGGTTTGGCCGAACTATTTTCAATTTTGACGACACAGTAGTAAAAAGAAAATAATGTGGACCAATTAAACCAAATCCCCAATGATTGAATTCAAGAAAAATATAACATTTCAAGTCAGTATTGTCAAGGAAATTCTTGCTTTTATCGATTATGGTAAATTATGGTAAATTGTGATTAAATCTTGTAGTTCAATTCCTGAGGCAATATTCTTTTTTATATTTGGTAGTGACGATATGATGGAATACACACATACAAATAAAATATTATAACGGAAATAAAATTTACGAAGAAGAAAAGTTTTTTCCCTACATTCTGCGATATACTCATCAATCAACCACCCTAGTTATATTTCCCTTATTGAGATATCATTATGGATGATCTCGTTTCAAATGAATTTTAAGTATCGATCATACATTGATAAACATTCAGTCTTCTACAATAATCCTCGATATGCCATTTAATTCTACCAGATGAATCGAAATATCATCGATACAATGCTGACATTTATCATTCTCTCGGGGTTATCTATCTTTTCATATGGTCGCAAACGTCTCGTAACGATACATCTTTATGTCTGTGCGGTCATTTCCATATTCCATTATTCATATCCACCACAAGAATATACATATATCATTTGTATGGGCTCCTTCAAGACATCACTTTAACAAGATCTCAAGTGTTGTTTTTTACATTGAAACCACAACATACCGTTCCACGGAACTTCCTTGAATATCATAATATTTCGTTATAGGTAATGTGGGGATGACCACAAAATGTTTTTAATATTTCATACCTTAAAAACATAACAGTTTTCTAAGAATTGTATTTTATGTCGATATCAATTCAATTTCTTTTCAAACGTTAGATCCGAAGACATACCTATAGTTCATTGGAGGAAAAATTCGGAAAATACGAGAGCCAGATGCTTTCGATTGAACAGAAGGATGTATACAGTAGTATTTAACCGTGTCTTCTCTTCACAATTGAATTTAGTTGACCTAGTTTAGGACTGCCATTAGTCAAATGGAGATAGACATTCAAGAGAAACCGCAAATTTCTCCCAAACCTACAACACTTTCTACTGAAGGAAAATTTAAATTCGACGATTCAGCTCTCGTCTAAAAATTTGCAATAAAAAATATTCTCAGAGAGATTTCTGAAAATGTTTCAGCATCGGTTTTAAAGGCAAAACATTATATTTAGAAATTAATATGGCAGTAAATCAGACATTCGCTAATTTTTCAATTTCAAATGACGAATGAACATTTCCAAGAATTGTGCTAAGATAAAAACTATTCTAAAATTACATCGACATAAATGAGCTTACGGTTGGAAGATTCACTCTTTAAAAATATTGCAGTTGAATGTATTCATCCCTTTAACATTAAAATATTAATTATTTCACAATACTATACAAGAAAAATATCACAAAGAAAACCAACTTTGTTAGTGATGGCTATTCTTCATAAGTACAAGTTCAATTTACAAAAACACTACCAGCGACATAACTAGGAAAATGAGTGATGTTTAACATATAGTGTGGCTTTTTAAAGCCCCCCCCCCCTTGTTAACTTTTGAACGGTTCGATGTAGAAGAACAATGGGACAGAAACCGTTTTGAATGCTATCACCGATACTACTTTTTGAAATGAAAGACATTTTGATTGCTCGATAGATGGCAAAATGCATATTGTGAAAAATGAATTGACAAAATTAAAAAAAATTAGATGGTTGGAAAGATAATTGAATTACCTTTTCAACGATGTGCTACTCAACTCTCCATGCTATTTGAAATTTTTAAATTGATGTAACCCCTGCGCCATCTATCGAGCAATCACGATGTTTCCTATTTCAAAGAGTAGTATCGGTGATATCATTCAAAATAGTTTTGGTCCCGTTGTTCTATGTCCAATAAGTTCAAAAGTCAACAGGGAGGGGGACTATAAAAAGGGGCACTCGCAATTTTGATTCCCTAGAACAACCTTAGTTCAAAAGTTATCGAGGTAAGGGTACCATTCAGATCCGCACTTATACTTGACATTTCAAACGCATATTGTGAAAAAACATTAAAAGGAAATTCGAAAAAAATAGGATGGTTGAAAAGAGAATTGAATTATCTGTTCAATGATGTGCCATTTGACCCCCATGATATTTGAAACTTTAAAGTCGATGTGCGCCATCTATCGAGCAACCACAATGTCTTTAATTTCAAAAAGTAGTATCGGTGATATGATTCAAAACGGTTTTGACCCATTGTTCTATGTCGAACCGTTCAAAAGTTAACAGGGGGCTATAAAAGCCGCATTGTAAACAGGCATTTTTATTTTCATGTTTTTTGGGCTTTCGAGGCGACATGAAATTATCAATTTACTTGCAACAATTTTAAGATATTTCCGTAAATCTTCGCCTATAATGGTCCCCAAACAGTCTTAGAAGAAGAAAAAGAAGGGCAACCATTTTTGTGGATTCTCGAGTTTTCGTTAAACATTGTTTTTTGTTTCAATGTTTCATAAGTTCTACATCTCATCAGCTTTCATTTGATATATGGAGAAAAACATTTTTTCTGTTGGCTCGTTTCAATTATATTTTGAAACGCCAAGTGAATGAATCGCCAATAGTTTTCCTTCATTGTTGGTGGCATTGAACACTTGTTTTTATTTTGGTTGATACATACAATAGAGGGCGGAACAACCAATATTTTGCAGTTTTTCCAGTTTTTTTGTCAAACAACTATTTTCATTGCATATACGTGTTATACATTTTTACATTTAGTTTTCATTCTATAACTATAACAATTTTCAACTCCTAAAGTTGGACGGTTTAGATTTTAGAACCGACAACTGGATGGACAGTTGTGGGATCATTGGTATTTATAATAATAATAATAAATCGACTTTATTTAACAAATGTACATGCATTTGCCCTGAAAAGGCGAAGATTAGCTAATAGCTACTCTTGAACTCGTCTTTACCTTCTCGGTGAGCAACACAAGAAATATTAATTTTGTTTTAAATATCTACTACCGAAATAATACAAAAAATTAAAATAAAAACCCGTTAAAAGAGATATTTATCACCATTAATGGACTGGAGTTTGCGTAGGAGAAACTATGTATACAAATTAGTATCAAACACTTTTTATGTTGAAACAACAATCAATTCAGCAGACGAAGTAACATTCTGAGGCACTCTGACCTTTATCAGGATGGATTGACAGGAGACTTTCTCTTTATTTCCCCCATATTCTTGTAGTTTGTATCTGGCATTATGATTCTGAAATACTTTTGAGATATATAGAAACATATCACATATTTTTTTCCACACTTTTCTTTCCTTTATTATATTTCATGGAAATAATTTACATCAATAAACTACGAAAAATTTTTTAATCAGAATATATTTTAAATCAATGTCATTATATATCCGTAAAAAGAAGAGAGTTTTTGGGTGGTCCTGATTATCAATAAGAATGAAATCGAGAGTTGTTTTTAGCGTATCAGAGTTTTTTATAGGAAAATAATATATCAATCAATTCCATAATTGTCCTGGTCTACCAAAACTAGAAACTGTTATATTCGTATGAGTTTATTCCCAGCAAACTGATTTTAAACCAAGGTTTGCTCTTAATAAATGAATTACACTTTTTATTTCTTGATTAAATAGGGCCTTGTTTAGGTTACATTTCCCTTTTATGATACTACATTAACAAGCGAACTCTCTATTTTTTTTATATTGGTTTAACTTGTTTTCATAAAACGAAAAAGAGTTGAGTATTACAACAGTATTAAAATACGTTAAAAGTGGAATTGAGCAATATTATCAATGGTCAGTTGTCCCAATAGTGCGTGGTTCTCAAACAAAAACCTGGTCGAGCCAAAAAGTTGATCAAGCTCAGACTCAGACTCAGATTTGCTCAAGTCAAAAATGATTTTAACTAACTCAAATTGAATTGAAGGAAATAACTATTAATATTGAGTCATTGTGTTTATACTGAGATAAAAATATATTCGGACATTTTTTTCATTTCTTCGAATCTGCCTGCTTTAAAATTAGGATATGGAACATTATTAGAAATTCTTGGAAATTGTAGATTCATCAACCATATGATATTTTGAAATTTTTTCTTTGTTATCTATCAGAAAATAATTATATAAATTTGGTATTTTGGCATTTTTTTTGGCATTAGAGTACCTGCCCATTCAGCCAGTTACTTTCTGTTATTTGTCCTTGCGCAAAACAACCATAGATTTATTATCATTTAAATGTTAAGCGGTTCTCCCACCGACCTAACATTCTAATTTTTTTTTCAAAGGAGGTATTACATGGTTACAATCTTCTCAACCAGGGATCGATCAGAGCATTTTCACAAGACAAACACAACTAGACCACGGTTAGGAGGGTATATAAACAATTGGGTATGACACAAAGGTTATGATAAATATAGCCTACTTGATCAATTAGTTCACAGTCTAATTTTATAAACTTTTAGAAAGTCCATGAGACACTCATGTAGGATCAGAAGTAAACAAGTGACAGTTTGAAGTGTATTATGAATTGTTCTGGTATTTTTTCAGAAAGTTGCCACATAAAAGTATAATATTTTTGAGAGCGCTACTTCGTTTACCGTTATTCCACAAATAAATATCGACGTTTTATTCTTATAACCTTCTGCTTTTTCTTTCAATTAAAGTAGTGATTGAAACGTGTGTAGATGGCGTTTTCACGATTACCGGGCTAGCAACCATGGTGTACATAAAATATTAGAACGCATTCAAACTCTCGGTTTCTCTCCGGTACACAACCTTACCGATTATAATAACGACTCGTGTATATACATTCAGACAATGACCGTGACACGGCATGAAATTCATCAGCCAGATGACGCGGTTACGTCATGCCGGCATGTTTAGGTGAAACGGAACGTACTTGACATATGTTAGTTAAATATTTAATAACAATTGTCATTAGTGTATAATATTTGACAGTTATTGATGAACAGAACGAAGGCCACCTTTGTTTTTCCGAAGCCAAAAAATATATAAAAAAAAATCATATAATTTCAAATGTAGCGTTGTACCTTTATGATATCGTATTTAGTTTTAGTCAAAGCTATTTTGCACTGTTGCATAATTTAATTGCAGTGTGGACATTTTGTCGGCTTGTTTTTGCAAACGATGATGTATCACCAGCGGTAGAGATAGTATTATAGCTACGCCTAATTACCCTTCCTATTGTTGCAAAAACACGTTTAATTTTTTCATTTTTTCTGAATATTTTATTAATGCTGTTTTATTAGCAAGGTATTCTAAAAAATAGCATATCTACATCTTAAATCTGACCTCAAGATAGAATGTCCAACATTTTTTCGTATCTGTAACATTTTACTTTGTTGACCACTTGTGAGGAATAACTGATGTATAACAAATATAAATTAATTCCTAAATAGAGATCATTAATATTTACTGAATATTACACTGAACAAAATATTCATTATATTTGACACTTTCACTTCCAATCGTATAACATAAAAAAATTATTTAATAATGTCCAAAGTTTGTCCTAATGAATAACTATTGAAATAACAATTTTACACACATTACAAATTGGTATACACATTAAAGCATTGACCTTATCCCTCACAAATGTATAAGTCGTTATTTCATTGATTATATCTGATAATCGATATAAATAAATACAAAATTATGATTTTGCATACTAATGACTCAGATGATTAGCAATAATTGATATTAATATTTAATCAACACGGCGAGAGTCTAAATGGAGTTTGTTTACCTGTTCAATTTGCCTAATGAATCCAGGAAAATATAAAATGACATTATATTTATCTCACTTCATTACAATCCAGATTTGTTCACTTAGTTTGCAGGGATTCAAACATTCATTCCATCACATTTGAAAATCAAGATTCATTGATGGAGTATCAATCCGTAACAAAAGCATTTTTATAAGTACGAAAAATTTGCATCTACACTGAAAAAATATTTGGATTACATTGTGAATTTGCCTGGATATTGACAGGAAAGTTTACAGTCCTATAACTGTAAAAACATTTGCCAACAATAACAAGTGATTTTTACAAGCATGTTGAGAAAAAAAATGTGTTTTCTCAGAAATATTGTGAAATTTCATATAACCTGTAAAATTCACAATATGTGTCGGTGATATTTTTTTTGTAAAATGCCACACAAAATTTAAAATCGCAATAAAAATCACAGATAATTGTTTTTTTTTTCGAAACGTATTGTGAGTTAATCATTTTTATGTTTTTCACCGGCCACTTTGTGAACTCACAATTCGAAAACACAACCAATTTACCCACTCTCCTTTGAAATTACAAGACTTGAGGAGTAAAATCAAATTTGTTGTTAATTTACCAATGAACTGTGAATTTTCATTCTAATAAGAATAACACATTATAATATTACATTGTAAGAATATCACATTGTAATATTGGAGTAGTGTTGAAATTTTCGTATGTTTTCGTGGGGAATTACAAAAGAAATTAGATCTTTAATCTTAGCGAGTGAAAGTACGGCTAAAAATTATGAACAAGGCCAAAACATAACGACTGATATAGGTGAGAAATCTATCCAAAAAATATTCAGCATGCCTATACATTTTCGGCTCTTCCACAGAAATTGTGCCTTTTGCAATAACTCCTTTCAATATTAATACTCCTTCCAATTCAGAGTCTAAACGTACCTAACATGTGAGTTAACCATGCTTCCCTTGGAAATCACAATGCACTAATCGCCGCCTAATAGTTCATATCAAAATGTATGTCAATTCAGTCATTTGACGATGTTTACATGTTCTATATTTGTAAGTAGAAAATATGAAGTGCATGCTTATTACCACAGAAATAATCCGTCTGCAGTTTTTGAATGTTTGGGAAGGAAGTGTCAATTCAAAACAAAAAGCTACCAAAGCTACAAGTCATACTTCTTCAGATACCATACACTGGTGGAGATAAAATTACTTTCTTCAAAAGTGACATATCGGTGTTTGGTAAAAGCATTTCTTTTTCTTATTTTGATCGGAAAAATATCATAAGGCATTTCTGTTGAATGTCCTTTCAAAAACTGTTCTTTGGATATCATTTATAATGAAATTACAAATCTTAGTTACCATATTTCAAGAAAACAAAACAAACTGAAGTCAAAATAATTTTTCTGCAATGCATTTCATAAGTGATCATTATATGGTTCATATTCAGTGAAAGTAAGTTAAATAGATTAAAAAAAGTTAAAGAAATCCAGAACAGAAAATAACATTCTTTTAACTCCATTCGAACGATGGAAACCTAAAAATACCCATTTGTTACTTTGATATTTTCAATTGGATATACATGAGAATCATATGTGATCATTGCATATTAGGTACGCATCAATTATCTTTTTTTCCAGAAAATGAAAACCGGTATGCAGAAACAATATGTGTTGTCATCAAGTGAGTCCTGGAGCTATTTTTAATGACGTTTGCATTGTATTACATATTTAATTTGGAGTACCCAAGAAGAGTTGGTGGAACTTTGGAAATGTTCCAAAGAATGCATTGCAAAATAGATCCTGATTAGGAAGCAATCTACTTCTTCAAAAAAACATCTTATACCCATGAACAAATTGAAAAGAAATATTTTAGTTCCTTTTTCATTAAGGTTTTGTCATATAGAAAATTATATTTATTTTAATTTGTACCAGAGATCGTTTTTGTCAACATACAGTGTTTCCCCAAACTAAAGTATACCTTTGTGAATTTGACTCCACCTCACTCTGTTATTTGTGTATTTCCGAAATTTATATTGCTTTAATTATACTAGAAAGTCGATCTGAAATGTAATGAACAGTAATAAGTCATAACTATTCATATGTAACAACTTGATAAAAATAAATTATATCTTCGACGGGGTTCGAAATTGGCCATCCTACTGACATTTTGGATTTCTTCATGTATTCACATTCCCAACAAGCTATCATGAAAAAAAACTGTTCCTTCGATAATCATGGTAGTATTGTAGAATTGTGAAAACATATTTCTACAACACATGAAAGCGATACACATTAAAGTGTATTTTTAGTTTTTGCTGAAATATTAATATTACAAAAATTGTATGAGCAAAAATGTCATTTTCATTGAACATACGCTTGAAAAAGCACTTCTCTCATCATTATCCTGTGGTATAGTATGGTTCAAATAATGACTTAAAACGGTAATTACCAACGATTCTGTGTAACTAAAATGGTGTATTAGTTTGTTCCAAAAAGATGACCACTTAAAAATGAGAGAAATTCAATCATGTAACCTTGCTCCTATTGTAGAAATGTACCATGTGTAAGCAATATGAATATTAAATTCTAAAATAGAGCAAATCGTTTCCAGAACTGTCCATTGTTGAGCTTTTGTTGCCCCTTGGCAGGAATCCACAAAACACGTTCTGCGAGATTTGTCCTGGCGGGGATGTGAAAACACATTGTGGTAGAAATTAGAAAAACACTGTTGTAAATACAAGACCAACGTGAATTCACAATAATACTGTAAAGCAGTACTGGTGTTTTTATACAATGAATTATTTCAAGCTCCATGTATATTTATAAAAGAGTTGTAGTTGATCATTGTGAATTTACAATCCATAATCACAGGCTTCAGGTAATTTCACAATAAAATCGTGAACACACATTATTATTAAAATTTTTAATTGTGATTTTATCATGAGAAATTCTTAATTGTTGTGATTATACAAGAAATAAATACATTGCCAATTAGTGAGAACATGCACAAACATATTATGGTGGAAGTAACATGTGAAATCACAATACTCGTCTAGTTGAACTGTGATTTCGCAACGTAGAAAGACAAATAATATTAATTTCACAAGTATTCTGGAGACTGCTCAAGCCGAACTGTTCACTGTGATTTCACAATGGATTTGTGAATTTCCAATTTTTTTGTGAAATTTCACAACCACAAATGAAATCAATTTCAGTGAAAATCTAGGGCCACTAATAACGCATGATTTTAACTGTAATTTCTCAGAACACTTTTTTCAGTGTAAGAAAAACAATATTTGTTGTTATTAGCATAAAAATGTAGGAGCAGGCTGTAGCCTGCAACTTCGATCGAATACTACATGATGGAGTGTTGTTTATTTTTGATTATACGAAGACCTGCCTATGCGATACCGCAGCCGCACAACAACAAAAAAAACTAATAATACCATAATTCTACTCGTTAGGACTTGACATTGCCGGCGATTCTGCATGGGAGTAATGGAGTAAATTATGGCAATTTTCAACGACCTTCGCTGTCGTACATTTCTGTAGGTTCAGCAAAATACCGCGTGTGCAAACAATGTGAGCAGAGATTAATTATTGATTGTTATGTAACCGATAGATAATCATATCGAACGAATGATGGCGTTGATCGTTCATGGCCGATGCGTGGAAAAAGATCATCTCTCAGGTGCATAGGCGTGCCAACACCTCTGCCATAGATGTAGTACTGCATTATCGGATTCAAGGTTCAGTAAATATTTGTTTAGATCTACCTACTTCTGTTTTCGTTGGGCAATAGGTAATTGTGCCTCAATGACTTTGTCTGAACAATCGATTCATTAGGTATGCATGATTGAATGCGGCGTTTGAAGAATAAATGCATTTCGATTCACTTGATGTTTTTCTTGTAGATGCTTATACAGTGACCGGCAGAAAGTACGCATCATATGGGAAATTCTTTTATTAATAAATTTTGACGAATATCGATACGTGCAATCGCTTTTGCATCAAAAGACGTTGTACAGTGCCGTTCGTCCTTTCTTGTTTGGCGAAAAATTTAAAAAAAATTAAAATTATGTCTCAAAACACACTTAGTTGGGAAAATATCGAAAAATGTTATTGGGAAAAGTTGTTTAGAACGACATTTTATAGCTATGTACGAATTTGGAAAAAAATCTGAGATGAAAAAATAAAAATAAATTTTTTGCCATAATAAAAATTTCAATTTGGAAAAATACATTTTAGACAAAGAAACTCATTAGTAAGGCCAACAGTAATATCTTAAATGATATTTTGTAAATATTCGCAAGCTACTTCTATTTTATTCGGAAAAAAATTGAAATCTATGGATTTGCCATGTATTCAGCTGCTTCATAAGAGGTCACTGAAATATCTCCAGGACATTATAATCCCGATACTGTTTATTATTAATGAAGGTCCTTGTATCTACATAATTTCAAATTGAATTTTTTATTCAAACAAAAAATAAATTGATTTTTGGCAAATTGTTGGAATCATACAATATTATCATTGTTGGTGCGTGCATCGACAGATTTCCTCATGATCAAAGAGGCCATGAAACAATTGACTAATAATGACAATGTGTTATTAAGAGTTGTCAAACGATTTAGTAGTGTTAGTATTTATCCAGGTAATTTTATCGTCTTTATTCTATGGTTTCTTTCATTGTAAAATTACATTTTGTTGTGTGTTAACAATAATTAGAGATGCCCCAAGAAAAGCTGAGTTTGCAAGAAAAAATTGAGCTCGTCTTAATATGTGGTGAGCGTTTTAATAGTTCCAGAGAAGCAGCAGATATATTCAATGCTAGATATCCAAATAAGAATATCCATGGATCTACTGTGTTGCGTATTTTAAACAAATTTAAAGCTACAGGCAGTGTAGAAAATCGTTACAAAATTCCACATAGTAAGCCCGTCACTGATGAGGAAGGTACCTTTAATGTTTTGTTATCGGTCACAGAATATCCACGGATGGCACTATCGGAGAGGCAGGAACAAACCGGTATATCTAAAAATCCATAAGAAGAATTTTGAGGAATAATAAATTTCGTGCATACAAACCAAAATTCATCCACACCTTACTCGATAGAGATTTTGATGCACGATTAGATTTTTCATTTTGGTTCCAAGGCATGATTGAAGAATGCCAACATTTTCCTACAAACATTTTATTTACTGATGAGGCGACTTTTACATCAAACGGTACTGTCAGTTCCCAGAATTGTAGATGGTGGGCTGATGAGAACCCAAATTGGAAGATAGAGGCAAACAGTCAATTTTCTTTCAAAACTAATGTTTGGTGCGGCATATTAAATACACAGATCGTTGGGCCTTACTTTTTTAGGGGCAACCTTGATTCACGAAATTATTTAGTGTTTTTAAATAATATGTTTTTTGATTCCTTACATGGATTACCGCTGCAAAGAAGGAATGATATTGTTTTCCAACAAGACGGGGCGTCAGTACATAGTACCCTTGAAGTCAGAGCGTGGCTTAACGAACACTTTCCTCATAAATGGATAAGACGATATTCAGAAAACCCGTGGCCTGCAAGATTCCCAGATTTGACGCCCTTGGATTTCTTTTTATGGGGGTACCTTGAAAGTAGGGTTTATAAACATTGGCCATTTCGTAATATCGACCATTTAGAAGAAGTAATACAACAATGTACCAATAACATTACACCACAAATGCTGCGAAATGTGTCCAGAAAAATGAAATCACGAACAACTACATGTATTGAATGTCAGGGTAGAAACGTCGAGTAATGGACATTTACAAACTTTCGAGTATGCATTAAATTGTTTGGTTTATAATTATTTCATCTTCTAATTTTAGTATAAAATGTAATTATGTAAAAAATTGAATCAATTTTTTGTTCTAATAAAAAATTCATATTAAAATTCTGTAGATACATGGTTCTTTGTCAATAATAAACAGTATCGGGATTATAATGTCCTGAAGATATTTCTGTGACCTCTTATGAAGCAGCTGAATACATGGTAAATCCACAGATTAGAAATTTTCTTCGAATAAAATAGAAGTAGCTGGTGAATCTTTACAAAATATTATTCAAAATATTACTCTTGGGCTTTACTAATGAGTTTCTTTGTCAGAAATGTATTTTTCCAAATTGAAACTTTTTTTATGGCAAAAATTAATTTTTATTTTTTCATCTCAGATTTTTTGCCAAACTTGTACATAGCTATGAAATGTCGTTCTAAACAACTTTTCCAAATAACATTTTTCAATATTTTCCCAAATAAGTGTGCTTTGAGACATAATTTTCAAATTTTTTTAAATTTCCCGCCAAACAAGAAAAGACGAACGGCACTGTACAACATCTTTTGGGATTTCTTTTGATGCACAAGCGATTGCATGTATCGACATTTGTCAAAATATTATATTAAAAAAAATTCCCATATGATGCGTACTTTCTGCCGGTCACTGTATAATTCGATTATCCTGAAAATACATCTGTTACTGTTTCGAAAAAACATTGAACATTCCAGAAACTGAGCCAAAGAAATATAATTCTGGGGTTTTTTCCTGGCATCATTTGATTTTTTATGGTTTTCTACTTAATGAAAGATTGCAATTCCCACAGCTTTTGGTTACTTCTGAATTGAGTAGGTACATGGTAGTGAACAAAAGTAACCGCTTTAGATATTTGGGGGGGATCAAGAGGAATAGATGGCTACGGATACTCGTCCATTCGCCAGTAGTTTTCATATGTCAACGGATATACTCGTAAATCTTGGTAGTACATGTTTTGATAAGTTGTTTAATTCTATGTTAGTTCATAATAGAAATGTCAGTGTATTTTTATTAATTTCAATATAAATATTTTCCTTATCATCTTTTTTTTTGCTCGTGTCCATTTTCCTTTATACAGTCTGACCCATTTAAAATGTAGAATACGCATTTTTCAGTCCATCTCAAATTTTTTGTTTTCTAATATCAAGAATCCAAAACTGTATCTTGACACAAATTTTCATAACTTAAGTTTCATTTCCAAGGCACTCTATGGTTTTTTTTCTTCGTCAAAAACGGCAAAAGTTTATTAGGCAATTTTTGTTTTGAAATTTGACTACACCACTGGATTCGTAGTCGTTATAAATGGAAACCATGAAAATTTCATAAATTAAAATATTGGTTAACAACGAAGTTAATTTAATTTTGGAAACAAAGTATTTGATTATAATTTTTATTTAGATTATAGACATATTTAAAATCTGGCAACACTGCCGATACAAAGTAGAACACCAGTGAATTTGTACAGCGAAAATCCGAAGTCAATAGCTCATTCCGTTCTACAGTTATAACTTCTGAAAGTATGGTAATGTGAGCGATTTGTGGTGTACTAAATCACAGCCTACTATTGATTTAGTACAATACCTATGCCTAATGTATCAGTTCAGCTTTCCTCAAATTATTGATACCTTCTCTAAAAGCTTGTTTCAATTGAGTTTTGTAGAATTTAAAAGGAACATTTTTTGCCTTGCTTTCTGTTTTATTATTCAATAAATAATTTTGATACTTTAAAACTTGATTCGGTTCATTTCGTTTTTATCGGCTATGGAAGACTGCATAACTTGAAAATGAATTTTTAATTTTCTGTTATTTTCAAATACACTTATAACCTAAACTTAAATAAATTATTTCAAGGGAATATAATTTACGAATCCAGTGGCGTAGTCAGATTTTTATTACAAAGTCGCTTCCACCACAAATCGCTCACATTACCATACTTTCAGGAGTTATAACTGTAGAATGGAATGAGCTATTGACTCCGGATTTTCGCAGTACAAATTCACTGGTATTCTACTTCGTATCGGCGGTGTTGCCAGATTTTAAATATGTCTATAATCTAAATAAAAATTATAATCAAATACTTTGTTTCCAAAATTAAAGTTGTTGTAACTTCGTTGTAACCAATATTTTTTTATGAAATTTCCATGGTTTTATTTATAACGACTACTAATCCAGTGGTGTAGTCAAATTTCAAAACAAAAATTGCCTAATAAACTTTTGCCGTTTTCGACGAAGAAAAAAAACCTTAGAGTGCCTTGGAAATGAAACTAAAGTTATGAAAATTTGTGTCAAGATACAGTTTTTGATGCTTAATATTAGATTTTTTTTTTGAGAATGATTGAAAAATGGGTCTTCTACAGGGGTGGTTCCATTTTAAATGGGTCACACTGTTTAACATTTTTTATTTGGAATATCGAATATTATTTTTCATATTTTTAAATTTATTTAGATACTGTGTAGATACAACTTTTCATATATTTCCACATGGTTTGTTAGTAAAGTTATTAAAGTAAATGGGCGTACAATGGCATATTTGTTTAGGTCTTGGGTAAGTACATTGACTTCTTATTTGTACACAGCCTAATAGTTTGTCGCAGATTTCCCCACAATCACACAAATGAGAATCTATCATATCAATTTTGAAGAGATGAGATGGAATCAAAGCATGGTTGAACCCAAATCTACTATATTTGTAACGTAAACTGTCAGATGGTTTGGTTCTCTAGAAATTTGATTTGTGAGCTGAACTTACTTAGAAGTTTATTCAATGAGATGTGTTATTAGCCAAAATTATTTAATGTCTTCACTTCAGTTCGTGATTAAAACACAAAAATATATAAAAATTATTTACTAAAAGTGCTTATAATTCATTCAAACAAAAGGGTGAAAACCAACAAATTCATAATTAGCATTGGGTTTTTGACTCCTATACATTTTAATTGAAAATTATATACGCTATTAATGGACATAGGATATGGCTGACTTCTATAAAGTAAGAGAACCGGGATATTTTTTAATCTAGCGATTTTGGCAATTTTTTTAAAGATGATCAAATCGTTAAAGATACATCAAAACATTCCCAATAAACATTATAGGTAAAATTTCATTCATTTTGACCTCCGTATAAATCGGCACGTCGTCCAATTTGACGAAGGTAATGTTATTGTATCTAATATTTACGTTAGATTTACAATTATGGGAAAAAATAGGGAAGTAATAGTCGAAAATTGGGATACCACGACATTTTGCCCAATACATCGAAGGTACAAATAAGTAAATTTGACTTTATAGTGGTCCTTTCTACCTATTCATGATTTGAAATTGATATAAGAGATAAAGAACGAGGGTAGACGAAGAAAACAGTAGTTTTCTGTGTATTTCATTTTAATCCACTATCTGTTACTGTATTATTCGTAATAGCAATGCAAATAATAATAAAAACATGGCGTTTGAAAATTATTGTCAATCTGAACTTACACTAGAGGAAGATGAATGTGGATGAGTTGCTTCCAGTATTAATTGTTGTTGTGACAAAAAACTCTTGAGATAATGTTTATTTTCACAAATGGGACCCCCGAGAGATTGAACTATCAACTTCTTCAGTATGTTTACGTATATCTCATTTATGTTTTATTTGATGGGTACTCATTAGGACCTGGTTGTTTTGTGGATGTTATTAATTTGATGGCGGACACAGTACAAGCCAACAACGATTCAAGTTCTTTCTCAACTTTCCGGTAAGAAAATAGGTAGAAGTAAAAATTTAACTTATTTTTTTGACTTTTCTACCAGAAGAACATATTAACGAATTCAAGGAGATAATTAGGTAAATATAAAAAAAAACTATTTTAAATTTCATGGACTTTGATGACATTTTACCTAATAAGTAACTTTGATAAGATTTCGTGTCCTTGAATTATACATTCTCAAATATTGAGTATGAATATATAGACGAAACGTCGGCATACAAAATTACGTTGTTGTCTTGTACCTGGCATCTAACCCACGAAATATTTGAGAGACCAATAAATAACTTTTGGGGTTGTGAGGCGAAATTATTTTGCCTTTGGAGTCGATGGATTTTGGATAGGATATGATGGACTTAACCATGGTTTGTACAACCTGAATTATGACTTTGGAGTTATGAGTTGGTAAAATAATTTGTTAAAATAAAAAATAAGTAAATCTAGACTTCTTGAAGTCTCTCTGCTTGGTATGATTTTTCTATAATGTTAGTTGGGTTATGTATTGCAAATTCAGAAACAAATTTGAGATTGGTTTGTGAGAATATTAGTAATTATGACGCAAATTATACCAAAAAATAGACATGGAGCTTTGCGACTATTATCATTCCTCAACAAAAAGAATACTTCCTTCTTCTTTGGTATATTATATAGATGAAAAATGATGCAATACCAAATTGTTTGAATGTATCACAGAAAAAAATGTTTGAATGTAGTATTTTAATTTATTTGAAATATAAATACTTCGTTCAAGTATTAGGGTATCTGATTTACTTGAACATTGTGTTTTTAATGACATGAATTGATTCATTTCAGTAAAAAAGGAATTGAATTAACTCAAAGTTTTTATTGTGTACGGCTTGCTAAGTAAGAAATTGATATAACTGTACTTAATGTTTCAAGTGGATAGAGCAATAAAATAAAAAATAATGAACTTTCCAAGTATTTCATTAATTATTATATTATTATATTATTATATTATCCAGTATATATATATATATATATTCAAATATTACTATTGGAAAAACATGAAATATTCCTGGCCCAAATTTGACGAAATATTTTGTTTTGAGATCTTTGAGTCAATGAAAGCAGTAGAATTGCTGTAGATTTTCGAACACATCAAATATAATATTTTATAAAAAGAAAAATACTTCGATTTACCGAAATGATTTGGCGCTCGAATAAATAATTTATTAGGTATTCATTAATTCAGTTAACTATGAAAACATTGTTTTCCAGTGTATATTTGAAAAAAATATTGATTCGAATTTCTTGGGCATTTGATAATTTTTGGAATTTCGTGTATAGGTCCAGCAAATACTTATTGGAGACATATCAAAGTTCAACTTACTTTCGGAAACTCTCCTTTTCTCTTCAATTGATTCTCCATGTGATTTTCAACTTTTTTTCGACTCTTCTGTTACCGTCAACTATATATGTATACATAAAGGTTTGAAAATATTACTGTCCGTTAATGTATACTTTCGTGGGTAGAATAAACATTTGTTGAATTCAAATTAGACAATTTTTCATATTTTCTGGGATGGAATAAATGTCTGAAATTAACACAACAATATAGTCTTATTTTAAGTACGTATTCGTTTGGTAGTCAAATAAATCGATGTTTCCTTAGAAATAATACCATATGGAAACAACAAATTGGTTTGTTAGAAAAACAATGTATATTTGATTCAATTTCTCTTCTGTAATATATTATGAAAGATAACAAAATGTGAGAAGGTACAAAATTATATTTTCGATATCGCTGTCTGGAGTGGATATACAGTAGATGTAAACGTTAATTTTGACTGTTTCATGTTTTCGCATCAGTCGCTTAGGTAGTAGAATCCTGGAGTTTATGAAAGAAAAAAAAAACTTTGTTGATTTTTTTATTACTATCACCTTAGAGAAGCAGGATGATACTATAAAACGAATATATAATACAGTTTTATGAAAACCAGTATTTTCATCTTGTGAAGAACTGATGTCGACAATGCCGATGATTTTACTGACATGAATCATTTTCCTCCAGCTGAAACCTATTTCTATCATCAATGTTATTGTAGAATTTGTCGTATTTATAACAAAATGTATAGTCGATTCTTTGATAGGTACTACACAGAATCCTTTTGAATAATTTGCACTGGTACCATTAATAGACTATCAGCTGGAATTTTATTACAATGCCTCTATAATTTTAGAAGTTTCCACCAAAGTTAAAATCATCCTTCACTACTTCAAAATGGTTATTTACAGTTTCAATACTTTGCGGTACTATATATATATATATATATATATATATATATATATATATATATTTCATTGACGTATCGACAGGGAAATTGTTATTAATTTAAGTAAACTAAAAAAGAAAAAGTCACACGTAGTGTACCAAAATCCTTGTAAAAATTGCAAAGGTGTATACATAGGATAAATGAGTCAATACTTGGCGTTAAACATGAATCTCAGCTCAATCACAATTTCAATGTTGATTTAAAAATTTTAAGAGCAGCATTACACAAACGTAAACGTGAAATCTACGAGGCCATAGAAATAAAAAAAAACAATTGATGACAAAAAAGACACTAATTTGATCAATAATCAATATCACAACCTTCTATAACCTTTTGAACGTTCACCTGAAAAAACAAACACCCTCGTACAAATTTGATAACGAATAATGTTTTTCACCAAATTCCTATCACATAAAAAACACATACCATGAGTCGAGATCTGATAATTTTGTGCTGACCACTTCAGTCTATAAAAATCCACACAACCGTTTGTTTCGAACTACTTTTACAGAAAATAATGTTAAATGTTTCCCCTTTTGGGAAGAAAATTGTTATAAGCAAATGTGTCAATAAAATTTCTACGCTTTATGGTAAGTTTAATTTATCTCTTCTAACATCTAACAATTCTATCAATGATCTATAAGTATAAAAACGGTGTGTGAATTCAGCTCCTGCTAAATTCGGATTATAGTTGGGTCTCATACTAGTGTTTAAAAAAAAGTTATACCAAAGTGAAGGTGTGGTGCCCAGGAATACATTGATATAGTTAGTTATGTTTGGTAATTGCCCATTTCTATGTAATAACGATATCTAAATTATCAATTGCAATCAACAGACAATAAAAACAACACTTTTTACAATCGAGGCTTGCGAGTAAAAAACAAAGACACGAATCGACCTCCTTTAAACGTGGGGAAGACGACTATGTCAAAAGGAATGGATAAGCAGATTAGTAACTACCAAATATACGAGCTACTAAAGGATACTAAACTAAAAACTGAAAAAGCAGCTGAAGAACTTAAAAATGAGGTGCGCTCAATACGAACTGAAATCCTAGAAGAACTTCAGAGTATGAAAAACGAAAATCTACTTCTCCGAGAAGAAAACAAAACACTGAAAGGAAGACTAATCAATATTGAACGTAAAATAAAAAAAATCAATCTAGTGTTCTATGGCATAAGGGAAAATGAAAATGATATTGATGATATAAATACTTTCACGAGCGTATTGGAAAATAATCTAAATTTAAAAATAAACGTCAACGAACTGAGAGATATCTACCGTATTGGCAAAAGAAACAATAATACGAAACGCCCTCTCCTGGTAGAACTACTTAGATATAAATTGAAATCTGAAATATTAGCGAAGGCAAGTAAGTTCAAAGGAACCGGGATTTATGTCTCAGAAGACTACACGCCTGAAGACTTTGCTGAATTGAAGAAATTGAGATTCCACCTGAAGAAGGCTAGAGACAATGGCAAAGTAGCTTTTATAAAGAAGAAAACATTAGTGATTGATGGTGTGCCCTACACAATAGAAAATCTAGGAGGAGAAGAGGACAGTAGTGAAGAGGACATAAGCGAGGAGGACATAAGTGAAGAAAATAATAAGGCAAAAAATAGTAAGGAAGAAAGTAACATTAAGAACAGTGCGGATACCAATAAGGGGAAAGATCTAAAAACTGCCCACACCAAGAGAATTACCAGACTAAATAGTAACAGCAAAACTGGAGATGGATCCATTCATAAGTGACTATAATTATGATGAGTTTCCTACTGAAGTCTTAAGAAATATAGCTAAGTATAATATTGAACATAAAAATGCATTTAAAAGTTTCACCAAAATATTAGAAGTAAGTATATCAAAAAATTTGGATAATCTAATTGTTACACTGAATTCCTTTAGCGAACCTTTCGACTGTATTGTACTAACTGAAACTAGAAACGATTTCGATCCCAATCTTTTTGTCTTGGATGGGTATGAACTGATCTTTAATTTTGGAGAAATTAATAAATGTGATGGAACAGTGATTTACGTGAGAAATTATCTAAATTACACTTCTGAAATAGTTGAAATCAATAAACATTTTTTTTTTGAAATTGTCTCCCATTTGCATTCGACAAGAGCTAAAGAAAAAAATAAATTTCAATAAAAAAAGCAGTCAAATTCCTTTTGTTCACGAATGACAGGAATTTAATATCTCACTTTTTTTGAGCTTTCAGAATAGAATATTTTCCATTTTATTCTCTATTATTATCTTCCTTATAGTGCATATCGTATGTTAGTTAGTTATTGACCATTTCTATAGAATTTTACCACATTCAAATTCAAATTCATACACTATTCTATATATCTTATAGCAATTAAGAACTAGATTATATTATTCGGTAGCGTCGGCTACCACTGTAACCACGGACAGCCTTTAGGCTCTGTGGTTTTTTTTTAGTTTATTTGCAGACTGCAGAATATTGTATCTGGAGTACTATTGTAAAATTGTGAATTTTGTACATTCTGTATTTCAGTGAATAAACATCATTATTATCATTATTATTATTAATAATATAGCTGAGTCATTGAAGTTCAAATTTACTAACCAATACTGAATTCAATTAGGATAAATGATGTATTATTAAGTTTTAATTACAAATATTAGTTGGTTTAAATTTCATTTACGAGTTGAGATAATTGGATAAGCTCATGTGCATCAATATACAGGGCATGACTACACCTAGTGACAAGACTTAATCGTGTTTTCATAATTATTCTCCCGCAAAATGTATATTCCTCAAATATTTGATTAGTTTTGACCTAAACTTATGTGATTAAGGTTATTAAAGCTGTTTGCAGATAAAACAAGAATGTATAATGTTTCTTAGTAGGGGTAAAGGAATAAAATGGTATTTAGACACATTTTCTCAATATAATTTTTCGATATCTTGTCAATTTGACCCATTTTTCGGCACAACTTTTTAAAATTCTCGCCAAATCTGAGGTCACGTGAAATAAGTCGAAACGGATTTTTTAGTTGTGAGACATGCAGAAACGAATTGCCATTAGAGTTTTTCAGAAATTTCAATAACAATTTTTTTCCCATATATGTAGCCAACTTTATGACGGACACTGTATATATAAAATATACGATAGTTTTTTTAGTGTATCAGTATTTTAGTGTGATACAAAACTCTCAGTATATATTATGATTATTGAAGGAAAATAACTCATTTAATTAATTATATTTCTTGTAAATGTATTGATATTTATCGATTCCTTTTAATTTTGCAATGAAAATACACCAGGAAAAAACTATCAATCGACCTAGCCGCCTACATTCCATAAAATTAATTATATTATCTATCAGATATTCCTACGCATACTGAAACAACTCGTCATTTGAATTTTTTATACGTATATTTTTGTTTACCAACTAGAAAATATAAATTCCCCATGAAATTGATATCAATAATTTGAATCGATTTTTATTCAACCTCAACAAACATTTTAAATATAAGCTTCATACAAATGAATGTCTTAATGATTCAAGTATGCATTGAAATGTTGTTCAGAAAGAGAATCTGAAATCACCTTTTCTCATAATTTTACCCATTCATACGAACGGCAATGCATTCGTGATTTATATCTTTATATATTAATTACAATCACGGCCTTCAACCTGAACTCAACTCACCAGTCATTGTTCACATCCGCAACAAGATCTTTTCAATGGGCCTCTAATTGTCTGCAAATTATAAAAACGGTAAAAAAACATTCAAGGAATGTAAAAACTCCACGGTGCTGAGAAAGGACTTTAGATGGGAATCATCGATTATATATCAGGTTGAATGGGATAAAACGATATAACTTTTACTATCAAAATCATAAACGTTTCCGATACGCGGGAGACTTCAACGAGACGTCAGAGCAGAACATATTGCAAAAGAAGGATTTTCTGGTGTGATATATGCTATTGTATGTAATGAATATTCCAATCGGAAAACAATATAAAATGACACACATTGAAGAAGACATTTGATAGTAAGTACAATAGCCTTTGTCACAAGATAGGTATAGTTGTTGATGCGTTTAGGAAAGAAGCTTCCACAGAAAGAAAGGTATTTCAGTTTTCTTTGTACAAACCATTCCAAAACTGGTCTATATAAATTCGTCAACATATATCAGACAATAAACCAACCCAGAATTCTCGACCATTCATAGCGCATGTTTCTCGGTCGTCGCTGGTATATACACGCCGGCGTATTTTTTCTTCTATGATTTATGACATTAAAATGCTATCCACGTACAAGTTGCTTTGCCTTCTCACGATTGTTCGGCCGACCGTGATGGCCAAAGACTCGTTCTGTCAATGTCGTCTTTGTAATTTTCGTGGTAGAACGAATTTTGATTATCATCCTATGGCTGCTACATGTATCATTATTTTCTGTTTTGAAATTATCGGTCGAGGCGACGATAATAACAAGAGATCGTATATGGCGTTATTCTTAAATTCATGTTATTTGTGTTGATATAAAGTATTAACACCCGTAAGAGATAAACAATATCGATCGGTTAGATTTGCGTTACATTATAATCACACGCAAATCTAACCCATCTATATCATCAACTCAAGCTATGGGTGGTGTTGATCAAACACAATATATATTTACTATTATGTAGGTATAGAAGAGACTTATAAAAAGACTTATTCCGAAGTAACAGTCTTGAAAGTTGACAGGAATAGATCAAATAAGTAGAATTTGTGAATTATAATAATATCCACGATAATACATAGATGATAAAGTTCCAGGAAATGGAAAAAATACTAGAGAAACCTCCCAAATGTGGAAGAGGAAGGTACTGATATATATATATATATATATATATATATATAGAACTCATTTTGATCGGGTGACTAATACCTTCAGTATCATGCATAGTTATAAACCTTCAGTTCTTCGATACTGATTTTGTTTTGTTTCGAAGGTATATAATCTACATATAATTGTTGTTGAGAGACTTTAGTCAGATAGGACGATATTTTGTGAATTTGTGGCATGAATGAATCAACTGGGGACCATCGATAGTCTGGAAGTTGCCACTTTACACAAAAATCAGAGAATGTACATAAAAAATTGAAAAAAATAAAATAAATGTTGTTTTGATCGATTAAATGATATTTTAATTTTTCGCAGTAGAAACCCATTGATTCATAATTGGGTATGAACTTGTAATGTCAACAACTAATCAAATGAAATCAATAAGACAATTAGCTATTTTGATTCAAGGGGTGAAGATCATAGTTTACTTTGTTCTAAAAAGGCGAATTACTAAATTGGCATCCATCCGTTTCTGGAAATGAGACTATAAACATAATTCAAAAACCGAATATTTTCTTAATTAACAATATTTTTTTTTTTAATCTACTAACTATATCTCAGGCAAAACATTTTTATTTGACAACTATCCAGAGGCGGAGCTTGAATTTGGAATTTTAGTATTAACTGATTTAATTCATCACAGCTTTGCGTTTTTTAAAAGCGAGTTGCCAAAACTGCCATAAACACAAACAAAATTAGTATCATTGAATAGTTTTTTTCGATACCTTTTAAAAGAGGTGTCGCTTGCCGTAGGGTTCCATTTAAAATTATTGGTCACAATGGCCTTGTGACGTCATCTTTGACGATTTCGTCATCTATCATCACTAGTAGGGAAGTTTACAACCTTTAATATTCAATTTCCAAATTTCACTTGTTTATGTATAATCGTTCCAAAAATAAGAGGGGGGGAGCGGACTTTTGAGAAGCACTGTATACAGTCCACATCGAAGAGGAGTTGGAAGTCGCCTAGAAGAGGGATCAAAGTGAGTGCATTTTCAACTGACGATTTTCTTCTCCTAATTGAACCATAACTTACGCGACATTTCTCAATTTAGGGACGATCACAATTATTTATTCATTTCTGTGGACATAGCTAGAAAATGTTTCAGTAATGACGTTCAAACTTCACTTTAAAATCCTTTCCACACCAAAGAATGCATTACCTAATGGTAGCCAGAACTCGTTAATTCAGCTGAAATGCCACGCTCTTAGTTTTTAACCACAATGTACACTATTCGAAAATAGGTAAATTTGGACTCGGTTACTTTTTATGGACCATAAAATTTCGTGTATAACAATAAACCAGTCTATGTCCTTGAAGATTTTTATTGTTTCTTTCACTGGGCAACATCGTGGGAACGCCTTGCTTGGTGTAACCAACTCTAGTATATTGTTCTCGAAGAAAAAATCTTGAGATAAATACGCACGATTCCAACTAACACCATTAAGAAATACCATGCACATTATTCGATTTCGTAACTATCTGCTACTATTAAACACAGCTCAACATTCATCGCTTCTTTGGAAGGTGTCATGGTTAAATCCTGCCGAAATAAAAAAAGTAGGACAATATCTACAAGGTGGAGAGCAATAATCAGATATACCCATGTCAAACACTGAAACAAAATATTGACCTTTCAATATTTTAAACATCATCTTATTTTTTTTGTCATTTCGAAAAATTTCGTAATGCTGCTTGTCTTCATCACTAACCCAATAATCATCTTATGTAAATCAAAGGGACACAATCTACCTATCCAAAATATATTCATATAGGCGTAGATTACACTGACCGAATAATATTGTCCCTACAAAGATGTCGAAACACAAGTCGATGCCCGATTAGGCGAAGTTAAATTTAACGTTATATTTTACGTCAGATGGCGTTTGAAAAATAATTGTCAGTCTGAATTGAGCTGGATTTATAGTTAGACGGACTGTAGATGTAGACGCACTGCAAAAAGACTATAGAGTTTATGAACTCTTGTTTATAAATGAACGTAAACGCATGACGCAACGTAAGTGAAACGGACTGGAACGGAAGAGTTAGCCAACTTTCATCTTTTACACTATGTTTCTTGCGTCTGGCCAATCAAAATAAAGAATTATGTGTAATGTTTTTTACAAGATCTAATAGGGGAGAGTTGCTTAATTTGAACCGCCACCTAAATTGAACCACGTAAATAAATCCTTATTGAGGGACAAGTTATGCCATCTGATGTCCAACTACTGAAGTTTGTGGTCTAAAACTTACTCACAGTTACATTTCGGTGTTAGTTCTCGTTGGTGTCTGTTGCTGGCAACGTGATTTTCATTTTTGTATTGTTGACTCTAATATTTCAGTACACTTACTTAAGGGATTAACAAAAAGTTTAATCAGGTAAGTACTTTTTGTTATTCTAGTTATGTTTGTCAGAGTATTTTTTATGTTTCTTGTGAATATAAAATGAAAACAACTTTGAATAAATATTTTAGGTTGACTTAAAAAAGAAATTGTGTTGTTTCCTAAATTGAACCTAGAATGGGATTCTAAATTGAACCGGTTCAATTTAAGAAACGTGTTGGGAAGTATTTTTTTTTATTTGTATTTCCATATTGGTATATCTGAAAGTTTTTTTTATTATTTCTTCTTGAATTAAATAATAAGAATAAAATATTTTCAGGATTATGTCACAGACAAAACGAGGCAGATATGGTGAATGGTCCGAAAAGGATATGGAAATGGCCATAAAAGCTTACAAAGATCGAGTTGGATTAAATGAGTGCCAACGGAGATTAAAAATCAATAAATCAACTCTATTGAGACATATTCGACAAACAAATGAAATCGCAAATAATTGCATTAAACGAATGGGTACAAGAAATGTTTTTAATGTTGAAATGGAATCATTATTAGTCAAACACATTCTAAAGTTTGAAGAAGTGTTTTTTGGTTTAACAATAAGAGATGTCCGAAAAATTACATTCCAACTTGCGACCACAATATTTAATATTGACGAATCCGGGTATTTCACAGTTCAAAAAAGATTGCAAAAGGTTATTGCTAAAAAAGGCAAAAGACAGGTGGGTGGAATTACTAGTGGTGAAAGAGGAGTTAACACAACAGTTGTGTGCTGTGCTAATGATGCTGGCCTTTATATCCCCCCTATGATAATTTTCAAAAGAAAAAGATATGCTCCTGAATTGGCAAAAGGTGCTCCCAGTGGAAGTATTTGTCAGATTTCTGACTCGGGTTACATCAACTCTGAATTATTTCTACTTTGGCTTAAATATTTTCACAAAATTGTGAAAAGTGGCCCCAACAAAGATGTTCTTTTGCTATTAGATGGGCATACAATACATAGCAATAACTTAGAAGCTTTAGAATTTTGTCGCGAAAATCATATTCATCTTCTTCAGCTACCCGCACATACAACACATAGACTCCAGCCCTTAGATGTAGCATTTTTCAAACCACTACAAAGTTACTTCGTGCAAGCACAAGATTCTTGTTTGAGGGCTCATGTTGGACAGGGGATTTCAGCTTACAATATTTCAGAACTCATTAGTGAAGCATATGGAAGGGCAGCTACTGTGGGAACAGCTGAAAATGCTTTTAAAGCAGCAGGTATTTGGCCTGTCAATATGAATATTTTTCCAGACCACTTGTTTGCACCTTCCCTTGCAGTCGAGCGACAAATAGAAAAAGAAAATTCCGAAACACAAAAAATACCTGAAGACGAAACAACACCAAAATTTAATAGTCAGGCTGGTCTGTCTTCATCTACCATTGTGTTCGAAACAAACAAAATACCACCAATATTAAAAAATAGTCAGGCTGGTCCATCTTCATCTACCATTGTGTCCGAAACACACAGAACACCTGAAGACAAAGCTCCACCAATATCAAATAGTCAGGCTGGTCCATCTTCATCTACTGTTTTGTCCGAAGTCAGTCCTAACACATTTAATAAAAGTTTAGAAGAGATATGTACCCTTCCAAAGAATTCTGAAGTCAGTGGCAATACAAAAAAACGTCATCATACGTCATCAGCTGTAGAACTGACTGGTACACCATACAAATGAGTTGGTTGCTAAAAAAAGAAGTAAATAAGAGTCAGAAAAATCAAATATAAATGAGAAGAGCAATAAAACTAAAGAAGCTATTCAAAATGTAAAATCAAATTTGTTCAATAAAGCAAAAGGATTGATTAAAAACAAAAAACCGAAACAAAAGCCAAAAATACGACACAGAAACACGCAAAAAAAAGATTGGAGGAATCAGCTGATTCAAGCGAAGAAGAAGATGAAGATGCGCTGTGTTTGTATTGTCACGATTATCATTCCAACTCTGTAGCGGAGGAAGGATGGGTTAAATGTCAAGTTTGCCCAAAATGGACACACGAAAAGTGTGCAGGAATCGAAGAAGACGAGATTTTGATCTGTGACATATGTAAACATTAATTTTTAGTATGGGTTCAAATTAGGTTACTAGTGGTTCATTTTAGGCTACCGGTAGCCTAATTTGAACCATTTCCCTCAAAATTGTTTTATATTTGGGATTCAAAAATGTTTTGTTTTTTGTTCTTTTTGTTCGGTAAAAATAAAAGTTTATATATTTCTCTATCGGTTGAGCTTAAAATGTGTGCTAACAATTCAGTAATACCGGAATTATTGTCATTTCTTTTGAAGTGGTTCAAAAAAGGCAACTCTCCCCTAATTCATTAAATACTGGAACAGTCATTCGCATATACTTAAAAAATTGATCTGCATCAGCAGTCTTCATCTTTAAAAAATAATTCTAGGCATTTTTTACTTCAGAGTAAACTAAAAACACTGTGGAACTGAAAAGGCTATAGTATAACGAAACACGTGTCGTGGGTTTTGTAAACCAATTTTGTGAAAAACGCAGTGGTGTTTTTAGTTTACTAAAATTATAGATTTTCATCAAGTATCGGCCGCGTCTATTCAAAATTCTCTACTTTTCTGTTACGGTTTATGGGTCTTGTTTTATAACGTCTTGGTCGCCAAATTATTGCTCTTGAGTTTGTCGACACTTTTCCAATGCTACTGGGCACAACAACAGTCCCACGGCACCAAGAAGCATACCTTCATGTATTTCATAATCTATTGTGACAAGGAAAACGAAATATTTAGAATATAATAAAAATCCAAACCAACACAGGCTGTTTATGATTCGTATAATTTGTAGGATATGTTGAATGTCTGTCATCACCTCTACCCATGCGCAAAAATTCCATTCCGTCGATTTATAAATTTAATAATATTTTACAGTCCGTTTGTTACGTATACAGTGCGTCTACGTTTACAGTCCGTCTAACTATAAATCCAGCTTTACAGTGCAGGTAGTCCCAACTAATATTAGAGGAAAACTATGCCAAATTTACTTATCTCTGACAAATTAGTTTACTGTGAAGTCCTCACAATTCCAAAGTCATAATTCAGCTTGTAAAAACCAATAGCTTTAACTCAATTATTTATTAACTTTTTTGCTATTATTTATGAAAATACCACGAAAATACTTTATTCGAGACTTTTCAATTTGAATATCTTATGAACTTTTAAAGATACGACAAAACCACTTATGGTCTTTTTTATACTCCGTAAATTAATGAATACATTGAGCTTTCAACCGAAACTGTAGCTCAATTAGTTATTTATTTTTTTGCTATTATTTATAAAAATACATTGTAAAAAATTGTTTTCAGCTTGAAATTTTTATAATAATCTGAATATTATTTTTGGATATTTATTGATTAATAATTATTTTTTTATTGTTTAACGAAGAATAACAAAGACAATAGTTATTTCAATTACAATACTGAAAAACTGAAAGACAACGATAAGAAAATAATATAAAAAAACAGAAAAACCCAATTTTTATCACAAAATCATACATGGTTGTTTTTTTGGTACCCGAAAAATATATTGCGCGGAAATCCTTTTGTTTATTAAATAAACAAATACAAAAGAGATTTTATTTTTCAGAATATGAAAGAGCATTAGAAATAATGATAAAAAAGATCGGTTCCTTGATATTAATATTTAGCAGCAAAAAATAATTGTTAATTAACAAATACTTATTAAAGCAGTACAATTTTTTTTAAATCTTTTTCGTCAATTATTAGATTCTTAAAAAAAAAAAAATTCTCATAAACAATGCATTTATTTATTAAATTATTTACAAAGGCAGTAAAAAATAAAAAAAAAACATTTAGTTTTCAACAATAAGAATATGAACTAATCAAGATATTAATGGTTATTTAATTAATGGTGACGATTAATGATCGAGATATTTTAACGCGAGAGCGAAGCGTGCGCCTTAATGTTCGAGATCATTAATCGACATTTTAATAAACGAGTTGATTTCAAAAAATTTCCGTCGACCTCGTTCCTGGGGTCAACGTGAAATTTTCGATATCCATTTGCTTCAACTAGGAGGAAACTTACAACATTTGGATTTTAAAATACATAAATTTGACACCGCGAAATCAATATGGCATTTGAATAGTATTTGAATTTGTGTATGTTTAGTTGCCTTTACCACAATGATGCATTAATAGACAAATCGACCATTATTAATGGTCGATTTCGGTGTATGTTTGGCTGCATATATCACAATTATGCATGATTAGAGAAATTGAACGGTAATAGTCATTAAAGATCGATTTCGTGTAGATTGTACGAACAGACTCATTAATATGAGGTCGCCGAAAAAAAAATTATAACTTTATTTGAACTTTTCATTTTTCAATGCCTCCAATTGTTAATAAAAAAGTGGAAAATAAAAAAAAAACCTCCAACGGGGATCTTTTTTAGAGCTTTTAAAGAATAGATCATAGAAGTGGAAAAAATCTCAGGTTTTTAGTTTGACGATTTCCAACTTGTAAATATAACTCATTTAACAAAAGCACAACTAATAGAAACATTGCGGAAACATTTTTCTTTCGACGGATTATTGTTTATTCATGTATCCAAATAGCATCCAAATTATTCCTTAATATTCATATTCAATGGGTTAACGGAAGCCATGCACATCATCCGTTTTTAGCCCTATTTTCACCTCTTAATTAAAATTATAAATACTGGTGGTAGAATTCCAAGAGATCGGACTTTTTTAGGAAATTCCCTGCTTTTAAGGATCTTTTTTTCTATTTCAGATATCTGCAATCGTTTTTGAGGTATTCACGAAACACCCCCCCCCTTTTTTTACTAAATTGTTTAAAACTCTTGCGTTTTTCGAATCGAATGACACCTTGATCATAATTTTTGGTGAAGGCGAACTCGAATTCGAAAAAAGGCACCTGTTGATCAGAATAGGTCCATATTTGTTAGCTTGCACTGTTTCCGCCATTAAATAAAAAAAAAACAATAATTTCCACAAAACAACTATATTTCAATGAGTACCCGTAAAAAAATACATAAATGTGTGAACTTAGTCTTTGGAGTGCTTCCCAGAAAAAGTTGGTAGAATACCCGGCATTCCATATGACTCTTGTACACCAAATTAAATCTTCAACTGAATCTGTGATGTCATTATTTGACATACCTATACTGATTTCGTACTACGTTCATTGAGAAAAGCGATATTATTGAAATATATCAGACACGTCCCTCGAACACCAACTTGTAAACACGAGAATCTGTGAAACTTTTAATTATAAAAATGTTTTCGACAAGGTGTTACAAACGTATGACGTCCACACTACACGTTTTTTTGACACACGTCCCCAATGTTTGAAATAATGGAAAGTTGATTCTGCTGGCACGATGGTTTGATGCATAAAATGCACAATTTTCACCAGCCTCTGGGTCCGATTGAATGGATAAGATCATTTCTGTTTCGGAGGATATTTCAATTTAGTGTTGAAAAGAGTCTGTCAGATGTCAGGGAAACTGAAATCGGTGTCGCTCAGGTCGCAGTCTTATCCTATGCTATATAGTATAGTCCATCCAATATCAATTGCAGAAGCTGTTTCTATAGGGAGCAAATAAAAACTCACTTCGCTAACACGAGCGTATATGCGAAGAAAACGGAACGGAAAATAATCTGTACTACTTGTATACAGTTTCCGTCGGCACAAAGAGCCTGCTGGTCAACGTGGACCTGAGTGACGGCTGTCTATTTTACAACCGATTCGTCTGGGCTAATCAAGTCGGGACATCAATGCTAGCAGGTGTGTCTATAAGATGGGAGGTCATAAATCACGCGTTATATTTGTGTTTTAATAGCTCTGAAAGATTAAAAACCAGTAGCGTCTGTGATCTTGGTGTGTGCCGATCGAAATACGTTTTAGGATATAATAATAACCTACATCAAACAATGAAAGAAATTATTTTTCTTTCTTAATGTATTTGTATAAATAAAAGCTTGTCTTTAATTTTTTTTCATTTTTCATGATTTATGAAGTATTTTTAAAATCTTAAAATATCTAAATAAAATTAGTTATCTCCGCCACTGCTGCTCACACGATTTCGCCGCAAGACTTTTTTATGCTTCTGCAATTGATATTGGGAAAACTATAACTAATGACATACCAAGAAGCAAGAATGTAAATGACGACGATACAGCCTTGTTGTCAACTTCAATAAACCCTCAAATGGTGATTATTCATTTGCAAAATGGTGAGATCTAGAGGTGGTACTTGAGTTACCCTCTCAGGGGGATGATTGTTGCAGGTCGGCAGGTCGCAAGTCAAGTACTTAGGACCGTTGGCTCACTTGGTAGCCTCATATCCAGACCATTAAATCCAAAATTCTGCCCAGGGCCATAAAATTGTACCTTGTAGGCGAAGCAAATCAATTTTTGCGAATAAAGTTATGTTGTTATTATTCTGTATGCCTCATCTGCCTGATGGGATTAGTCCGTAAGACGAACCCATTTAATCTGGAGTGCGTTCAAATTAAACTCCTTAAGATGACCACGAATACTCCATGGTATGTGCCTTATATTCGAATCATCGAAGCCTGAACTAACTACTACAAAATTTCAAGCGATATTCGAGTATGCGGAAGCACATGAGAATCCACTGATCAGGGAAGCTGTAGATTACGCTATAGACGACCCATCCCGATTCAAACGAACCAGGAGACTTCTCTAAAGTGATGGAAATGGGCGATACCATTGAAGCTCTCATTCAAAATTTCAAATACAAATACTTGTCCCTTCGAAATTTTCTATGCGTAAATTGGCAAAAAACAGTGGTTTTTAAGTTGGAAGATGAAAAAAGGTTAGAATCAGAAACACCCAAGAATATCCCGAAGAACTTGAATCTGTCGCTAATATTTAGTAGATTCGTGTGGTATTGTGAGAAATTACTCGAATGTCCAGCTTTCGCGAGGAGTCCATTCACGTGTCCAATAAAATTAGACATTCGTCATAGGCATGGATCGTTGAATTCAATGGTTAGATTTTCGTGACTGCGAAGTTCTTTGGTCTCTTTATTGTAAACAAAAACAAGCCGATAAGAATTTATAACTCACGATTAATGCTAATTTTTTAATCGGCAGCTATTGAATATGCTAATTGAAATGAGATTGAGTATTGACACCGAACATGTTTTTCCGTTCTCCATTTGCAGGGCTTGCAGAGGACTTTTATTTGTTTTCCAACATTCAGTTGGCGCAGAGAACATAAAAAACATTCACTTACTGATTTGGTGACGATTTGGTCCATTTTGAAAACACATACCTGTAACAAATAAAGAATGATATTAGTCATAATAGTAATATGTCATTTGGAGGAAATTTTTAAATAGGATTCCTGCATTGGTATTTCTCAATTAACACGCATTTATTAGCGTATGTATGTATGAATGCAATATGATCTTTCAATTAACTTTTCACCCACTTCCAGGCGTTCAAATTATTTGAAATTTCGCACACGTATCTAGAACCTATGACAATACAATAATTTTATAGCTATGACCTGGTATTCTTGCCAAGATCGTCAGAAAAAAAATTACCCAAATTATTATATATGTTTTTTTTGTATATCAGCAACAGTCCGAAATCGAAACCAGCTGAAAAGCCACAAAAATCGTCATTCTTAAATGAAAATTGGAATCTTATGGCGAAGAAACGGACCAAAAGTAATAGGGAAAATGAAATTTCGATTCCTCGACGTTGTTTAACCTGCTACATACAAATTGTAAGAGTAGTCAATAAAATATGTCTATGCCTATGCAATGTGACGCAAGAATGTATTTTCGAAATAATATCATCAGGTTTGAAATACAACCATTATTAATTGCAGTTTGATTATATTTGATTCTCTATTGAAAATTTCTCATGAAAGAGGAATAGTGACATGAATTATATGCGACTAATTTGTGTTGATATGGATGTGTTGAGGCACTGTGTATTGTGATATCTGTATATGAGAGTTTATGGAAAATTATGTTTGTTTCTTCTTTTTTATAGTCAGGTCAGTTTATAGAATTATCTGTTTCCATTTCCTTTGTGAACTTTTCTGAATTGCATTGATGAAGTTGAAAAACTTTCCAGTGCCCATTAGACACACTAAACTGTTTTCCACGGATCTATATCAGTGTAAGAAATATTGAATAAAACGGTTTGGACTCTATCAATTCACTCTTCAATTGAATTCACAAAGGAAATGCTTCCATCTAAAATAGTTATAGCTGATTAAATTCGATATTCGATTCTCAACAGGGAATTGATTAATTTGGAAGTGAACAACCAAAGAAGGATTACGATTGTTTTTTCTACTAACAATTAATAGACCGCCTCAAGAAGTTATCTTCTCCACTATATACATTTTATGAAGCACCATTAAAGCAGGAATCGAATCAATCGTAGAAATTCGAACCGGACATCAAAGGACAATAAATAACAATATCTGTTCATTGGAAAAAAAAAACATCGTCGTCGACCAATAACAATCCGATACAAGTCAATAATTGTTATACGTGGATGTATTCATGTGATTATAGGGCAGGCGACTTTACAATCTATTATGTCTATGGAAATAATTGAGAATCGAGCTGCACTGTGCAGTTGCATATTGCAGATGCTGATCTGGTTGGCCATGACCATGACATTGCGCGACCTCTGTTACATGAGTGTGCGAGAGGCAGGTGTAGCTCCAGTGGGGCAAACTTAGAACGAACGTTAAATGCAATTCATCTTATTCACAATAGGTGCATTATTATTAACAAACCCCTTTTTAGATGCAATTCATTACGTTTTTTGACAGAGGTGTTTTCAAGGTTCGGGCAGCCCAAATCCGGGTGATTGGGTCAAATGTATTCAAGTTTTTTTATGTCTTTTGAAGACTAATGCTTCAGATGGATCCATAGACTACAGGGCCTTTGTAATGGGGATTTATCAATTGTTTTATTTTTCATATATCCACTTCACATTTTATCATTTTAAATAATATTTCTATTGTATCTCTTTTCATCTTCATGCTCTAACAGATTTCATAAGATCATTGCAGGTTTTTTTTATTCATATTCTTAGTCATATCATGAAAATAATATCCTTGTTCAACAATGATATTCAGTAGTTATATCACAAGTGATGGATATTTTGGTGAGTATGAGTATACTTTGACATTTTTGTAGAAATTCATAAGACCAAATTTCTCCATTTTTTAAAGAAATTTGGTCGAGTGATAATGTTTGCAACAACATTGGCGGAAAAATATCAAAGTATACTCTACCCAAAATATCTATCACGTGGTATATGACTCGATTATATATCGAGCTAGTACAGACATACGTACTCTTAAAAAAAATAAGTTTTTCTACGTTTTTTCGAATTTCTTTTAAGAAAGTGTTTCCGAAACGGTCGGATATAATTTTTAATTTTTAATTTAACAGTGACTTGGACGCCATCTGACAGTGACTGAATTATTTTGATAGGTTTGGTATAAACAATGTTAAATATCTATTTGTTTTATAGCAAGTAGCTTTGTATGTTCGCGGATATACTAGAAACATGGTGTATATTCGCTCACATTGAGATTTGATTGGTTACATAAATGCATTTGATTAGCTGAATTCATTTCGAGGTATATAATAAGACCTATTTCTTATGTACAAAGAGGAATCTCTTGGATCTCAGAAGGTTGTTGGCTTCCCGTTTCTCTGTTTTAATCAAAATTTCCTCTACTAATTGAATCTGAAAATGAAAATAAACATGTATTCAAATGAACTTTTTCGATTAAAGTCTTTATATAGCTGGATTTTTACGTTTTCCATTCTTCATACAGTATTGGGGTTTTCGTAAAATGAAATAAACTTCAAGACTTTAAATTGGGCCTTCTTCATTATATGCCCTTGCTTTGTTTTTCACAGATTTTTTAGAAGGTTCTGAAGAGCACATGAACAGTAGAATCTCGATATATTTTTAATAGTAAAATCGCCTTTGAAATTATTGCATCAAAAACCATAAAAGATATGTCTATATATTTCAAATAATATCAAAATATGTAATCGATTTACGAAAATAATGTTTTTGTCGCAAGAGCTGGTATGTTAAATATAAAAAAAAATTACTTTTTGTTAAAAGTGACTATGTCACAGCATCTAACATTTTCCAATTTGATCTAATGGAAGATTATTTTCCTGAAACCACATGTACATTTGGTGAATGTTTCATTGTTTCTTGCATGTTTATCTTCGGAAATATATGAGTTTTGAGCTTTATGACAGTAAGTACTTCATGAGACCAACTGGTTTATGAGATACTAGAGCTTCCTATTCATGGAGGCACTTCTTTTCAACACGCATTTATTAGCTGCACTTGTAACTAACAAACAATGTAATCAAAATTAGTTTTTTCAAACTATAATTTTATTCATTTGATTTTCAAATAATTAGATGTACAGAATGAATTGACATTATTTGGCTTTTTCATTATCACAAATCTGTTCTCACTGATATAATAAAATAAGATTTATGTCATATTTCAGGTCCCAGAAAATTCAGAGATATTGCAATTATTTTACCTGCTTTTCGGAAAATATATTAAACGCGTTGATAAACATTCATAATTCGAGAGGTGTTTCAGTCCCTTAAGAATGGACTTGCAAATTCCATACCTCGAAAAAAACCTTTCTCTGAATTCCTGATTCATAAGGCGTTTGTTCGAGAAATATTGTGCTGAATGATTTTATTCCCTAGCGACTCATAAGAGTTATATCTGAAAAATAAAAATGGTAGGGTTCCGCGTTTTTCACAATTACTGAGATATTGAATGACTAAATTTAAGGATATGAAGTTTCGGAAAACGCCATCCTATCGAGAGCGATATTTTTTCAATATAAATATTGGGATATATCCCGCATATTATGTCATAATCTGTAATGTTTTGGTTTAATTTTTGGAATATTCATAGTCTATTCGCATATTAGGATATATCAACAGTTTCAGTATTATTTTATAATCAACTCCAATATAAATATTGATTTTATTTTTATAGTATGGATTAAGAAAATGCCTACTTATTTTGCTCCAGTTTTTCATTTCGAGGGAAACATGCTTCTACAATACTTCTCCGTTCCTATTGTAAACCACAATTACCACTTTGATAGTAGTATTTAGGCTAACGATTCCTAATAATAGTAGTGTCTTGAATAGGATGATAACTACTAATTGTTTTCAGTCAATCAGCAATCGAAGTGTAACACATAATCTAAAGGATTTTTTGGCATGATATAACCTTTCACGTAGAGTTTTTTTTTACTTTGACCCACTTACCTCCATCTGAAATCAGGCCAAACACCGCAGATTTATTGGACCAAACACAATAGTAGGAAGGATCGCTGGCATTCGAACAAAAAATAATCTTTGCACCCAGGAAGTTGAGCAGATGTTTGAAAGGCCACCTGACTCTCGATGAAATTTTGGCAGTAACCTTGAAATTTGCGAAAAAGGTTCTATAGTATCAGATTCTCCGGCAGGTGGTTGATATGTAATTTACATAAATAATGGGCCCCAAGCTTCAATCGAAAAACTTTGGAAGCGGTTCTGAATATGTTATTATCGTTATGTGCTAACATCCACATTCCAAAAGTACACATTGTTTTTCATAGTTGCCTCAATATTGTTGACAAGCATTTATGGGTTGTAATCAAAGTTTTTTTCTATTCAATGGGTTGATATTTTGGGGGCTGTATATCGTGTTTTAGGTTCATAACTTTGGATTTGTTAATTCAACCAAATTTATTTGGTCCCCAAACACATGTGTAATCGATTGATAGAATCATTATCTTGCGGTGACAAAATGGATTTCTCAATGCAATGCTAACATTTCTTTGATTTGAATATATGTTCATCTATTGAAACAATCTCCAATTCATATTGAATGAAAATTTGTTTCAATACAAATATAATATTTATTTGAATCAAACAACGGAAATAGATTGATTCAAATGGAAGAATATCATATTGGTTGAATTATATGCGATAGATGGCGAAGCGTTAGCACAACTGACCCTGACTTAGATAATGTTACGTAATAGCAAAGCCAACTTATCATCGTTGCGACGTCTGAACATAAATGTCTGGTGTAGGCTCTCATGCTCGGTTGCAATATTTGTCAATTCAATGCATTCACAAAATGATTACTCATTTGAATAAATAATTCTACTGAAGAAATCAGCAAATTTTGTTGAATTGACATTTTATTGAATTCATCAATTCGACACAGTGTTGCCAGTGTTGGTCTCTCTATAATTTTGGGCCATCATTCATTTTCATTTATATGTCTGCTAATTAATAAATGTTACTATTCTCATCAAGAATATTTGGATGATTCATTATAACTCATGTTAACTTTTAATATGTATCTTGTAACATACTGCCATCTCTGCTGTTAGCTTTTCCTTTTTTCTATAACCATGGTTTCAACTTGTCAGTGATAGAATATTTATTGATAGAACAAAATGTTAGCTGACTGAAAATTTCACTATGCTCATCAAAATATTTAGATGTTTTCAGTGTGATTTATACTTTCAAATATGTATCATGTGTCATGTTGTCGTCTTTTTCTGGTCTTGCTGTAACTGGTTAAAATTTTACATATACTTGCTGTAATAATTTTCTTAATATGTTTTAAATTTTACCTAATTTTTGTGGTTTATTTATAAACACTTTTGTTATATATGACTTTACCCTATGTACGTACTGAACTATGCGATATCGATGGTTTTATCTATCCAGGAAATGGTGGATAATTTACATACATCTTTGTGCTTCATATGACCTACCATATGTACACCCTGTACCAAAAATGGTTAATAAAATTATTTTATTTTATTTCATTAATTTTCGTCAATGTATGAGCCTGAATACACATTGTGAATATCTAGCAGTTTAGTGCTTCTGAATAATAAACTCGCACATCAATGAAAAATGGAAAACCTATCCTGAACTCTGAAAGGCAATGAAGTTTTGACACCGTTTTATGTCAAATCGTGAATACATCTCTCATCTCGTTTCATTCCTTATATCAGAAAGGTACAGACAACTAACAACAGACAGACAACACCAACTTGAAGTGGAGTCTCATGTCAGTCATGGCAAAGGGGCTATTTTGTAATCATTGGAAGAGCGGCCATGTTATATCTACTTCTTTTATGAGGTCTGTGTGTCAACCCCATCCTCGAGTGAAACTACATACATGCTCAAAAAACTGTAAATAATAATTAAATAAATGATAGTTTAAAAAAACTAAAAAACACGCTTTTATAGGAAGGTATTATAAACAAAAAAATAATGTGATCATCAAACTTTTAATCATATTAACGAAGTAAACTTGGAAATAAAACATGTATAACAATCATTATAATGATAGTCATAACTATTTCCGTTATCAAGTCTAGTAAAACAAAAATACTCGCAACAACAATCGATCGATCGAACAAAAATCTGAACAAATGACAGACAGCTCGGCCAAGGCAAGGGCAGGAGATTCACGGGTAACGAACAACAGAATGTCGGTGGTTAAAAGTGGTAAATAAAACGGACTTCGAACGAACGACGGAAGATGGAACGATCTACTTACTCTATCTGCTCACGCTATCTATTAAATCGATTGATAATTACATAGTCCGGTCCGGTAGTAATCGGTTTTGCTGAAGCTGAGTTAGTGTACGGACTACAAAGCAAATAAAATAGATGATGCTAGCATCTTAAATAAAAAACTGTAGATTTGGAGGCCTAAACTAAAAACTGGGAAGACTTCAAAAAAACTGTAAATATACAGTTAAAACTGTAGGATTGGCAGCTCTGATTCGACATAAATCTTGTTTGAATGAATATTTTTATTAATGCAATCAGCAAATTTTGTAGATCTGATTATTCGATTCAGTGATTGAACTTTAAATTTGATCCAAAACCAAGAAATAATTTAACTCATTTTGAGATTATATTTTCTCGTGCATATACGACACTTTTATTTGTTTGATTCAAATAAATTTTATTTGATTCAACAATTTCTTTTTTTCTGTGCGGAATGCTAGACTATTGACAAAACTTTAAGCTTTTGTATACATTTTCTAATGTTTTTTAATAAAGTCTGTAACTACCCCCGATCTTGCAACCTTCTGAAACATTTTTGAAAGCATTCATTCAAGTTGAAGAAATGAGCTTCTTCTGCTCTTTGAAGCTTGATTTGTTTGAAAATATGAAAAGAGTGCTCATAAAATCAGATGTGGAATCATCTACGACTCAAAGATAAAATTTAGTCAATATCTTTAGTTGTTTTCTGTTAGATATTCACAAAAAATAACTTCATTTTTATTTATTATGTATTTTTCAATAAACAGAAAAATATTTATTCAATATTCAATTGAAAATATTTCCCTTTATTGAAGCTTCACTTTCCCTAGAGGTATTTATTTAGGATTATTTAAATTTATTTGAGGGGGAAAGAGTGCTCGAAAATTTTAATGATAACTTGATATTAAATTTAACTCAATATTCTCCAAATAATTCAATTGTACGCCTGAATAATTTTTCATAGCCCGCCCTGATAGATGATAGAACCGGAGGTGAGATAAACAATGTTTTCTTGTTGCGCAAGACATATTGTATTTTAATTTGTATACATTTTCATTTGCTTAGTAGGTTGTCGTCGCATTTTGCAATGACACATTTATTATTCCGACTCGACAATATTACAATTCAAAATAAACTAAACATAATAGAAAATTACGTAGTGTCACGTTTCGAAAAGTAGAACACCATTTCGTGGGTTGAAGTTTCAATGATCATAAAAGGTTTTTTTCTGTGTAACGATTCACAACGAAGACACTAATATTTGGCAGTGGGTCATGTTTAATTTGGGTGTGTAAGTTTGTCGTTTATTTGATATACAACGAAAATTAGAGTTGATAAGAAAATGAATACGATTTTTACATGCTTCATGTATCTCTTTCAGGTAGGTAGATTTCATGGTCCTCAAAATCCAGAATACCACCATTTCGAAAGTATATATATATATATATATATATATATATGAAAATGAGAGAAAACGATTTTCCCAATTTCTTGAATCATAATCAATTATAATATATTCTAGAAGTCTTTAAATTATATGATGTTATCTCTGGAAAGGACTAGGCACAAATATAATTTATAACTAAGCACAGCCCCACTTTATCTCACATGTGATTATCTCTGAACTAAAATCACATTATATAAGTTTACTTTATCTCCCTACAAATACTATTTATCAAGCAGAACGTTTTTAGCATCTTACATTAATATCCTTCTAGTTTTACTTTATCTATTACATTTCTATTGCCATATTTCATATATGTAGTGACAATGTTTGAGATGTGAACTTTGTTTTTTATTTATACTCCTTGAAACAAGTTATTGAGTTAGGGTCCTTTCAGAATATCTATCAGATGTAGTTCAATGTCCAGCGTGGCTTTAGCCGGGGAACTTGTTGTTTTATGTTAGACATTTACAAAAAATAACTTCATTTTTATCGTGGATTTTTCAATTCACAGAAAAATATTTCTATTCAATATTCAATTGAGAATGTTTCCCTTTTCAAGTTATTGCAACGTATTTGCTCAACTCTCCTATATATCCTTTGTTTTACCGAATTATTGAATAGTTTTTTTATTATTATTATTTATATATATATATATATATATATATATATATATATATATATATATATAGGTACATTTTCCATTCGTGCCAATCAGATACCATTTGACAATACTTTATATTCCTTTGACAGACAGAACATCTTTGGATTTTAAAATTTCTTTAATTTAATGTTGAACTATATAAATAATTATTAGTTATTATGAGTGATATTGAGATTGAAATCAAATAACGGGATCCTAATTCTCAAAATGAACAAATAAAAGCTTGTACCAATTTCCTTATTTTTGTATTGAGAGCATATTCAAAGGAAAATCAGATTACTCCGTTCCTAGTAAATCTGTCAGAATGAATTTACTTTTTCAATTTGATTATTTCAATTTATTCAGAATCACATGTAATCCGGTTCTAATAATGATGTAACATTCTAGTTAAATCATTATTTTTTAATAATTTTTTTTATGGAAATCAATTCAAGATAATAAATTTTGCCTATTTTCAGAAATTATGCGATGAAGGACTGTTCATGAATAAAATCAGAGTTTTCAATGAAAGTTTGTCATGAAATGTATTGTTTTTCGATAAAATAGATTTTGTCTAGTACAAAAACACCCACAATCATTAAATATCAACATAGGAAGCAAAGTACAAAGTTCATCATTTTGTCCCATCAATATTTTATTAGGCTATTACTATGCCTATATTCCCTCAAGTATAAATTATTGCTTAGTCTGCTACGGTAACTACAGTAGATAGGATTTTCCAGGAAAAAATATTAAGAACCATGTGTTTAAAAAAATATGGTGATTCTTGTAAGCATTTATTTACTGAATTACGAATTCTGTGATATCCATGTATATTTTGAATAGTATTACTTACATTGAGAAAAACTTCCACAAGTTTCAGCAAAGGGATACTATCCGCCTTGCCGTTGGTTATACTCTAAGACAAAATTATAATTCAATAGTTCCTATTCACAAATTAACTTCTATATCTAACGGGCCTCATATCATGTCTATAAAACTATATATGTAATAAACTTCCAATATTCATTAAAAAAATTGTAATCTCATTAATTTGTAAAATAGTGTTGAAAATCTTCCCTACAAAAATGCCTTTTATTCACTAGATGAATATTTTCAAACTGATCTGGCTGCTTGACATCATGAATGTTTGCTTGTGTACTATTTTATTGTTTATACAATTTTTTTATGTGATTCCCTCTACCACTACTATTGAGTTTTCACATGTACATCCAAGTTTTATGACTTAATTTTGTTTTTTGTATTTGACGATTTCCATGCTTGTGAAGTCTCAGGAAATAAAAATATTGTATTGCATAGTATTAGAAATATATTCACTGTAAACTGCAAAAATCTCAAAGCTTCTGAGATTCATAAAAACCTACAGATTCGATAAAAAAATATATCGAGTCGGGACTGTGCCATACGACTTGTTACAGAACTAGAACATAATTCCACTTAACAGTTGGTGAAACATTGTGATCAGTTATTAGAAATAGAAATGTGGAGGAAAAACCACTTCACTCTGCCACAAAACGAACTGAAATCGAAAATAGGGTCAAATGCCAATTCCGAAATCGGACTTACATATGGAACCAAGTACCTACCGAAGGAAATGTTCTTATGGATTGAAACGGAACATGACATAGCTTCAGATTTTTAACCGACGAAACCAAAAAGGAGGAGGTTCTCTATTCGACCCGTATATTTTATTTTTTCCCATCATATTTTTTTATGTATGATCACGCATAACTTTTTACTAAGGCGTCCGATTCCGATACTTCTTTTTTCAGTGGATAGGGTGTACTTCGAATTTGGTCCCATTTGAATTTAAAAGATGAAATCCACCCCTAAGGGTAGCGAAATGAAGGATATTGAACACTCACCCTCTGAATTCTGGTCCGTTAACCGATTCTATCAGGCATAACTTTGTACTGGGTTCTTCGATTTGGATGATTCTTTTTTTAATAGATAGGGTATACCTTATATTTGGATTTCGAAAGGAATTAGCCACCCTTACGGGTAGAAAAATGGGGGATAATTTATTTTTCACTAGTGAACATTGGCACACACATACGTAGTTGACAATGACAGATCGCTACTGACATTATTTTTGTTTCACATCCGTCAACATCAGTATATTTTATGAGAGGATGGAATGATATACAAAGTAATGAAATAAACTAACCAGAACAACGAAAATAATTTATATTACAACAAATAGTAAAAGTAGATAATCATATTATTTAACTGGTAATAGTTGAAGTAAGGTGGGGTAAGTAAGTATTTTGGAAGTAATCAAAAAACAAGTAGGTAGTAATTGGTAGATTTTAGCCACAAAAAATTGAAAAATAAAAACTTTTTAACAAAAAATTAAACCGACGAAATACGGAACTGAAAAGTAAAAAATAAAAACTTTTTAACAAAAAATTAAACCGTCGAAAAAATCAACTGAAAAGCAAAAAATAAAATGAACCTTCTTAGTCTAAATGATAATTGAGCTCCTACACTAATGTAAGTACCTGATTTTGAGTCGGCGCCAAACTAGCAATTGAATTAGGTGAAGCGTAAAATGATGGCAGCAAGATGCACGGCTGCGTTTTGATGACTTCTTTCATAGATAATGATCTTCGATAATTGTTTGTTTGGCGCCGACTCAAAATCAGTTACTTACATTAGTTTAGGAGCTCAATTATCATTTAGACTAAGAGGGTTTATTTTATTTTTTGCTTTTCAGTTGATTTTTTCGTCGGTTTAATTTTTTGTGAAAAAGTTTTTTAATTACTATGAGAGCGGGCAATTTCACATTCATGTTTCTGGTGTATTTTCCCCGAAGTCGATGGTACTAATTACCATTGCATGACTAATTCACACATCGAAATAGAATGAACGAACACATCATTTTCTCTATAACGAACCAATTAAAGTGTGATGTGAAAGTATACTCATTCTCGAATGTCGTTGTGCAATGTGATGGCGATCTTGACTCGAAAGTGACACCAATACGTGCCTCGAACTAGGACATCATCGAAAACAGCATTTACGTTACAAGGTTGGCCCCACTGCCTCGCTCGATATCAGGTTCATACACGAAACGCGATTTATAATTGGAATTTTTTATACTGATACGCAATTGAGGTGTTGATTAGAAAGTGGAAATGAGAGTGCGAGTCGATTTTCGACGCCCCGGACGTATATCCTTCTGATAATTTCAAGGCAGAGCAGTAATACACTCTCTGTGAACTTTCTTTGATCCAGGGGAATAACTTTAAGAAACTAAAGAGTCGATTTCAGTTTTCTGGTCAAAAGCAAATCCCGACAGACAGGCCTCAGTTTTGGGGTTCTAAATTCCGAAATTCCGAAACGTATTGCTATTTGGCACTGTCATTTTCCTTCCGAAATTTTCTGTTATTATTGCGTATCAGTTCACCGATCAAAAATGTTTCCTGGAGAACGTTCTTAGATTCAGTGGCTTATTTGGGCTCTGGCCTATTTAATTAATCTCTCTGTTGAAAATGTGTTTTTCCTGACTGTCTCAAACTAGCTAAAATTGTATTAGCACACAAAAAGTCTATTCTAATTATAGATGTATTAGCCCTTCATGTAGCGTATCAAAATTATTAGAACTTATCATGAAGAATCAAATCTACTTTTTATGAGTCAACACGGTTTTCTGAGCGGAAGAAGCACTGAAACTGCAACTTTATTCAGCATATACTGTTGATTGTATCTATAAGAAATCTACAATGGGCTGTTTATTTGCTGACTTCTACCGTGCCTTCACTGCTATTGAAATTGTATAGCATACGTGGTCTTCCTTGAGCTTTTCGAATCATATCTCAAAAACAGAGAGCAATTCAAGATGCCAGAAGTAAGAAAAACACCATTTTAAGGGGAGTGCCACAAGGATCTATTTTAGGGCCAATATTGTTTATAATCTATATCTGCTGATTTAAATTTAATTTAAAAAAGTTATAGTTGCTCTGGATTAACCAAGCTAACCAAGGAACTCTACCTGGGTATGATCCATTGTTAAAAAAAACTTGTTAATACTGAAAACTCTGCTTATGAAGCTCAATATCAGATCCAATAATGAAAATATTACTATTTTTGATAGTGATAATGAATAACACATGGTCCATGGTCTCAGCAGACATTGTGAAAGTTCTGGGTATCTGGGTGGATGAGAGATTGCGCTGGGACTCTCATGTTGATAACCTATGTTATAGACTCAAAAAAAATTGTATGCACTTGCAAAATTTCTGGGTATCTGTGTTGATGAGAAAATGCACTGGTACTACCATGTTGATAACCTCTGTAATAGACTCAAAAAAAAGTATACAGTTAGGTTCCTGTACAACTGTAACAACTATATGTTATTGAGTTTATATTATGCCAGTATCAACTCGCACCTTAAGTATACAATATTATGCTAAGGGCATAGCCCTCAAGTAGGCAGAGTTTTACTTTGCACAAATTTGAAGTACGCATTATAACAAAATTGAACTAGATGCAATCCTGCAGGCAAGCTTCTCGTGACCTCAAAATTCTAACCTTAGCAAGTCTGTACATCTATGGGGCATATATTTTTGTTTATATAAACAAACGCTCATTTGTCGACAACAGAATCGATCATATATATTCAACTCGTACTAGAGACTCAGATTCCAGTACAACACAGAACAACCTTCTATCAAAAAAACCTAAGCTTCATGGGTGGCAAAATCTTCAATGCTCTGGACATAGATGTGCAAAATGCTGCCAATCTATCTATATTCGAATTAAGATTGAGGCGCTTTCTCCTGAAAAAAACTCTCTTGATGACTTTTTTAGCTGAATTTTGTAACATGTGTCTACCTAACTTTTTACACGCTTTATATTAGCTTCACATGTATGCTTGTAACCGTATGTTTGTTTGTAACCGACTCCTTTGGGCGCGATTTTGACCCACTTCCAGACGTACGAATGATTTGAAATTTGGCAGGTGTACATAACTCCGGTGACAATGCATTAAGAAATTTTTGTTTGAAGAAAAAGCAAAATGGCGGCTCCAATATGGCGTACGAGTTTTGTGATTATGGTCCGATTCGCTTCAAAATTGGTATCTGAGGGTTTTCGTGATCAGAGATTATGATTCTTTTGTCAAAACTGAAAAATTCAAGATGGCGGATCCAAAATGGTAGACGAGTTTTGTGATTATGGTCCGATTCTATTCAAAATTGGTATGTGGGGGTTTTTGGGGTCCAATATTATGATTCTTTTCTAAAAATTGAAAAATTCTAGATGGCGGCTCCAAAATGGCGGGGAGTTTTGTGATTATGGTCTAATTCTATTCAAAATTGGTATGTGGGGGTTTTTGGGGTCGGAGATTATGATTATTTTGTCAAAATTGAAGGATTCAAGATGGCGGCTCTAAAATGGCGGACGAGTTTTGTGATTATGGTCCTATTCTATTCAAAATTGGAGAATAATAGTTAAAAAAATTAAATAATAGTAATAATAGTTTGAAAAACTAAAAAACACGCTTTAATAGAAAACAAAACTAAAAAGTTGAAAATAAATGATAGTTTAAAAACTAAAGAACACGCTTTAATAGGAAACCAAACTAAAAAGTAGAAAATAATTTCAAATGAGTTTGAAATAAGAATACAGTGATTAACAACAAAGTTATTTCATCGTAAAAAAGCGTGGGGTGCTTTTTAAGATATTTTCATAATGATTCTACTTTTACCAATATCTGTCCATGAAATATTAACAACAATTGACATCAAGCACCCCACGCTTTTTTACGATGAGATAAATTTGTTGTTAATCACTGTATTCTCATTTCAAACTCATTTAAAATTATTTTCTACTTTTTAGTTTAGTTTTCTATTAAAGCGTATTCTTTAGTTTTTAAACTATCATTTATTCTTTATTAGTGCTTATAGTGTAACATTTCAACTTTATAAATTAATTCATTATTTTTATTATTGTTGACCACTTGGTTCGACAATTATCAATAATATGGTCCAACAGTTTTTGTTGACATTTATTCTTCATGGTATCAGATATTCTGAAATCTTTAATGAAAAACTGTAAAAATGTTTTTGACGCATCCATTCGTGAAGGTAGATTTCACGAACTATTGCCAACAAATGGATGAGGTTCTTAGCAGGTTCGTTCTTCTGGTACATACTTTATACAAAAACATTCCATAAGGGCATCTCATCTAGTAACATTTGAAGCGTTTGAGAGATATTCATTATATATCTTATTGGAAAAACTGAAATTTATTATGAGTGTTGGAGATATCAAAACCAGTTAATCGCATCTCCTGATACGTCATGGACAATGTTAAATCTGTTTTCAAGTAAGTCCAACACCAAGTACTACGAAGGTTTGTGATAAGACCTTTTTGTAATTCGTGTTGTTTGTTGATGACTTACTTTCATTCTTCATGCAGACGATACAGTGTCCAATTCCAACACGCCTATCCTCAAAAACAATGAGAACAGCACCAGATAATAATGGTCGAATTAATTAGGTCAGAAATTAATTAATACTCATCGAAAATGTATTGTCACCAAGACATCAACCATAAGATCACTGTATGAACTTTAGTAAAAATGCTTCCATCAACCGTTTCACTAACATCTTGAAAGGTGAATATTCCGTTTATTCTTTCATTCTTCAAAATATTTTTTTCAGCACAATGACCGTGACTCAACGGTGATATGAATCATTTAATTGGGATTTTCGATAGAAACAATTTGCTCTAAATTATGAAAACAACAATATCTAGAGAAATCTTCAAATTATTCATTTTGTAATCGGGCCCTGTGTATTTTTTTCATTGTGCCAGCTTGATGATAAGATATTGTTGTTAGTTGCATAGAAAGCTTACTCCAAGCAATTGATATTTCGTGCTCTTGTCATTAGTTGTTTGCTTGGATCAATTTTTTTATATGAAACTACTTTTTAATTGAAGATACATTAGTTAACATATATTGATATATTATCGACAAGATTACCAATTCTACAATACTGAAAGAACAGACCCATTTTCGGATAAAAAAAAATTGATAGATAGATAGATAGATAAATTTATTTCTCAGAATCAAAATTACAGTTGGTATTTTCACATATTTTAACAATTATATGTTAGATTCTACATAGCATACAGCATCGAGAAAGTCTAGGGGTGTATAGTGAATGAAAGCGAAAGTGAGAAAAGGAGAAAAGACAAGAAAACATACATACATACATAAAAAAAAGTTATTCTTATTCTAATTTTTGGGAAAAAAATCGTCTAAATGATAAAAAACATTTTCATGCAGTAATTTTTGTTTAGCTGTGTTTTGAAACGATATTTGCTTAGAGATTTCAAGTTGGAATATTTAAGTCGAATGATCTTATTGTATTTTTGAAACTAGTTACTTTTGTATCATCTGAATTAAAATCCAGATTGAAATCTCCACACACTATTACATTATATTTGTTGAATTTCATATATATTTCGTTGAAGAACTGAGAAAATATATCATTAAATAGATCAAAGTCCCCTAGTGGGCTCCTATATAACCGATAAGCAGACGAATATAAGTTTTTCATTTTTACACGTTCCCAAGCAAAATTCAAAAGTTTTCTCTACTGGTAAGGTTTCAATATTATTAACAGGTAGTAGATTTAATTTTTTTTTCGCAAAAATTGCTACTCCACCATGTATAAATTGTTTTCTACAAAAACTATTGATTACATGATAATCGTTCAGAATATAATGATTTTTGTCGTCATTGTGCATCCAATGTTCTGAAAAACATATGACCTGAATAGAATTTTCTTTTTTGTAATCATCAAGAAAAAAATTAATTTCATCAATTTTATTCCGCAAAGATTGGACATTGTGATGCATAATGACGAAAGGCTCACATAGTGATGGGTCCGGATCCTGTGGTCCAGTCCTCTTATTGCTGCGAGTATTGCTGTTGACTTGCTAATACTGGTTGGTTAAATGATGATGCGTTGCCATTGTCGCTCTTAGAATGGGAATTTTGTAGTTCTTCAACCTGTTTAATTTCTTAAGGGAATTTTCGAAGATCATATAATTTTGTATAAGATGTGCTTTCTTCCCAATTTCTTTTGCTTTCTTTAGAAAAGGCATAAGTTGCCTTCTTTCTTCTTGAACCTTTTTGGTATAATTTTCCGATATAGCGTAAGCAGTTCCCTTGAGCTTTCTAGCATTTTGTATTATTTGCCTTTTTGTTAGGGCAGAGGTTAGTTTTAATATTATTGGTCGATTTTTTCCATTATTTCTCGCTCCTATGCGAAAAACATCCTGTATATTAAATCCCTCCAGTTTGACTTCCATATTTGTAGTAGTTATTTCCATGATCGAGTCAATTATATTTCGTGTGTCCTCCTGTTCTCTTCATGCAATCCGTAAAAAACTAAATCATTTTTATTCTGCTGCCTCTCCATGTAATCTATTTTGGATTCCAGGTAAGAGACTTTTTTCTTTAGATCATTGTTTTCGGATCTAATATGCTCCATGGAGGTTTTTATTTGTTGTATGTCGGTTTTTATTTCGGCCACATTTTTTGTTAGGAGATCAATTTTTTGTTCCATATTTACTTTATGTATCGTATGGATTCAATTTGAATGAACAATGTTCGATATTTCGGTTATTATGGATAGATTCAAATAGTGGTTACTCACAAGTGGTGCATTATGAATTTCCAAGCCGTTTGATATACAGTACTTGATGTTTTGTTCCGTAAATTCTTCACAATTATCACTTTATTAAGGAGATCACTTTCACACGTGTGTTCGGTTCAATGTCTACACCTATACCACCTCAATTTAACGATGTACAAATCAAAACATATTTTTATTCCAATCTCTATTTTTTTTATTTTTTAACAGGAAGGTCTCGAGTACTCTTTACAAAATACACTTTTCCACTAAAATATGTTTCAAGGTAAGCGAAAAAAGATTAATTACTCTAGTGATGTTGTTTTCTATAGAGAGCATATATGGGAATTGCTGGACATTTTTCGCTTTCACTGTTTATTTTCCAATGAGATGTGTTCGAGTTTGATACACATTTTTACTCACCGGGAACATTCTTCATGTTTAGAAGCTGATCACCACTGATCACATGTGAAAGATATAAAGAACAAAAATTGGCCAGGCAATATTAATTATTTTGGTGGAATTTTTAATATAAAATATATGCGAGTGGTTAAAAATTAAAAGAAAACACTAGGTGCAGTTGTTTGAAATGTTCTATGGACAAGACCATCTGCAATCGTTTTTTATCCGATGTATTCAACATCTCACCTGTCTAGGAAATTAGGAACAGATGTCAGCGTCAACCCTGAAATCTCGAAATATCCCTGTGACCTATTTGTCCGCTAGACTACCTCATAATAGTCCTAATGACCATATTGCGAATGTATTTTTGTTAATTGCTGACATTCACTTCACAAACATAAAAGAGAGAAAAGCGATTTCGAATGTAAGCAAAAGAACTAGATAGGTACATTTTGTTATGAATTGGAATGGATAATGATGTTTATTGTAATATATGGATGTATTTCAAGAGAAGATTCAAAAAATTATTATAAAATAGAAAACCAGTTGATTTGTTTGATGATATGAACAAGATGATAGTTGATAGCCACTCGAGCCCGTTGGGCTCTCATGTCTATTGCCTGGCAACAAGTTTTCGATAATCTGTCGAATTATTTTCACTTTATTCTCACTCTCTTGTGGTATTACAACTGAAAATTGAAAAATCTACGACAATAATGAAGTTATTTTTTGTAATATCTCACAGATAAAAAAGAATAAAAAAAAATTTAAGACAAGCTTTTATACAAAGGAAAAAATAATGTTTTCAACTGTTTGACCCAGGTTATTCTGTGAGTAGCAGATTCGAAATCTTGCCGCTCAAGAATACTTATTTTATATTCGCGACAAGCTTTTGAATCTGCTATTCACAGAATAACATAGGTCAAACAATTAAAGAAATTAGTTTTTCCTTTTTAGTGCATTATTTAAAAAAAATCTTTTTTAATCAATTCTTTTCAGTCATTCATGAAATCCGTCATCTTATTAAATTCTGACAAAATTGATGATCTCCGACCCCCAAAAAAAACACATACCAATTTTGAATGGAATCGGACCATAATAACAAAACACGTCGTCATCTTGGAGACCCCAAAAACCCCCACACACCAATTTTCAATGGAATCGAGTTATAATCACAACACTCGTCGCCATCTTGAATTCGTCGATTTTGACAAAAAATCATGTTCTCCGACCCCAAAAACCCCCACATACCAGTTTTTATTGGAATCGGGCTATAACCACAAAACTCGTCGCCAATTTAATTTATGAATTTTGACAAAAAATTCGTGATTTCTGTCCCCGAAAACCCCCACATACCAATTCTGAATAGAATCGAACCATAATCACAAAACTCGTCCGCCATATTGGAACCGCCATTTTGTTTTTTCTCTAGCAAAAAAAAATTCCCTAATGCAATGTCACCGGAATTATGAACACCTGCCAAATTTCAGCTCAATCGAACAACGGAAAGTGGGTCAAATTTAACTTGTAAGATTTGATTACAAACCTACAGACAGGCATCGGGACAGGTGAAACTAAATAAAAGCTTGTAAAAAGTATAATGGCCCATTTAACTGATTTATTAGCTATAAGAAATAATAAAATATGGATTATTTTTAGTTAATTAATTTTGAAGAAGGAAAAATAAAATTGTATTTTCCAAATTGCATCGAATCAAAAAAGTGTGCAAAAAAGTATGTCCTCGAAATCCATTTGGTTCTAACTGAAGAGGAGATTGCAAATATTACAAATATACGATTGTCGAACAAGAAATCCTGCTGCATTGAATTACAAAATATGAGGAAATATGATAAGAGGACGTATTTTCGTCTTCATACAGAACATGCACATGAGAAGGTAAAAAAATGAAAAAATTATTTGCCATTTTCTAGATGGCTGCTGGTGCAAGTGCTGATAAATGTATTCCTTTATTTACGTTTGGAAATGAATTTTGAAGCCGAACAGATCTTTGTCAGTGATTGATACTCTTTTAGAGCAATAGAGCAAGGTTTAAGAACTAAATATCCTGGAAATATAAGAATTATATCATATTTTATAATTATATGAAATCCGTTGATGTGGAACACTCATTGTGTGATTCTTGCATTGTTATCCCTTTTCCACGAAAACGAAGGGTAATTCGCATCATATAATTAACTGTCCTGGAGAAAACAAAGTAACATCCATGATAAACTTTGATATTTGAGTTCTGGAGTATTTTTTCATATGATTCGTGACATGAAAAAGTTGGTATAGATAGATAGATTGATAGATATTTATTTGCCATCAAAGTGTTACAGGGTTCACAAGGTTTTGTCACTAAACCAAAAAATGTAAAACTATAAACAGAAATCACAGAACAAGAACAAAACAGTGTACATATATGTATGTATAATATGCATTTGTTTAATAATATGACAATTTTTTATGACCAACGGAGATGCAACAGACAGACAGTCTAAAGTGAAAACACATTAAGAACCTTTGTTATTTAAAAATTCATTCAGGTTGTGAACTTTTTTTCAACTAAAAAATGTATTTTCTTTCTGAAAATATTTAAATCCAATGTTCACTAGCCTTGATGAAGTACGTGTTAAACTTCATCCTGGTAAGACGAAACGAATATATGTCACTGCAGAAATCTCTTGCATAAAAATGGCATCTCAGCATTTTTATTGAAAATGAACACAGCTAATAATGATTCTCTTACAAAGTTTGTTGAACTCGTTGGGACAAAAACAAACAGTGAAATACGGAATACCTTGATATATCAGGAGGTGCGATACGTATACAAAGCAATTTAAAAATGTACCTATATGTTGAATGACGTAATTGTTGATTTTCAGAAGTAGGTTGTTCTCCGAATCCTTGAAAAGCAATCATTACGATAACTAAACTAGTACAAGTTGATATATTGCAACTCATTCTCATTAGGAAATATTTCAAAGACGAAAGAAGTTAAAGTTCGTTCGTTACAGGTATTCTCTAAAACATTCATAATTTATCCCTAACAAATACATTTTTATTTTAGCCTACACTACACTCGAGCATTTTTGAAAGTTTACGGCTCTGTGTTGAAGTTGAAATTGTGGTTTGGCAATTGCGGTATCGCATTATAGAATCGGTGAAAGGATTGTAGATCCACCAAAGTATTTCAAGGTTGTTATAAGTTTCTAATGAGATATTTACCTAATAAATCAGTTTAAATTCTACCTCGGGTTCGAACGAGTCCATAAATAAATTTTTTGCCAAGGTTTTCAGTCGTTCACTTCCTTTATTGGTTTTCGATTATTTTGGCAAATTTTTTTAATAATAGGGAAGTATACTATGACGGAAAAAAACCGGTCTTAGCTATAACTCTATTTCATCACTTCCTCATAGATACTTTTCAATTTGAAACCATTCAAGAAATTTGGGAGAAATGTTTTAGTTTCTCTCAAATTCTCAAAATTCCGAATCTCATTTGAAAGAAAGCTACAAAGCTAGATTACGAGAACACAAGTATAAGGCAGAGTTGGCAAAAACACACAAAAATACACAAATCAGAAAACCAAGAACTAATCTAGACATGGATGATAATCAACAATAAACTGGGAAAAAATAAAAACAAATAAAAAAACACAGAACAGAGCCTTATGAAGTGTCAGAATTGTTTGCGGTACTTTTCAAATGTAGCAAAAACTGCCATATCAAATCATTTTGGACAAAACTTGTCTCTCCCTTGTACCGTTACAAAAAATCTCATAATAACTAAACTCTTCCCATTTCAACCTCTTACTGAAACCCTAAAACCCTATCTGAAATGAAAAATATAAATCTGCAGGATTTGATGAACTTTCAATTGTCATAATAAAGAAAATAATCCCTGCCATTATTGAACCAACCCACCTAATGAACAAATCCCTCGCACTAGGCTACTATCCAGATATTCTTAAAAAGGCAGTTGTTATCCCTGTATATAAAAAAGGGAACTCAAAAGATATAGACAACTACAGACAAATCTCGTTGCCCTGTTCCATATCCAAACTATTTGAAAAAGTTGTTGTCGTCAGAATTATTGATCAACTGAAACAAATACTCTTCTGTGTAAATCTCAGCACGGATTAAAAAAAATCTATCCAAACGGCTTCTTATCACCTACTTAACCATATCGAGAAATTAACAAATTTTGGTCTCCCCTATAATTTGAAAAATTGGATTAAGTCCTGCATGACAAATAGAGATAACGTCGTAACCTGTAATGGTGCGTTCTCTGGATCAAGAAATGTATAACTAGGTGTGCCCCAGGGCTCTGTTCTAGGACCATTGCTATTTCTCTTATATGTAAATGATCTACCACAACACATTATCGACGGACATGTTACATTGTTTAATGACGACACCATCATAACATTATCTGGCCAAAATATTGAACAACTCATCAGCAAATCCCAAAATGTTATTGATCAGTTCAGTGGATTGTGCCAAAGGAACAAGCTCATTCTAAATACCTCTATCAATATCTGTTAAATTCCACTCCAGGAAAAATACTCCAGCTGATATATGCATGATGCTATTTGAATATCCGAAGAAGTTGAACTTTCAGGAACCTACCTAGATTCCAAATTAAATTGGGAAATACAAGTGGACCATGCCTGCAATAATTTGAACAAAGCATATTATACCCTGAAGCAGATGAAATCCAGATGAGCCTGGCCAACCCAGTTTATATTACGCTATGGTCTATTCACACATTAGTTTAAATATCTTGTCCTGGGGTAGACCAAGATATTTTTCGAGAGTTTCTATAGCTCAGAAACGCATCATGAGGCTCATATTCAATATGGATTTTGGAGACAGCTGACGGCCTATTATCATAGAAAATAAAATATTCCATTTTCATTCTGAAATGTATAACTGTTGCGAGAAAAAATCCAGAACAATTTGTGAAAACTGGATCAGAACATAAACATAATACTCGAAATGGATATCTTTCGCGAATACTACATCGGACGTTGAGAACTTCTCCCAGTACAATGCTATTACTTGCTATAATAAGTTACCCCATGGAGTCGAGCGAATCAGAAGTGACAACGTTTTCCTTGAAAGAATCAAAACTTTCTTGATATATAAATGCTACTAAGAATTCTTAACTGACAATCTTTCAAACTCATTTGACCCGTACTGTTCATGATTTTATTAATTTCATTTTAGGTTAAATCTTTGCTAATGCTCTACTTTTATATGTTTACATACTTGTGTATTGTCTATTTACCCACATATATTTAACAGTACCTGACATACCATATATACCTAGTGTATCAAAAATGGTTATTTATATATTATTATCATTTACAATCCATTCCAAAACTAAGTATATCAGATTGAGAGAATCTCAAACGGCATATATTCGCTAGTATGATTTTGAAAAAGTTATGCCTTCATTCTTATATCAATACATTCTTCAGAAGTTATTCGCACCAACCTTTTTTAAAAACTGGTGACTGATCTACTGAAAAGTCGCTAGTTATAGTTAGTTATAGATATATATAACATTGAGATTTGTGTGCTTTCCATCAAAGATGACATTATAGAGCTCAATTAGAAGTTACATAAGAACCTCCTCATAACGGATTCCCCTCGTTTTAAGCGTTCCAGACGCTATTCACCTCCCCAAGCCGAGTTTATCGAAATTAGCGAAGATCAACATTTTGCCATTTCTCGGCCACATTTTCGGAGAGAAACTGTCATGAAGGCACTTTAGTCGATGTGAAGCCGGCAAATTCGGCGATAGGTGAAATCTGTTCTTAATGACCATTGACAACACACGTAGATTTTACATTTCATATTTCATTTCCATGTTTCAACTAACATTAAATTATGGGAAAAAACGGTATCGCGAAATGCAGTGCCTCCGATAGCTCAGTTAGTACAGCATAAGACTGGTATTCTTGAGGTCGTGGGTTCCAATCCTGCTCAAAGATGTTTTTTTCTGGAATTTAAAAATTTGTCTGCAATGCCACAATTTCCTTTCTATTTTCTGTATATATTCACAGATATTAAAAATTTCACTCTTATTTCACTGATGGTATTTTTGAGTTCTGAGAATCATTATCGGCGAAGGTATACCAAAGTATTTCTATGACATCTACCTAAAAAGCATGAATCAGTTCATATGACAAAAAATGTATCAAATACTTAAAGGGCACTCAAACGAATATTTCTTTTATCGATTCAAATGAGCGTCATTGTTTCATAAAACTGTCAATTCATGAGCACCATCCGCACTGGAATGTATTTAAACGAGGTCATAGATCACAATTACTCTTCATGAATAAATATAATATTGTGGAAATTTTGGAAAGTCCAAACACAAGTGATGATTATTGAAGTATATCTTTGAAATGTGTCAATTAAATCCGGGATAAAATAGAGAGTTCCCGAAAAAGATGCTTCCAACTGGAATATGAAAATGCTTGGAATTATATAGTACTGTGTGAGACTTCCTGGATATTGTGAAGCCTCTTAAATACTGCTTGGAGCTTAGTTACTTATTATTTATCAACAAACTCTGTCGAAATTAATCACACGTGAATACCTTCATTCAGAGAAGGAGAAAGGAATGATGTATCAATGTAGCACATATATCATTTCAAATAATTTTGGTTTGTATCAAATGACCTCCGTTGAAGGAACGAAAAGACTCTATGTTAGGAATTTAAATAATTTCATAAGATTTTGAGAATGGGAACAAATATAGTTCCTGCGATTATTTTTAAACGTAATTACTTATAGTTGTTTCTTTTCTCATTTCCAGATCGTGGAAAGTTACAAACTCAAAACAAATATAAATGCACGAAAAATTGGAAATTACGCATAAAATAGATGTAGAAGTACTTTCAATAGTCGAAATCCCCAGTTGAGCTAAACTAGAGCCACTTACTGGCATTTGTTGTCAATTATATTTCATAATCATATCAATAACAATTGATTAGTGTGATTGTGAAAGGAACCCCCATTACACAAAAATCTATAGAAAGAGGACAAATAGTTGTAGATTGAAATTACCATATCATTTAAAACGAATTAAGGTTAATTACGGGGACCCATTTCGATTCCCGAGTAATAAAAGTTGTAAATATTTTGAAAACAATTGATTAGTCATATTTTGCAAATAAATTTTTGTTTTTTGATATACCTAAGCCCCCGCACTAGTGCTTGTTAGATTCTATACATTCTTTTATCAATTACCGATTGTTATGTAGGTATAATTCATGAAGGGATATTTTTTCTGCATACATTGCCATTCTTCGACAACTACAAAGGCTAATCTCAAACAACACGGAATATAATAGCGATATTACCAAAATAATTGATCAGCAGAATATAAAAAACAGGAATGTATTTTTCCTCATACTTTCATCTACTGCCCCGCATGCACACGCAACATCTGCACCGTAGAAAAGGATGCAAGAAAAATTTACATATTAATGTGGTGAATGCATATGCAGCGATGCCCTCTGCATTGAAATTGTATTCGTCGAACCCTGAAAATTAATTCTTCGCTCGTCCCCTATACTTTTTGTTTACATTCAATTTACTGTTTGCATAAGGGTTAGTATGGATTGAATAGGAAATAACTGTAAGCTCATTAGTAGATCTATTATAATGAAAGTCATATGTTGTATGCTTCAGTTTGATATACACTTTTTTATCATTTGGCAAGATATTCCGTAAAATATACTTATTTAATTTGAAAAAATATATTTTATGAATTGAATTATATTTATATTAAAATATTGTTTCAGTACATTAAATTGATTAATATTGTAATTTACATGGAAAAATGGGATATAATCAAATTATAAATGTATATTATCTGAATATCTAATAATCTTCAATTTTTTGTACTGTGTTTCTAATCTATATATCTATAAGATTTTATAGCAGCATAAATAGGGCTTCAAAAGATTTTTTTACCATGCAAAACAAGTGCAATAATATTTATCGTTAACCAACTTACATCTTTCTTTATAGGTTAGGTTTTTGTGCAGCAATAATAGAATTATTATTCGTGAGACGAGATATAGTTCGTAAATTAAAAAATAAATCGATAAAGATTCACTTTTTGAAGCATATTGGGTTAACTGATGTTGATGTTGGAAAATCGATCTTACAATAGCATACTAGATAATTTGCAAAGTATGAAAAGTTGTGTTAGACACTATCAAGTGTCAAATAATTAGCAGTAAAATACAATGTTGCCTGCTTTAGGTTAGGTAAATGAATATGTTGAAAAATAAAGCTTCATCTCGTTTTCAATACACATCATTCCACAAAATTGAAGTTTTGAAATCAGGAGGACGCCAATATTCTCATGAAAAAGTAAGTAATATATATAATGAAGCCAAAAATAGTACATACTATATATGTATTTTTAATAAATCAAGTAAATCTTCATTGAAGTTCCTAAGAGTAGTGTAATATCAATTTGCCATACCTGACATTGAGCTGGTGTCACTTTTGGCCATTGTATGACTAGAAATGATGGTACTATTCAATCCATAACCGTTCTGTATGATCAAATTCCTAGCGTGATGCTGATGGTTCAAATCCAAATCCCAGAACTCGAGATCAACATCCCCAATATCCGTGGACGCCAAAGAATTAGCGGGACTCATCACTAAAGTAGAAGAAGAAGTCACTTCCGAGCTACTCTCCTCTGGGGCTACCCTTATAGTTTGCAACCCAGACCACCTACGCTTCATCTTAGTTCCAACACCCTGTAAACATCGGGGTTCCTCGTCCGCGCGAACGTCGAAGTCTCCGACACAATCACCAAAATCAAATAAAAACGTGCGTCACACTGTGTATACCCAAAGTCACCGCATCAAATCGCGAAAAAAGGGTAACCCGGCGAACATCGGCAAAAGTGAGTAACGTCACTCGACAAAAAGTGAACCACGTGCGAAACTAGGTCTTCAACTTCACTCTTCGTCCACAACACCAGCACTAATGTCGGTGTGCTCCGCAGAGTGGAGAGGGGCACTGCCAGTGACGTCACAACAGGTTGTTACCTTGTCCCCCCCGTAAATTCCTATAGGTTTACCTGGCCGCCAGCTCGATGTTTGTTCCACTGTCACGGCCATCTTAGTGTTTTCTCTGTCTAGCGCTTACGCTATCTGGTTTTGTTATAACATCAGGTGCGGCGGTGGAAGAAGGTTGTTAATAATAGTGAAATATATGTTACGAGATGGACTCTCAGTGATTTAAGTAGAACCAATCTTAATCATGTATGAAATTTGGAATATATATATATATATATATATATATATATATAAGTGTGACCCATTTTTAATGGAAACACCCCCCTAAAATAACAAAGTTATGACAACTCAAAAATTCGAAAACTCACACAGCTAACAGTCACAAAAAACACCCTATATCAACAGATATAGCCATGAGAATATTTTTTTATGATTTCAACAATAAACTGCCGCCAGATGAAAAAAAAAACAAATAGCGTAAATTTTTTTAATGAAAATAACGGAATTACATTCACACAATTCAACTAATAATGAAGGAAAAATTTTTAATTAACGTAACTATGAAAACTAATTATTGAAATGTTTCGATTCAGTGCAACAATTAATTCAAACTCATATTCTAGTAGCCTCTACTGATCCACCACGTATTTCGATACATTTGTCGTAGCGCTTACGAATGTTTCTGATTACGTTCCTTAGTTCTTGTGGGGTAATATCTGCACATACCTGTCGAATTCTTGCACAAAGTTCATTTCTATCTCTTGAGCGGTTTTGTAAACCTTTGTGTGAGAAGTCCCCAGAAAAAAAGTCCAAAACTGTGAGGTCTGGAGATCTGGGTGGCCACTCTATAAACGGACTACCACGGCCTATCCATCGGTTTGAAAATGTTCGTTAAGCCATTGCCTCACAGCTCTGGTAATGAACTGAACACCCATCTAACTGGACATTAAATTTATCGTTCATTGATTGGCAGCTCGTGAATGGCATCCCAAAACTCTGTGTTTAAAAAAATTTTAGAAACCTCTGCGCATTAATGTTTTCCTCAAAAAGAAAGGACCAATAACTCGTTCGTTCAATATCCCACACCAGACGTTGATTTTTGGGAATACTGGCTTTTACAGTTTATTACCCAGTTAGGATTATTCGCTGCCCAATAGCGACAATTCTGTGATGACACTACTCCATTTGTAGTGAAAGTGGCTTCGTCGGTATATAAAATATTTTGTAGGAAATTCATATTGTTTAGATATTCCCCTTGGGCCCATAAACAATATTCCAGGCGTCTTGCTTCGTCGCCTTCTTGCAGTGTATGTAAAAATGTTGGCTTGAAAGGTTTAATATTCTTCGCCTTGAGACATCTCCGAATAGTTTCTCGTGGAATATTCAAATCTAAGGTGGCATTCCTTATACTGGCATTAGGATTATTTCCGAAATAATCTAAAATGATTTGATCATTCCTGTCATTCCCGTTTCGTCTTCGTACAGGATTACTTTTTAACATCATTTTTGATACTGCACCAGTTTCATTGAATATTTTATTTATTTTATTAACCGTACCGCAGCTAATACGAGGACGATCTGGATGTCTCTCATTGAATACTCTACAAACCTCTCTAGCACTTCTAACGTCATCTCCCGAAAGGCGTACAATTTCAATTTTCTCTCTTACGCTCAATCTTGTAGCCATGACACAAAATAATTCGAAGAATTGTAAGGTGAATATTGTTGACAATAGTACATTCAAATCTTTCACAAGTGTCAAACTGTAATATCATTTCCATGGCAACTAAGATTTAAATTGAAAAATCAATTAGGTCTTAGTTTTAGTTAATTTGCGTGAAAACTTGAATGTAATTCCGTTATTTTCATTAAAAAAATATACGCAATTTTTTTTTTCATCTGGCGGCACTTTATTGTTGAAATCATAAAAAAAATATTCTCATGGCTATATCTGTTGATATAGGGTGTTTTTTGTGACTGTTAGCTGTGTGAGTTTTCGAATTTTTGAGTTGTCATAACTTTGTTATTAATAAATATTTTTTCATGAAATTTTGGTCACGTCTGGTTAGAGGCACTCTGAATCCAGTGGCGTAGTGATTTTTTCAATAAAAAAAACGCTAATAAAAAATCTCGATTTTCGACTAAGAAAAAATATGGTAGTATGCCCTGAAAATTGGAATAAACATTTCAAATTTTGTCCCAAGGTAGACCTTCCAGTACTTGACATTTCAAAAAAAAATATTGGCAATTTTGTTTACAACTTCAAATTTTAGGGGGGTGTTTCCATTAAAAATGGGTCACACTGTATATATATATATATATATATATATATATATATATATATATATATATATATATATATATATTATGGTGTTTTTTACATTTTTTTTGTTTTTTGCTTCCAACCAAAAATGTTGTTGGAAATCCAAAAACAAAACTTCCCGGAAAATCTGTGCTCTTAATATTAACATGAAGTACTTGGAGCATATCGAACTACACCAGTGGAAACTCTATACTGTGAAGCCAGCGAACCTTCCTTGGAAGACAGAAGAACATATCTGAGTATAGTATATGCTACAAAACTGAAGGCCCAACCAAAACATCCCACTTATGAAAATACCCTTACGAACAAATTCAGTAACTTATAGGACAATAAACCCAGATTCCCGAAACCGTTTCATGAGAGCATCAAAATTTTCACCCGGAAACTGAATATCACCCTACCAGAATGTTTTTCCACACTTTTTACCTACTTTCCCCAATGGACCTTACCCAAACCAGTATGTCTCATAAACCTCAGCAAATTTCCTAAACAATCAACAAATCCAGCTGTTATCAAAAACAACCTCGGAGCCATACTAGAGAATCATGAGGATTATACTTTGCTGTACACCGATGCCTCTAAAACATCTGAAGGAACTGGTGCAGCAGTAGTGGGTCCTAGAACATGCCATCAATTCAGATTATCCCCATCCAGTACTGTTTTTACCGGTGAAATATATGCCATTTATCGTGCGACCATCTTAATTAACTCATCTGATGAGCAGACATTTTTGATCCTGACCGACTCGCTGATTTCACTGGAGACTCTGCAACAAATCTACCCTTCCCACCCGTTCGCAGTTGAAACAAAAAACCAGCTCCACCTAGCAGAACAGAAGGAGAAACTCATAAAATTCATCTGGATCCCATCACACATTGGGATATTAGGAAATGAAGAAGCGGATAGAAGAGCAAAAGAAGCCATAACCCATACAAATTCTGAAACTATAGCTCAAGTGGTGGCAAGCGACTTTCGTTACACGATAAAAAATAGTTTAGAAATTGCGTGGCAAAATCGATGGCGACAATCAACATCCAAACTTCAATCAATCAATCAATCAAACTATGCTTTATTGTCAGAAGAAACTGGTCTTATCGACAAAGACGTTAAAGAAATACATATTAAAACAGAAAAAATAAACATTAAAAACTAAACAATAATAATAAAAACGACAAATGGTACAGGGACAGACTAATTAAAATTTGTATAGTTTAAAAAGTTAAAAATTAAGAAATGTAAAATAATAAGAGGGTACATCCCCACGATGCAAACATATTAAAATAATTCCTTAATGAAGGGGCTAGTGTAGTTCACTATAAACGAAAGAGTTCACAACTAAAAAATTCCTCTATATTGTAGAAAGGATGAATGTATAGTAGTTCTTTTAGTTGTTTTTTGAATAATGCAAATGCTTCAATTTCTCTTAGGTTTAATGGTAAGCAATTATAAATTTTAGCCCGTTGTAGATGATGGATTCTTTAGCAAGATTACTTTTAGGCATAGGTAATGGTAGTCTAAATTTTTGCGAAGAACGAGTGTTATGATTTAGAGGCGCTGATATATATTTGTCACGGTTTCTATGAATTAGACATGTAGTTTCTAAAATAAAAATCGAGGTGACTGTGAGGATTCTGTGGATTTTGAAGAGTTCCCTACAAGAGTCACGCGGTTTAACTTTACAGAGAGCCCTAATGGCTCTTTTTGAATAACTTGCACCATCTGTAATAATTGATTGCTACACACTCCCCAGAATGCTATACCGTATATCAGATGGGATTCAATAAGAGCAAAATATGCCGTTTTGGCGGCGGTAAAACCCAACTCACGTGATATTATCCTAACGGCATAGCATCCGGAGGACAGTTTCTTGCACAATTTTGTAACATGTTCGTCAAATTTCAATTTTTTATCGATGTGAAGTCCGAGGAATTTGGTGAAGGAGACATTTTTAATGGTGTTAGTTCCCAAGTTGAGGGTAGAGAGTTCGCAGCGGAATGTAAGTAAATTCGTTTTAGAGGCATTGAAGACAAGCAAGTTATCATCACACCAGGATTTAATTTGTTCAATGTCTTTTTCAATATTGTGATGTAATGTATTCTCGTTTGTGTCATGCCAAAATATCGTGGTGTCATCTGCAAATAATGTAAACTTGCCGGATATATTAATTTTTGTAAGGTCGTTTATATAAAGCAGGAACAATATTGGCCCAAGTACAGAACCCTGTGGCACACCACATTGAATTGTCTGGGCATGGGAGAGGTGGTTGGTTTTTATCATTTGAGTGCGATTTTCTAGGTATGATTTGAACCACTGCAGGCTAGTTCCTCTAAAACCATAGTATTCTAGTTTGCGTAGCAGAATTCCGTGACTAACACAGTCGAACGCCTTGGAAAGGTCACAACACACAGCAGCGGCCAGCTCTCCATGATTAATTTCATCATAAACTTTTGAAAGAAGGGAAAATATAGCATCATTGGTGCTCTTACCTTTTTGAAAACCAAACTGGTTCTTGCTCAAGATATTATTTTTAAGTAGAAATTCCATAACTCTCTTCTGAACTAATTTTTCAATTATCTTAGCCAAGGTAGGTATAAGTGATATTGGTCGATAATTTGATGGGTCTGCTGGATCTCCTCCTTTATGTAGTGGTATTATAATTGAGTTTTTCAAGAATTGGGGAAAGATGCCCTGTTCGAGTGAATTATTGATGAGAGCAGCCAGTACATCAAGAGCTGAATCTGGAAGGTTTGCAAATATGTTGTGTGAAAGTTCATCTTGACCTGATGCCTTTTTATTTTTTATACCTCTAATGACTTCTTTCAGTTCAATTGTATGTGTTAGAGAAAAATTGAAGGTTTCTTCGACATAGAGATTTAACATGTAATGATCAATGTTGTTGGGGCTCAAGTGTGCAGTTAATTTGGAGGCTACAGTACAATAATAGTCATTAAGGGTATTTGGGTTCAATGGGATTTCAAGCGGAATTTTCTGTTTTCCTCTAAGGTCGTTCATTATTCTCCAGCTTTCCTTAGATTTGTTGGAGGATTTATCAATTCTTGATTTATAATGTATATCTTTTGCAGATTGTAATACTTTTCGATATAAATTGCGGTAGCTATTGTAGTATTTATAAAAGAATGGTTCAGTGGTAAATTTTCTAATTGAGTGCAGAAATTTTAAATTTTTTGCGGATGTCTTTATTCCCTTTGTTAGCCATTGTTTCTTATCTTTCACCTTCATTTTTTGAATTGGAAACTTCGTGAAGTGAAACCCTCAGTGAAACCGTGGCAATATCTACCAAAATATCGTAGCGACCAAGTGCACACTCGGCTCACCCACGACCACCTCCTACATAACAAAAATGAACCCATGTGCGAAACGTGTAACGAAAAGTTATCAATCAAACATATCCTGGTAGAATGTCCACTCTTCACTCCACAGAGAAATGATAACAAGATACAGGGAACTTTGGAAACAATCCTAGGTCCAAATTGTATACTCCACAATGTTACAACGTTCCTTAACATCATAGACATTAGAAACAAACTGTAAAAATGTATATAATAATTGAAAAGGGAAACATTCTCAATTGGATATTGATAGGAAGATTTTCAACAAATCAGAATATAATAATGTTCGCTAATAACCGAAATGATTGATGCGATTTTTTTCTCAATAAAAAAAAAAAGTACTTTCTCAGAGTGGACAGATTTTTTCAAATATCTATAACTCGGCGGCATTTCATGCTATCTTATCGTACCAAAGCGCGATTTACTCAGCATTACATGCTCTACAAAAGTGTCTACTACGTAGCTGTAATCTGTACCTGTAAGATTGTACGGGTCACTAAATCTGATTTTTGTAGAAAATTCTTTTTTTTTTACGTTACTTCATAAATGACTGGATTTATGGAAAAAAATTGTCATTCAAATTTTTTCCATAATTCCAGCCATTTAAAAATATGAATTTTCTACAAAAATCAGATTTAGATCTTATAGGTGCAGATTACAGCTACGTCGCAATATGCTTTTTTGTAGAGCATGTAATCCTGAGTTAATCGCGCTTCGGTACGATAAGATAGCATGAAATGCCGATGAGTTATAGATATTTAAAAAACAAAACAAAGTTTACGTGTATTTTAAATGGGAAACCTACGCTCTGGGAAAGTACTTAATGTTAATATTAACAGCTCACATTTTCAGGGAAGTTTTTTTGGACTTTTCCAACACAATTTTCGGTTGGGAGCAAAAACAAAAAAATTATCGTAAAAAAAACACCCTAATATATAATATATAATATATATATATATATATATATATATATATATATGATGTTGAACTGCTCTCTCTGGTTTCTTTCCGCGTATTGTGGTCCTCTAAAGATCCAATTACATGACGTTTCGGCAAAATAACATTTGCCATCTACAGGTAATGACTGATCCGCTGGCGCCGCACTCCTCAATTTACACACCTGGGAGCGCATGTTTGTAACGTCTGATCGCTCCGTGTATAGCCGGAAGAACTCGTAGATGGATCCATTGATACCGTATCTCCATTCTGATTAAGTCCTCTTTCACTTGTCGGTGGAGCAAGATAGATTTCCAGGTTGTTGATAGTTTACTGGCTGTCAACCTTTTCATTTAGAATATGTGGTCGTTCTCAATTTCGATGGCTTTCCTAGTTGTTGCTTATCACTCCTTAATGATTGTGTATCTCCGATAACAATAACAGAATTCACCATTCCTGAATAATGAAAATGTGGATTCCTTGTTTCATATAGATAGTTTATGTTCTTCTTTGCGAATGTTGATTTTTCTATTTGTTTGGCCAATATACGTCTTTTCGGAATCTCCATACGGTATTTCGTAGACCCCTTGACACTCCAGTAGTATATAGTCCCTGGGATTTCAGAGAGTGGACTTTGTTGTTTGGTTTGTCGATTCATCCTGATGCCTAGGAAAAAACCAGGCGGATCTAACAAATTTGAAAAACAGCAGACCAGTATAATTCTTGGGCGTGTTAGTAAACTTACTCGGAGAGTTGAGTCAGAGTACGATCACGTGATCAAAAATACATTACTCGGGGAACAAAGAGTGAGCTATTCAAAAACTTATTTGGGTAAGGTACAATGACAGATGACAGCACTATATATATATATATATATATATATATTGTAATGTTTTGATATATTGAATAATATATATTGTTTTTATAATGAAGATAGCTAATAATCTTCAGTTATTCTTTGTGAGCCAAATTGATAAGATATAAATAGATATTTCTGCCCCTGTATTGTATGCTGTAATAATAATTGCCAACGAACGTCACTGTTCTCTCGTCACGTAGCTGACAGTTGTTATTCCTTTTCTCACCACAGCTAGCACAGTTGGTACGCCCTCATCTCAGATAGCCGGTTCAAAGCAATTTAGCCACTACTTGATATGTCAAACTCAAGTTATTCAATGGTCGTAGGTATGTTTGTTGATCATTGTGAGAAAGCAAACAACAAAATATCATAAAGCAATTATCTCCTTTATTCAGGAAGACTTAAAATACCTGGCCTACGAGAAATAACTTATACTAGGGTGAATCAAACAAATATTCACGGATAAAAATAATAAATCGGATCATGGATAGATAAACAGAACCTCACTTTTTCCGTGAGAGTGAAGTTTTCTGTTATTGTTCAAAATGGAGTGACATAAAGTTCTTCGAATGTGAAATTCGTTATTGGTGAAATAGTTCAGGACCGGAAAAGCACTATTAAAGTTTTATACCTGGTTGGAACTGTTAGTGTTTTACTTATACCATGAATCAGGATGTCTCCTCTCTCCAATCGCTGTCAGGACTGCAATACCATGAATCAGGAACTATTTAGATGCGGAAATCAGCATTTGGATCCGTGGATATGTTATCATTAAGGTAATATTGGTTTTGTTTACCAAATGATGGAATTATTCCAATTTTCTTTTTGTAAAATTTTTGCGTGGCATCCGCTTGGAATTTTATTTCGATCTCCTCGAAGCTTTGTTTTTTATCGCCTAGCTACATCCTTTTCTCCTTGTTTGTTCATTTGAATTTTTGAATTGGTGCACTAAATTGTCACTTTTCACTGTTTATATTTATATTGCATAATTTATATATACAATTATTTTTCCACTCTTATCATTATTTAAAATTTCAAAATAATTGCTTCTGATACCATCTCATTGCTACTCTCCCACAATTTTCAATTTTACACCTGACCATCTATTCCCTTATTGGCTATTTTTATAAAGACATTTGCTGTTCTATCATTGGCTACTTTTTGTTAGCTACAATTTCATATACTGTATGTTTCAAATTTATAAATGTGTTGATTACTGTTTATTCCTGAAAATTTTGTAAATTTAGACTTTTTATTGTCTTTTGAGCAATTATGAGTTATAATAATTTTGACAGTGTATGAAATTGATTGTTTTATAGTATTTTGACTTTTTTATCTATCCATATTCTACCTATGCTCACAATATACATAGAATTTCAAAAGTTATTCACAAACAAACTCTTGAAACCATTAACCATCTAGTAATTAATCTTTTTGTGGGTTTTTAGTCTTTTAAAATTTACAACTGGCATAACATAACATAACAATATATATATATATATATATATATATATATACATATATATATATATATATATATATATATATATATATCATGCATCAGTTATTAATGCATTCGATATATAATCTGTTGAAGAATTTTCGTCTTCGTTCATTATACGTTTTACTTATAAGATATAATTCTTAATCAATGCCTATACTCAATATTAGGAATTTATGAATGTAAAAAACGTGTCTTTTTTAAATACATTTTTATTCAATTCATTGATTTCTTGAATATAGATCAATCATCTTTCTGGTTGCTATGTCTGATCAGGTAGCTTCGAGAGTTGATGTGGCTGAAGTCTGGATTCTTCAGATTGATGACAGAGTTGAAGAATTTCTTCGGGTTTGATAAAAACTCGCCTGTTAGAAGGTTTTAAAGCAAATTAATATCATTAGTTGAAGTGTTCATTGCATACCATTACTAATTATTACTATACTATATTCAATCGACGCAACATAATAGTGTTTGTATTGAGAAATAAATAGAACAACAGAGGAACACTCAGAAAAATATTTATGTATTAGTTGTCGGGGTCAGGTCATACTCTACGAAAGAGCAGAGTTGGCTGAGTTAACGTTGAGTAAGTTGTAAACAATTAACGATTTCTTTGGTTGTCGGGATAGTTCATTAATAAGAAGCAGCGGTTACATCTTTCTATATTGATCAGCCGAATTAGCCATTGGTTCATTCATTTATATATTTTATATGGTCGATAATATGTCGATTTTCCGGGAAGAATCAGATAACGGTACTAAACATAAAATTAGTTCGTTTCGTTACCATGTGGGAAAATAAGAATCCATTCTTAGTTACATATTTTGTAATATAATGAAACTACAAGTATAGTTGAATATATTGAAGCATTATTGTGATATATTCGAAATATTGATCATAATAGCGACGAGTAAATCAGTTAATAATTTCATTCAACACACATGTAGAGCAAATTTTACAATAACAGGAAAATAAATGATGTGTAAATTCCTATTCCAACAATAAAAATTAAGTAAAATTACTATTAAAAATAAAATTAAAAAATACAATTATTTATAAATCATATTCTTTATATTTTTAATTTAACACTTTTTAGATATTTTCATTATGATGATCTAGGGATATGAATAGTAAAATATAAATTGAAATAACACAGAAAAACTAAACAAATTATTTCAAATTTTCCAATTGGAAAAAAAAAAAAAACCAAAAGGGGGAGAGCAACAAACTGAAACGCTTAATATTCAAATGTGCACGTAAATATCCAGAAAAATTAAATTAAGAAAAGATTCAATGACGAATCAAGGAGCTTGAGACGGATGCTCAAATACGATTCAAATAAACCAAAAAGTAGATGAGCGATTTGTTTAAAAATATAAACCGAATGTTCATGAAATCGGATGTGGAATCATTTGCGACTGAAAGATAAACTTTAGCCGGAGAAGTAGTTGTTTTCTGTTAGACATTCATAAAAAATAACTTCATTGTTATGGTGGATTTTTCAATTTCTATCCAATATTCAATTGGGAATGTTTCCCTTTTCAACATAGATATTCGAATTTCATCAAAGGCTTCGATATGGTCCCAAATTCCAGAAAAAAGTCAGTAATAGGTTATTTACTGAAATTAAAAAAAAACCAGAATATTCATGAACTCAAATTGACAAAAATGCACGAGATCCCATTCGAAATATATATTTCAACGCCGTCAATGGCGTGATACCCAACTCCATGACTATCACTGGTAAGATAGTTTATTTTTAACCTGTTTCTGATTTATGCTTGGTAATTTCATGGTTTAATCCAAGCTAGATTGATCTTTGATCGGAAAATATCAATGATAATAGATACGAATCTGTCCACTACAGACAACTAATAAACGAACGACTTTTAACCGTCACATTTTTAGGCATAATTTAATTAAGATTCTGAACAAATCTATCTGAGACAAATACTCGTATTGTGATACAAAAAATGATGTAGGTATTTTGCCCTTGTGAGATATTAAAATAGAGTGTTTAGGTCGATGTTTCCAAAAGGACAGAATATATTGGTCACTTGGTGAAAAACTACACAAATCAGATAGTTTTTTTCGCTAGTTCGCTCTCAAAATGAACACGCGCGATCCTTCATAACACCTAATATTCAACCCAAAACCTGTTGTTATTTTTAGCTCAACTCACTTGTTACTTGATCGAAGTATTAATAGACTAGGAGGAATCGGCGCATGAGTACCGAAAACTATTCCACCTCAATTTTTTTATGCGATCCTCTTCAAATTGCCCTACTGATGATACAAATGCATGTTGCCATGGGGCAACCCCGTGCCATATTGTTTAAACCGAAATTGTTTAAACAATTGCAAGGAATTGTTATTTTTCAACCGGACAATTTTTTTTTATATTCTTTATTAAAATACAAATAAAAAAGGTCCTATGACTTTTCACGATAAAGTTAATATTTTTAGAGATATGAATTTTTAAAGGTTCAAAAAATCTCATATTTGGGTACTTTTGACCCATGAAAAATATATAAAAAAAAAAATCGAAATAATATTTTTTTAATTTTTATACAATAGTTAATAAATTCTTAATAGAGATTTAAAAAAATTTCTTGTTATACCTGTTTTTTATCGCCGTCTCTCTCTGACTCATGCGCTGCATCGGCCTCTCTGTTTCCTGAATCATTATTTATCATTTATCTTAAAAACTATTAACTTTTTTAAGATTGTTAAAGAGAGCAATGTTATTAACAATTAAATTGTCTACAATTTGTTTTTGACAAATTTTTTTCTGGAATCAATTTTACAAACGTTATTTAAGCATGAATCTTTTCCTTACTTAGGAAAATCATATACACATCATGATACATATACATATAAGTATTTTTTATGTTATTATTTTTCAATTCGAACATTTAAGTGCTTACCAATATCTTTTCATTATTTATATATAATTGTGATTCCAAAAAATTTTAAATACCATTATATTTTATTATATATATATATATATATAAAAATTCATAAATTACTATGATAATAACAAAAAAATTATATAAACTGATAAAAAAGTAATTTTAATTACATGTTCCGATTCATGCTTAAATAACGTTTGTAAAATTGATTCCAGGAAAAAATTTGTCAAAAACAAATTGTAGACAATTTAATTGTTAATAACATTGCTCTCTTTAACAATCTTAAAAAAGTTAAATAGTTTTTAAGATAAATGATAAATAATGATTCAGAGAGGCCGATGCAGCGCATGAGTCAGAGAGAGACGGCGATACTTAAAGGTAAGCGATGCATACTTGTGAGCGCGCGAAATTGATAATTAAAAAAGGTATAATCAATGAAATTTTTTTTAAATCTCTATTAAGAATGTTATTAACTATTGTATGGAGAATTTAAAAAAAAATATTATTTCGATTTTTTTTTTAATATATTTTTCATGGGTCAAAAGTACCCAAATATGAGATTTTTTGTCATAGGACCTTTTTTATTTGTATTTTAATAAAGAATATAAAAAAAATTTGTCCGGTTGAAAAATAACAATTCCTTGCAATTGTTTAAACAATTTCGGTTTAAACAATATGGCACGGGGTTGCCCCATGGCAACATGCATTTGTATCATCAGTAGGGCAATTTGAAGAGGATCGCATAAAAAAATTGAGGTGGAATAGTTTTCGGTACTCATGCGCCGATTCCTCCTAGTCTATAAGCCAATCTGATCCTAATTCTCGCTACGGTAAATATTTGCAAGATGATGAAAAGTTTGAAAACAATTTTGTTCCCATTCTGAGTATTTTTTTTGTCAAAGATATAAGTTTTGTTTTTGAAAATGGAATGCAAGATGGAAGTTCTGCAGGCACCGAACCAACTCATTGTGAGTCAAACATCGAGCCAATCTCATATTGTTTTTATAAATCCACGTCCGATAGTCGATATCTCCGACGTAACCTTAAAAGGTTAATGAATGCTCCACAGACCTTGAAAACAAACATTACCACTTTTCATTATTAGGCGGTCCAATTACAAATGCGAATTATTAACAGAGCGTTCACACCTGGGCCGGCATTTTTAATGAGGACAAATCAACATTTCAAATCGAACGTAGCGCGAATGTTGGAAAGGATTTGGGTTTTGACATACGATAAAAAAAAGTGGGTTCTATTTGTTTAGGCAATGATAATTGGAACATGTCTAGATTCTGACACAGCGGCGTGCGTGAGTGAGGATTGCAAGACATGTCAAAATTCACCATCAAACGTTACAGAGATGGGTAAACACGTGCAATTGATTTTTTGTTAGGGTGACAATGATGAATTTCTATAACTTTTTTTTATTGCTTTATTTAACGTCGGCCTATTTCTGCGACCCATTGCCCATTACAGAAAAGATATATAATCAAACTGAATAAATCTAATGACTGAAACAGTGAAACATTCAACGTACAAATTATTACTCATAATACCATTATCCTGTTTTCAATAGAAGAGTTTTACAACCCTCGAAAAGTCATTTTATTTATTAATGACCAATGATATGTTCGAAGTGTTGCCCGTTTTTTGCCTAACACATAGACTAGTTCTATTTATTGTACACCTCATCATATTTATCAGTTCGTGAGCAGAAATTTCCTGAAATGTGCGCTCAACTCTATCTCTCAAGTCCTCCAAAGAAGTTGGTCTCCTAGAGTATACTTTGGATTTTATGTGACCCCATAAATAAAAATCAATAGGGGTTCAATCGGGCGATCTGGCTGGTCATTTGATTGGACCATTTGTTCCATTCCATCTCTGCCCATAGGTATCACTAAGATATTGCCGAACAATATTAGCATTATGTGGTCCTGCACCATCCTGCTGAAAAAACATATTTTCTCTAAGAATTGTAGATATCTTTGGCCCATCAAAGGCCCGTCGAAAAGAATTGGTCCAATGATTCTTATCCATATGATTCCTACCCAGACGTTAAATCCAAATCTTTCTTGAAAATTACCTTCTCTCAGCAACCTAGGATTTTTTTGAGCCCAATACCTTGTATTATTCCTATTGAACATACCATTATTCGTAAACCTAGACTCATCTGTAAACAGTATCTTCGTGACAAAACCATTATTCAAATCATGATGACGCAAAAGCCAATTACAATAAGTTAGTCTCCGTTCTGGGTCATTTTTATATAGATGCTGATGCAAACTGTATTTATAAGACCGATATTTATGTTTTTTCAATACTTTCCTGGCACTTTCCCTGCTGATCCCACATTCAATTTCCAATTCTCGCAGTGAGACAGATGGAGAAAAATTAACCTAGTTTCCGCTTCTTCACTGACGATGAAGTGGATGTGGTTTTGATCAGCTGGTCCTTTCCTTAGCATCATTTTCAATTTCCTGAAATAAGTCCTTGATGGGTGCCGTCTTAACGGATAACGAACAGCGTATAGCATACTAGCATTGACAGCGTTCTTCTGACATTCTCCGTATATCAATATCATATCGATTTGTTCGTTTCGAGAATAACGGTTATTATTTTCCATTTCAAAAAAACTTTTTACAAACGAAACGAGATGACAAGTAAAGTTGGTATTTCACTCCACCTACTGTTTTCCATGATTCCACGGCTACCTTTCATTTCATCAAACCTAAACGGATAACACATTGGAATTTGTAGGCATCGTATAAAATTATGTACAAATTCAATAATTGATCGTTCAGTTTCGAACAAAAAGAAAGTGGTACATAATGTATATCGTTGAATTGGTAATCAAATTCTCTATCAAATGGCAAGATGGCCCTCGGTAGGTACCATTTGAAAAAAACTATTTTTTCGTTAAAAATGCGTTCAGAAAATTTCAATTATATGATTTGTTATGGATCTTATCGATCAAATGACTATTACTATGAGTCACTGATGAAAATTAGTGAATGTTTTAACCTGATCAAAGCCTCCTAGATAAAAAAAAATTTAGATTTTGTTTTTTCAATTGTAATATAAAAATTTGGCAATACTGTCGTATGTAATTTGAGCCGTCGAATCCGAAAAACATCAAACATACAGGGTGGTCCATTTGAAAAATTGAAAGTGGTGCCAATTCTGGCGAAACCGGAAATCGGCCATTTTGTTTTCATATGTCTGTCAATCCGAAATTGTGTTTCATATCTATGTACAAAATTTTATTCAAATCGGTGCCAATCAGAAAACACTAGTAGAATCTAACAAACTTTCGTTCGTAGACAGCTTTGTAAACCGTGCATGCGAGAATCTTACTTGGCAACAGTGTTCTGAATGTCTGAATCACTGCAATGGTCGTGATATTATTTTTCAAACAATATTCAATTGCGAATGTTTCCCTTTTCAATACTGTTTGTGTCGTTTGTTTCTTACAAGTAACTGTGATAAATATGATAAGTGCCTCAAGCAGAGTATGAAGTCAACTAGTTCTGACTTTATCAGCAGTTAGAATATAACAAGGTTAGTTGTTTTCTTCACTTTGAAATTGAATATATATCTCAGGCAGCCTGCAATGTATACATTTACCACACAATCATTTCAACATTCTACATTATTCAAATGTAGAGTTAAATATTTATTGCATTCGGCATTTGCCAAATGTTTCCTCTAAGTAGGTCACTTGAAATTAGGCGGGTGGCGCTACCCAAAATTTTGTCGAATTTTACAAAGAACAAAACATGTTTTCAGATTTTCAACTGATGTTGAAAAATGACAGTATACACCCGTCATTCACGGGTGTGCAAGAAGTTTACCCTGTATACTGGTATTTTTGGGTTCTGGGGACCATGATCGGTAATGATACATAAAAATTTATTGAAAATCTTGTGATGACGGGACCAATAGGTAGTATTTCTATTGAAATCTACCAAAATGTCTAAAATAAGAATTCCTCTACAAAAAAATATCATTAGATACACACTAAACAATATTTTTGAAGAAATAGAAGCAGTTAAATTCCAAGTAAAAAGTGAGACCACACATTATTGATACAGCTTTAGGTTCGAGCTATTAGGAACTCTTGCTATAAATATGAAAAATGAATAATTTAAAATAAATAAAAATATGAAAAATCCTGTTCGAAATAGCCAATTATGAAAAACTTGAATAAAGCTGTTTCGGATATGTTAATAGATCAAACTAGTCTGGGATAACATATTTTACCAACTGGTTCCTCTAGTGAATTGAAACGTTGAATTATTGGATCTGAATTCAACAATATGATTCACAGTTAGTTCTTATGGTTCAAAGAGTACATCATCTTTATCGAATATTATTATGGCAGAGTATTCTCCTCAAGTAACTGTATCTAATTCATAAATCAACTTAATGATTTTTCCCATATACGAAAATTCAAATGATACAGCGATACAAATGAGCACGAATGAGTGGACCCAATATATGTAGAGGATCGTATTTCTGAAAATAGAAATATTAGCTAAAAGTATGAATGTGATCAAAAGTTCTAAAGTATCGGTTTATAATGCAGGAAAACTTTTTCCGCAACAAAAACATTCCAGTTGTCAGAGTTACATTTTGTTTATACAACAATATTAACAATTGTCTATTCTTGAAACAAAACACTCTCGGAACCTCAAGGTGTACGCCACGGTTCATTTTTATACTACAAAGAAACTACCGTTATACCGACAAAAATATTCCGGGTGCCAGGTAAAATTCTACTACATCCCAAAAGTGTTTGGAATATCTAGAACAGAACTGGACCTCATTCAAACAACTTTTTCAAAATGAACACTATTCGTTGTTATGATCTGTCCATTAACAGTTACCTGAATTTGGGTTGTGTTAAATGTGATAATGAATTGTAAAAATATCTTTTCAACTATGGGAAAAGAAAGTTTTTCGATACTGGTACAAGGTGATACATAGAATGGCTGTTAAAAAAGAACACAACAGTAAAGGTTGAAAAAAGTTCATCGTTCATTATTTCATTATTTTATATATTATTGAATGTGTTGAAAAATGCACAAATTTTTATTATGAGATCAAGCTAAAGCAACAGATTTGTCCTTTGTTGGTACTTGTTCATTTTTATTATGCTAATGTTAAGAACTTCACTGACACCTGAAATTATTAACTTTGCTAATAGCGTCCAGCCAGTGGCGTATCCTGGGGGTGACTGGAGCCAAACGTCTCAAAAAGTACAGAATTCTCATGCCATTTTAAAAGAAAATATTTCTGAGCCCAACGTCAGCTTCCTTCAAAGATCAAATCTGGTTCCAGCCAACAATTTTCAAAACATAAATAGTCGAGATACACGTGCATATAGGTATTTCAAAAATTCATATGTAATAGTTCACAAATTAAAAAGAAACACTAGTTGATTCTAGTAATGTTAATTCAAAATACTGAGTATGCCTGTAAATTCTATAAATGATTTCGTTAATAAATTTTCTATAAGTACAAAGTGATATGAATCTATATAATAAAAATTAAGCTCGATTCTTCGTAAGCGCAAAACGTGAGAAGATTATCGAGTCATTTATAACCAAAGAGAAAATGGCTCAGCGGTTACACTGTCGCCTACCAAGCAGAAGTTCACAGGAACGATTCCCGGTCAGGGTAACATTTTTTTATTTTATAAAAACAACGGCTGTGCTAATTTTTTTCGAGAAAACGGAATAACGAACGGAAAAACGGGATAACGGAAAAACGGAATAACGAGATAACAGGAAACCAGGATTACGGGAAAATAGACAGGAAAAAAATAATGGGTAAACGGGATTACGGGATACAGAAAAACGGAATAACAGAAAAAAAATTACTCGAACGAGAGTTTTCAGAATAAAAAATTTAGGGAATAGAAATTTGGACAGGACAACGTCTATCGGGTCAGCTATTCATAGAAATGTTTCCACTGCTACAAAAATTCTTGGGACCTCAAAAATAAATTTGGGCATTGATGAATCCAAAATATTCGTTATCTCCCTTTTTTTAAGATTCATTATGGTGGTCCCTGGATTCCTCCAAGCAAATAACACTGACTAGATTAGTAGCCAACCATCCCTGTCAAAGAACGCCAATATACTCGACGAGTGGTTTGCCTACCTGGAAATAATATCGCCTGATCACAACTCCTCACATCGTATAGACATCGTGTAAATATAAAACTAAACAATCAATAAACATAAATCAGCTATTTCTTGACAATTTGCTCAAAAAAATTAACACACTTGATCCATCAAAACATAACCTAAAACTCGACATGAAACGATTTGTTGTTGCTCGACTCGAAGTAAATACTGGAATTTTGACAAGCCCAAACATACTAAAATAACGACTAGAATATTCTGTCGTTTACAACTCCCACCTAAGTAATATATTTTGATTTTGTTTTTTAGCGACGTAAATATAAGAACACAAAATCGAATGATGAGATTATTTTACTTTTTAAAATTCGCTTAACATTGGATGATAGTCGATAAACTAAGTGGATAGATAATACATGAAAATATGTTGTCATCAGGATATTTTGTGCATTACTCATCCAGTATCTGTTACTTGATCAAAGGGGGACGCCATTTTGTGTAACTTCTCTTTAGTACAATCTTGCATCTCGGAAACTGGAAACTCGGAAACTAGAATGGTCAATTTGAATAATAATTTACTCAAAACCGGATTGCTTCAGTACAATCAATTCGGATTTTTGCCAGATATTATTTTAAAACATGTGTAATTACATTTACATACATTTGTGGGGTTTTCTATTGTAACGACATATCTGTTACATTTCTTATTTATATGCTCTATGCGTGATTCATTCACTTCTCTATTCACTTTACCTATTGAAAATCTTAGCGACATCTAACCGTCGGTAATGGAACAATAATTACGGCTAAGAGAAGAAGAGCTGTCGCAAATGATCTGACAGTACGATGATACTTAAGACGATGCATGTGACATTCTCGGCCCTTTTTTCTGATCTTTCGGCAATTAAGATACATTGTTTTCCTGAAGCTTGTCGGCCATTAAAGAGTAGAATATGCCATGTTGAAATAATTTAGTGAATCAGAGCATTTTCCTTTCCCCGCGAATATGAATTCAAAATCAGTGAATAGTGATATCAAGGAAGGTACGTGCTGAGAACTTATGTTTGGACCGTAGATATTTTAAAAATGTCACACTCAAATAATTTTTAAGAGAACGTTAGATAATTCTTCACAAGGGAAGAATCTGAAGTTATCTACGCATTTTGGTTATGAAAACAGTAATTAGGTTTATTTAGGTCAATCTGAAAAATAGCAGTGTCCTTCACTATATATTTTTTTGAAGAATTCTGTCAGGATTACGAATCCCACATGTATATATTTTTTATGAGTTTTTATATATCTTTGGTATGGTTCCATATTTGGTAACAATAATCACCGAGCTGTGATTTTGATGTGGTTGAAATGATCTAATATGTATATTTCATGTATAAATTTGGTACTTAGAATTTGGAATTTTCTTTGAATTTTCAGAAACCTTTTTGAAGAAGTATTTGACGGCTGGTCAAACATTTATTCTCACGTTTCTTGAATATCGCTGAAATTGAAGTCATTTTCGTAAATTAAATTCAACAAACTTGATTGTCTCAAATTTTGATTTTTAATTAATGATAACGAAATATCTTGGCTGTTCAAGATCAGAGAAAAAATCATCTCTTCCATATATAAACCAAAGATCAATTTTTGTTAATTCATAAGAATTATTAATAATAGTTCTTCAATTTCAGTATTGGATATTATTAATTTGTATACTCAATTAATTTCAAGTAATAATCTCTTGATGAGATTACACTAAACTGTAACAACAATGAGTTGAGGAGTGCATTGAAAAGATTCCAAGTTTCAAGAAACATATTTTTTGTATATCAAACTCTGACACAAACAATATTGTTTTCATGTTAAATCGCTGAGAACACACTTGATGGATCAGAAGCTGATGTTCGTGTTAACCTGATCGGTAGCCCAGCTGCTATAAGTACCCCCTGATTGCGAGCCAATTCACTTCGTGGAGTTTAGCTAAGTGCTAGACAAGGAAAAATACAATCAAGGTACATCGTCATCGAAAAAACCGACAGTTCAGCAAAACAAAACAATATTAGTTTTTTACATTGGAATAAGAAAATAAATTTTTGAATTCAAATGTTCTGAGTTTGGAAGAGATGTAAATTTTTTGTAAATAGATTATTATAAGTTGGTATTTGTTTTATTGTTGTAGTTATTTACAGAAGGAAAGTTAATTGATGTGCAATCATTATTAAATAAGGTTTTGGATTTTTGTCCTAGTTTAAATAAAAATTCTGGCGTCCATTCAAATTTACAATTTCTAAAACTTTGCTTGAAACATAAAAAATTTGAAACTAGCAAAGCGGTCCAAAGAACTCCACACCGCTCTTCACTGAATAGTCTGGGCATTCTATTTCAATAAATAACTAGAATTTACATTACACTATAAACCTATATAAAAAACTGAAATTGAATTTCCAAAAGAAGATAACTTATACATGCTTGAAGATGATGCAAACAGGGCAAGGAATTTTATTTGGTGAACAATTTTCAAGTATTCTTCTAATGCGAGTAAAAACTGTCAAATATTAATAATGATTTGAAAGCGGCTGAACTCTAAATGATTGAGAACCTAAACCTGAAGACAAGAATTCTGGTAAATGTTAATAGGTTTTCGAAGGTTTTAGTTTCCGATTCAAGATTTCAATTATTGTTTTCTAGTTTTTCTGATTTTTTTCTTTTAGTTATTCATGGCACAGTCACTTCTTATTTTTGAATAATCAGTTTCAATATATATTTTCAAAGAGCGACTGAGATCTGGAGTAGTCATATCAATGGAATTTTCAGAAAAAAATGAGAAAAATAAGACAGATTCATAGGAAAACTCAACTATCTATGAGGGGCAAAAAGCAATGACTCCAAAATGTTCCTTTGATTCCTATGCCATAATAGTTGATATGATTATCAGTAAAACTTTACAGTATAGGAAAGGTAAATAAAGTAATAAAAATTTCTCAGAATTGAGGATATTATTCCAAATATGTCATAATTGGATTCCGGTCAAGTTCAATTCATTTACTGAACAACATTTTTCATCAGCACAATGTGGACAAATATGTGATGGTCAAATAATTTGAATGTTCTTTATTTCGATGATATCAAACATATTGTCGGATATTCGATAGTCATAGTGATTGTGAAAAATTGCCAACTCTACAATAATCGCTACTGTTGTTCACCAAGTTGAAAATAGAACCTTATAAACTGGAAAAATATATGGGTAAATTAAAGGATACCCGAAAATGATGGAGATATGTTATACAATGAAATTACATTCCTTTTTAATTCTCATTAAATGGACCAACCTGGGAGTAATGGCACTGAAGTCATCCAAATGTACCTTTCACTAGTCAAGAAAAGTGGCCATTGCAGCATTCTTGAGTAAAATATTATATATGTGAACATTAAAAAAATATTTCCTTTTGGAGTAATTTTCCATGGTTATATAAAAGGTGAACCTTTTCAAAAAAATGGATAGTTAATTTCGTTATAAGCGAATGCATTATTGTGCATCTGATAAAACGTTAAAGGATGTGCTGGCAAGTGAAAAAAATGCGGCATAATGAAAATGTGCCACATAGATCAGCTCGTATTACTGCATAAGTGAAGGTTATCAGCATTTTTCCCATGATGCACAACCACATAATCAGTTGGATATACTGTGTTCATCACTTCCTACGACTTGCATCTCATCCTTAATTAAATTAAAGAATAAACTCGTTTCTAATTAGCTGGAAAAAATGAACATTCAGTTGCAAAAATATAGAATTATGTGGAATTCGAAACTCAAGTGTGATTCTATTTTTCAACATCTGAAAGCACGTAGCTGAACAGTTTGAGCTTGGAAAAAAAAAAGAAATTTCCAATGATCCTTTTTTATTTCTTCACAATCAATTTTTGACGCTTGAAGATGCGGTTAGTACGTTCAAAAGGCATATTTTAATTTGTTTTTGAAAGCGCATGAGAATCCCAACTACATAATCTTCCCATCTTGATTATTAATAATAATAATTTATTCACGAACAGCATATAACATCTTGCAGTGTATGAGAGAATACAAAGGCATTGCCTAGTTTAATAGCAATATACAACAAATAGTGAATAACGTGCAAAAACTCATTTAAGTTCATTTAAGAGCTTGTCTATGAGTAGCAATATAATCATTACTTTCGCTTTAGTTTCATAGGAAAACGAATGTTAAAGTATACATATAGAAGGAGTTGGATCATTGATACTTTCATGTTGGTAAAACAAAATTTTTAATATACATATGATTAATTATATCTAATTATAACTAGTTAATACTAGAATTACATTCATATTGGTATTGGTAGAGATATGGTGAGTATAAAGGATTATATTTCAATAATATTTTTTATTATGGTTCTGACTGTGCTGTGAAGCCAAGTTTTTTTTTAAAGGTCACTAGAGTTATTTTTCTTTAGATTATCTGGCATGAAATTGAACAGGCGAGGAGCAAGATATGAAAAGCACCTTTATCCAATTGATTTTTGTGCTCTCGGTAAGTTTAATTAATAGTAGTAGTAGTATATAGTTTATTCTAATGGGGTGACCGGGCTAATGTGAGTATTATTTTTTAAAACAAACTGGATTATTGTCTTGGAGAATAATTGGCGGATATCAAACAATAGACTCCACATGAAGTAAATCGGTTGGGTAAGTTCTGGATTTATGCAGCATATTTTGATGCTAAGAAAGTCTTTATGAGTTCTCACTAGATACTTTTTATCACAATAATGATAGTGACATTGACCCTCTGGGTTGAAATTAAAAACAAGAATTAAAAAACAATTTTATAAACAGAAACCGCGACTATTTCGCTTATTATTTTGGAACAATTCCAATGGTATGAAATATCATCGACAACCAACTAATTTTATTTTATTTTTTATATTTCAAAGTAAGTCGTAAAGTATTGCCCCTGTTTCATACTAATAAGAAGAGAGATAAAGGAATTCAACATGGCTTGGCTGAATAAAGAGTCAAGCCCCATAGGCTTGAAGGAATTACCAGCTTTCAACAACATTATTTAAATTTTTTCGACAATTTATAGAGCTTGAACATATTTTTTCATAAATATCAAAAAATCATTTTACGTTTAAAAAAAAGGAGTTTATTGTCTAACAGGAGAAAACCCAATTACGAGACCATATATGGTTATCATGATTACCTTGTTGTCTGATTACTATATAGTAATTACAAATAAATAACAATGTAGAAATAGTTGGTATATACATAATTACTTGACACAATTCTGGACTAAAGTTGATTTAATTTTGTATTTGAAATGACAAAATATTTATTACCAATTTAGAACTAACAACCGAAGGGTTCCCCATACAATAATTTTTATCTACAACCCCTCAGCGCAGAGCGACTAAATGGACACCTATCGTATAGGTAGTAGTAGAGGAATAAGACATTTTTAATAGTTCCAAAAATTGTATACTAGAGATTGTTCCTCCATAATTTTTAGATGAAACAATTGAGAAATATGCGGCTGAGTACGCTTTATCACCATGAAAGTATATTGAAAGCAAATTAACTATTGCGCTCAAATATTTCTTTTCCGATAACTTTAATATAATAATTTCAAATCTGAAATGCATCGAATATATTCAATAGAGATACTGAAATAAGATACCTTAACATATCTTTTACCTTCACTCGTTACGTGAAGTGACTTTGATTCATAACAAATGAGCGGTGAATATGAAGTTACAATTGAAAACTTTGTCACGATTTCGACAGGATATACTCGATGATCTGGGTGTACAGGAAGTATGAGCGAAATATGTACGGTGTCTGCCAGTAATTAGTTATCTTTCATGGATTACCCAAATACGTCCACAGTTCGGTTTCTTGTACTTCCATAAATTGCAAGATAAAAATTGTAAGTACGATCTTTGTAAAATCAAAACAAATCATTGGAGTTTAGCAACGTTGATTTATTGTTTGAAGTAAGGTTTATTGGCGTTTCATTATATTTATACATGCATAACATGAAGTGAATGGTTCCATTCATCTCCAGTTTCAATATTGTTGACAAAATAAAGGCGAATAGTTTCTCCATGGAATAATCATTCATAGATATATTTTTTTCTGTGGGGCATACCCATACATTGAGAAGCATACTGGCAACAGGGCCGTGCTAACTCATTACTTTTCAGGCTCACACGGGAGCGCTGTTGCCAGTAACATATCTCTCATTACAATAATTGATAATTTCGAAATCAGAATGACCAAAAGTCTATTTTTAATCTATGATGATTCAATATGAATGAAAATAGTACTATATCTTTTAAAATATTTTTTCTCCAATGAACCAGTACAAACTCCTAGCCTGGAATATTTATTGATAATGATGATGAAACTATAAATTTCGAAATAATTGTTTGAGAAATGTGAAATATAACTCGCTTGAGTTACAGGCGATACGTGTTTAAACCTTTAGTTGAGGTAATTATCAATCGTCTTATATGTAAACAATAAATAAATTGAGCTTCTGACCTACCTTATAAATATCCAATAACAATCTGCTTAGTACTATCCATGAATCATTGAAAAAAAACAACGACTTCACAAGAATATCGCATTCTGATTTGGTTCGAGATGTAAAACGTATGGACATTCTAACCTTTCGCTGTCAAGGTGAACGCTTCACTAGTAGTCAAAGAAGAAGGCAATGGAAATGTTTTTTTTTCTCACTTATTATCAACTGTCAGCAATTTTTCCAAAGAAAAACCTTTTCCTCACACAATGGACCACAAAAAAAATTATTTCAGAAATAAGGAATGCAGTGACTTGCAGAAAATTCAATCTGCCTAGTTATCAGTGGTAGTCATTTTGATAGGGTTAGGTTTTGAACTTATAATTTGGATTGTTACAAAAATTTGTAAGAGGTAGTTAATACAGTTTGCAACAAATTTATAAATATATCAAGATGCACTTGCCTATAGAAAAAGGTTTGTTGTGTATAGTACTACAATACAAATAAGAAATTAATTATTATTCATGACTGATAAGGCTATGCGCTCGACCGACCGCAAGCAGGGACGTACTCGATGATATGTTTAATTGACGGCTTGTCCTGATTATTTAAAAAAAAATTGTTTATAACATAATCCAAACCTGATATGAAAAAGTTAAAAATCAATCAAAGTAGTCATAACTATCAAATTACGTGGACAAATTTTAGTTCGTGCAATAAAATGTAATATAGGAGGTAATTTAGGTATTTTCAAATCCGTACCTGGAATACCCAGCCCCTTTTCTAATCGATTTCACACCTCGAACAATAGACCATGTTTACGGTATCGGATTACCATTTATGAGTCTCTTAGATGTCTGGTAGAATTACCCACCCCTTATCATCGTTATTATTGCCTATAGAAAAAAACAAGTTAAATGTAAAAGTTTTGGGGATATAACTGAATTTTGATCAAATACACTAGCGTGCAGATTTCAGGTTTTTTTGAATGGGATACCCTGTATATCATTCAATTTTTGGAATGATATTTTTTTCCTGATTTCAAAAATATGCCATATTATACCTGTTTTGAGTTATTGAACGTCGAATAACTTAAGACTAGTTGTTACCGTAAATACCTATCCTATGAAAGTTATCATTTTTAAATTAAGCTATGAAAATGACTACTATTTTATGTTTTGTTTAGTGACATTTCTTTAATGGAATGGTTTACAGTGAGGAACAAAAATTTCTAATATTTATACACAAATAGATACCAAAGATTTATTTAGGAAATTTAATGAACATGCTAACTCATAAAATATGTTAAATGTGTCGACCATTATTGTCAATGCATAATTGATAACGTCTTCTTATATTTATAAGTGCATTGGAAATTGCTTCATTATTGGCATTCAGATTCTCTCATTTCATGTCGAATCCTGTCATTAGAAATCCCCAGAAAAAATTAATCCATAGGGATCAAGTCAGGACTTTTAGGTGGCCATTTATTACTTCCATTGTTTCCTATACATATTGGGGATATTATTATTGAAATGTTTGAACGGGTAGGACACTATGCGGGGTTGCTCCATCTTGCATCCAAATCATACTGGCAAGTTCGGCTTCCAAAACATTCTGAATATATATCAGATGTAGTTCAATGTCCAGCGTGGCATTAGCCAGGGAAGTAGTTGTTTTCTAATGGACATTCACGAAAAAAAAATACATTTTTATCGTGGATTTTTCAATTCACATTTTCATTCAAATTTTGAATCATCTGTTGGCAAAATTCCAGCCTTTTCCCCTTATGAGTCTGTGTTAAAACTTTACGGGTAAAATTGTATATGGTTTGTAGTTCTTTTACAAAGACTTTTACCCAATTGATTGACTACATTTTTTAAACTACATTCAGAATTTTCTAAAAAATAATACGTTTCAAAAAAGTCTATTGGCGAATTAATATGGATAGGCTTACCTTCGAAATGAAGCAGTATATCAGCTGTTCTTCCTGGTTTTCTTGAACTACACGCTTTTTTCTACTGAAGGTATGATTCACCTCTTGGTAAATATTTTTGAATGTATTTTCTGACGGTGTTGGACGATTTGGATACAACACCCTATATGCACTTTTTGCTGCACGTTTATTTTTGTTGTTTTGTATATAACAAGTGTATATTTGAACTTTGGACGAATGTGAAGGTATGTTGCTGAGTTACATAAATTTCATTGATAAATTATCGAAAAGCACGCTTGCTGGCCATTCAAAAAGGACATAAGAACCATTTCATTAAATATAACACCATCCACATTCTAAATAGGTGCAATATTGTTGGGCATGATAACACAGCTCAACTGAGTCGGATATACCGGGGAAGGTTGAGAAATTACATACAAAAAAATTAAAGATATGTCATTCCAAAAACTGTACGAACTTTTGAAATCAGCACAAAAAGAGCAAACAATGTTCTTGACTCAATACAAAACAAAACACGAGCTCCCAAAGATTTCACATCCTTATGGTACCCGCTACAAAAGTGAAAAATGTATATGTATGGTGCGTGCACAGAAAAAATAGGACAAAGATCTTTCAAATTCATTGGCCCTAGATTATACAGTGCGGCCCATAGGTATGGAATAAATTCATTTTAGCGTTATTATGTATTTGTTTAAAAAAACCTGAAACAGGTCTATTTCTATTGTCAATTTGACAATTTACAGTATGAAAATATTACCCCCCTCTTGCACCCCCTCTGAATTATGAGCACCCCCTCAAAAAATTTAAATGAGGAGATGGGTCGTGTGGCATCTTGTTCGAAAGGGATTTTCATTCTCTGTTCAGCAATATTAGGTTTTTCAAATTTGGTGCAATCATAACTAAGAAAATTTATTTTGAAAATGTAAAATTTTGATACTAAGAATGAAGGAAAATAATGTCACATAATGTTTAGGAAGTATTTTTCAATTTATTTTACAATTAAATTAAATGTTCAAAATGACCACCATTCATTTCTTGACAATAAGCAAGTCGATCTTGGAATTCTGGTACAACATTTTGTAGGACCTCAGTGGTTATGTTGTTAATTTCTTCCGTTATTCTAACTTTAAAATCTGCAATATTGTCTGGTCTATTGAAATATACTTTTGATTTTAAATAACCCCATAAGAAATAATCAGGTATTTTCTTATCTGTTTTGCCTAACGTCAGGAAAAAGTCGTTCAAGATACCAGAAAATTATTCACAAAACCCACATAAATAATGTAATGTTGATATTTATAAGTTGCTGACACACGTCAGTGTATTGAAAAATATTTGTGTGTGTATTTGATTTAACTATGGCTCATTTATCCGAAACACAAAAAATAGACATTTTAATTATGATTGGATGCGGTAATAAAACAAGAACTCAAAAGGAAGTTTGTGAAATGTTTAATAATAAATACCCTGGTCAACACGTCTCACAGTCTACAGTTAGCAAAATAGAAACAAAATTTCGTGAAACTGGACATGTAAAAACTATTCAAAAACAGATCGAAATGTTAAATTGGATGAGGAAAAAGTTAGATGTACTGTTAGCGATTGAGGAAAATCCGCATATGACAAGTAGCAACTTGCCCCGACAATGATGTAAGTAAATCATCGATATTGAGAGCTTTACATAAAGAAAAATACCATCCTTATAAAGTTCAGTAGGTTCAGGAGTTGAATGGGGATGATACTGATAGAGGCAACAATTCTGTGAACTGATGATGGACAGAATGGAAGCAGATTTGCAGTTCAGAAACAAAATTGTTTTTTCTGATGGAGCTACTTTGCATTTGAATGGAACGGTTAATAGACAAAATTGTAGATGTTGGAGCAGAGAAAATCCTCATTGGATGTGCGAGGCTCATACACAATACCCTAAAAAAAAATACGTTTGGGATGGTATCATCAACAACAAAATTATTGGCCCTTATTTTTTTGAAGGGACATTTATTGATGAGGTTTATCTAGATTTTTTTATGAACTTGTTACAATAAAAATACATTTTCCTGATGTTAATGATCCAAATGCAATAGATAGATTGATTTGGTACCAACAAGACGGAGCTCCACTGCATTACAAACGCATTGTTAGAGATTATTTGAATGAAGTTTTACCCAATAGGTGGACTGGAAGACTTGGAACGATTGAATAGCCGCCTAGATCCCCCGATTTGACTCCTCTCGATTACTTCTTATGGGGTTATTTAAAATCAAAAGTATATTTCAATAGACCAGACAATATTGCAGATTCAAAAGTTAGGATAACGGAAGAAATTAATAACATAACCCATGAGGTCCTACAAAATGATGTACGAGAATTTCAAGATCGACTTGCTTACTGTCAAGAAGTGATTGGTGGTCATTTTGAGCATTTAATTTAATTGTAAAATAACACAACCCCCTTCTCATTTAAATGTTTTGAGGGGGTGCTCATAATTCAGATGGGGAGCAAGAAGGGGACAATTTGCAGTATGAAAATATTTTTCATACTGCAAATGGCAAATTGACAATAGAAATCGACCTGTTTCAGTTTTTTTTAAACAAATACATAATAACGCTAAAAATGAATTTATTCCATTCCTATGGATCGCACTGAATAATGCTTTATGTTTGTTTATGCCGTATTTTTTGCTATAAATATTATTATATTATTCTTATTATTTTAGCAAAATTCAGTCATAACCACACAACTTTTACATTTAACTTTTTTTTCTATAATCAATAATATCGATGATAAGGGGTGAATAACCCTGTACCTGCACCCTCTAAATATTTCCAGATTCTTCTCCTCTTTTTCATTTTTTTAAAGCCCTATAAATATACCTATACTATCTAAAAAGTACAATTCCGTAGATTTTGCAATTTGTTGATTCTTGAACGCCTACGCGGCATATAAATGGGACGAAACGGCGAACGGAATTGAGTATAGAACAATAAAAACAGCTGACTCAATAATTGATTCCAATCAATACTCAATAAGCATACGCTGTGTAGGCGATTCACGGAAGTTTTAATTGATTTTTTATTACCCGAAGAATACGGATCGTTATCTGTTTCGTATAAAAAGCCACTCTGATTTTATGGCCAACTTCATTTCCATGCCTTTTTCGTTGAAAATGTATCGAACCGGAAACTGACAAGCTCAAGAAGAACGATCTAGGATGAAAGCTACCGACATAATTCAGGCCAGATACTCTTGTATGGGGTTGTTTATATTCAGGGGTTGTTAGCCCTGCACCTGCACCGGGCCAAGGCCGTTAGATTGCTAGACAACAAATGCCGGTTTGGGTTATTGATCTTTTTCAGATAAAGAAGACTATTGGAAAGATCATTCGTAATTTCAAATATTGAGAACTGACGTGGGTCTATGAGCAATACCCTGTATTTCTCGAAGAAATAACGTGCTCCATCAATCGATCAATGAAATGATCAAGTGTTTGGAAAGCTGCATATATCATTTAAAAAATGTGAATAATTCGAATTTAGTTCATACGGCTATTAAAAAAAAAGGGAATTTCCAAAAGTTTGAAAAAATTTCCGCTGCGTAAACAAATATATTTTACCCCTTCCACGGATTATCAGATTTGCGCAATGCCATGCCTCATTTTCTATAAAGGGTGTTCTCGAAATCGATGCATTTTTTACACAATCTAGTTATCGTAAAAATTGGTAATTTTACTGAAAAAATTATATACAAGTTGCAAAATAACGGAAATAGAAAATGTATCCATAAAATTCGTCTTATTATGGTCCTGGTATGTCTCGTGTAGCAAGACATAAATTTCTTCCTCCATGAACAATTTTACTAGCTGTCTGAATTGTTTTGTTCGAGAATATGAACAGGGTGTTCATAAAATCAGATATGGAATCATCTGCGACTGAAAGATAAGCTTTAGATAAACTTCCATCCTTGAAGATAACCTCTCAAGAGGTATTCATATTGAAAAGGGAAACATTTTCAATTAAATAGAAATATTTTTCTGAAAATTGAAAAAATGACGGTACAAATGAAATTATTTTTGTAATATCTAACAGAAAACAACTACTTCCCCGGCTAAAGCCAGGCTGGACATTGAACTACATCTATCCGAATGAACTACAATGTTCATTTTCTCAAACCCAAAACAACAAATAGAAATGTTGGCAGGACCTTACTAGAATTTTTCAGTAGTGTAGAGTTTAATGGTTCATTTGAATAAATTTCATTACACAAGTCAAGTTAGCATGGTACATATGTTTCTAAGTATAGATTAAAATATGATGGACAATACCAGTAGTCACAAGTAAAAATAAAAATAAATTAAAATAGATCGATGTAGGAATGATCAACAGTGGTTTGTTGGAGAAAAACATTGTTGTTTAGAATGGAATCAGTAAGGTGGTTGCGTAGATATTCTCAGCTAGGCTACATTATCCTCCGTTAAATTACTAGGCAAGTATTCATCCACCGAATAGATACTGTCTGAATAATAGCTGTTTAATTGCCAGCTTGAATTTGGAGAAACTAAGTTTTTTGTAACTTTCTGGAATTTTATTATATATACAGGGTGTTAATTAAGTACGTTGACAAACTTCGGGAGGTGATTCTTTGGAAGATTTCAGGACGAAAAGTTCATATGAACATACGTCCCAAACGGCTGGGTTTTCGAGGTACAGGATGATCAAACTACATTTTTTTCAAGATTTTTTGGAGTTTACTTCGACATTTTCGACAGTAATCAATTCAAATTAGACATGTACAATCCATTCAACAGTACGCACGATACAAATAAATTCATTTTTTGAATAATTCACAGGGTCCTCCTTTTTTCAGAGTCAAACCTTGTTCAACCCTTCATAATTTTCTTTTCCGCCGCCACTGATAGATTATTAGAAAGGAATATTCAATGTTGTTTCATTTGATATTTTTTTGTTCTCTTGAAGTTTTTCATTTACTTGTACGGTTCAGAAGCTATAATGAAAAAATTAATGCAAACATTTTTCCAGTATCGAATAACATAATGGAATTTTTCTGCTCGTTTAGAGAAAATGTAATGTTATGCAGCACCCATACATTTTTCATCAGAACTCAGGGTGAATATGTATTGCCCAAAGTTGATTATTGTAGCGAAAGTAAACTCCAAAAACTCTTGAATTTTTTTATTTTGATCACCCTGTACCTCGAAAACCAAGCCGTTTGGGACATATGTTTATATGAACTTTTCGTCCTGAAATCTTCCAAAGAATGACTCCTCGAAGTTTGTAAGAATGTTTGCTTCTCAAATTTCGTTATGTTATGCGATAGGTACTGGAAAATGTTTGCATTAATATTATCATTATAACTTCTGAACCGTACAAGAAATGAAAAACTTCAACGGAACAAAAATATATTAAATGAAACAACATTGAATATTCCTTTCTTATAATCTGTTAGTTGCGGCGGATTTTTTTTTCTGAAGGGTTGAACAAGGCTTGAATCTGAAAAAAGGAGGACTCTGTGAATTATTTGAGAAATGAATTGTTTTATATCGTGCGCGATATTGGATGGATTGTACTTGCCTAATTTGAATTGATTATTGTCGAAAATGTCGAAGTAAACTCCCAAAAACTCTTGAAAAATATGTATTTTGATCACCCTGTAGCTCGAAAACCAAGCCGTTTGAGACATATGTTTATATGAACTTTTCATCCCGAAATCTTCCAAAAAATCACCTCCCGAAGTTTGTCAACGTACTTAATTAACACCCTGTATACAGGGTGTTTCATAATTGAATGCTGATCCTGAGGAGCGATAATTCTTGGATTATTTCAAGAAAAATTCTTCATATGAACATAGGTCTGCAACCGCTTTATTTCTGAGATACAGGATATTGAAATTTAACAAAAAAATCAGTTCATCCCTAATATCTCTGAAACCACTATGGCTTTTATTTCAATTTTGGTCCATGCAAAGTACGCATGAAAATACATTATTTCCATGATAAAGGATTTCTTAATTTCCATCAGTGGCGTCCCTGTAAACATGCCCTGCCATATTTTTGATCAAAATAATGATACGCCACTGTCTTTTTTCCAAATAAATATTATTTTTGTAATTGTCCTCTATCTTCTCATAAAAATGGTCTCTTGCCTTTTTTTCGTCCGGCGAACGGTTTTTGAGTTAGAAAATAAAATGCATTGATTTGCTTGTCCCTATGCGAAAGTAGTGGACTATCTTGTGGGCTAGAAACATCTAGTATGCCAAGAACACATTTCGTTGTTTTCAACATAAACAATTTTGACACTTCTTTAGCTAGATACGTGATATTATTTACGTTACAAAAACTTGTTTATTAAAAAAAACATGGTAAATTTTACAAATACATGCATTACTTGTATGGGCTTGCTGACGGGAACGCATATGAAGCCAGGCGACTGTATCAAGAGCGCTTCCCAAATACAATGGTTCCTGATGCTCGAACGATTTCAAGCACCCACAGAAGGTTATGTGAAACAGGAAGTTTCGAGCTAAATCTTCACTTGAAAGGAGCACATCGGACTGCAAACTCCAGTAATTGAGGTAGCTGATCACATTCAACGGGTTCAGGCTCTACTTCCTCGAGACTTTCCATTACGAGTGAATTTCTGCCAATGGTTTCTCCAAAAAGTTACCGAAAATCCTTTATTTGACAGGGAAATTTTATTCACGGACAAAGCTAGTTTTACTAAAAACAGGATCAGAAATTTTCATAATAATCATTTTTGGGCCGAGGAAAATCCGCATGCAATCGTGGAATCTCATCACCAGGAGCAGTTCTCATTAAATGTCTGGGCTGGAATTATTGGAGATTACCTAATTGGACCTTTTTTTACCACGCAGATTTAAATGGACATAATTATCGCCGATTTCTTGAAGATAATTTGCCAATTTTGTTGGAAGATGTGGTTTATGCACGATGGTGCACCTGCTCATTTTAGTGCTCTGGCACAGAATATTTAAACCAAAACTTTCATAATAGCTGGATAGGTCATGGGGGGTCATGGGGGCACAGAGTCATGGCCAGCTAGATTCCCAGACTTAAACAGTCTTGATTATTTTCTTGAGTCTCTGGTGTACAGTCAACCAATTCTAACTGGGGAAGAATTGTGAAACCACGTAATAGTTTCCTGTGAAGCAATAAGGAATACTCCAGGAATTTTCCAAAGAGTACGCGAGTCAATGACAATGAGGGCTGAAGCGTGCATACTTGTAGGAGGCAAACATTTTGAACAGTAAATTTGATTTTGGTATTTTTTGTTCATAATAGTTATGTTTTTAAAAATAAAAAATGTATTTTTATACATACTTATTACAAAAACTGAATAATAGTTACCATAAAATTATAAAAATCTTGCCAGATCCTTCGGTTACCACAATTGTGAAATTAGGACTAAGAGAAAAAATCGAATAGGGAGAAGCAAATGAATGTATTTTATTTTCTGAATCAAAATCTCAGAAATAAAGCGGTTGCGGACCTATATTCATATGAAGAATTTTTCTTAAAATCATCCAAGGATTATCGCCCTTTAGGATCAGCATTCAATTAGGAAACACCTTGTATATTCAAATTTGTGGAATTTTTAGTGTAATGTGAAGTATTTAGACGAAGTGGAATAAGTGTGTGCGTCTTTATGTTTGTTATAATGATACAGATGGTTATGAATTTCTATCAAACAAAAGTAGATCTAAAGCGCGGGAAGTGTTAATATTCCCAGTTGTGTGAATATCGATCTGCAGGAGTCTCTTCTTTGGCAATCACCCTGACTGCCTTTTTCTGCAAGATGAAAACACGACATGCGGAACTGGAGTTACCCCATAAGATAATGCCGTAACTTATGAGTGAGTGAAAGAGAGAAAATAATATCTTCGTTATTTTTCAAGTTTTATAGTGTTATTTCTTTTTGGTTGAATCACAATACGAGTTCTACATCCTGTTAAAAACTGAAGAAATCCCTTGAATAATTGACCAAAGATTTCATCGACATTTGTTTCTCCAAACCGTAATAATCAGACTGAAAAGTATCGAGCTTTTATACAAGAGTTTTTTAAGCATTGATGGTTAAAAGAGTTTTGGAGAATTCATGAACAAAAACAGTGTCGAGATATTATCACTTTGCTTCGACATATTCTGAAAGTTTATTTTGGAAACGAATAGGTGATAAGATGAAGGTACCCGTATAAATATTATGTTTGAGTACTTAATTTGACGCTTTACAGATTATCATAAATGATAAGACCCATAAACAATCCCATGAAAGATAATATTAGTGATATACCGGAAAAATTTACATAGAGCAAAAATAATTAGTTTTGATAAAACGTACGGAGTTAGATACTAATGAGCATTGGCGCTGAGTGACATAACTGCCTCCTAGTTGACGGCTCGAGTACATGTTGAATTTTATCTCAAAAAGACCGTCATGGATTCTTTACCAACTCATTCAAATAAAACAATTTTTTTTGAATATCTCATTTATAACATTTTTTTTTAATTCCTAATTGGAATCTAAATGACAAAATTTACCTGGCATTTTGCAGCAGCAATCTTTAATTTTTAACCGACGAAACCAAAAAAAAGGAGGTTTTCTAGTCGACCCGTATATTTTTTTTTCGATAATTTTTTTTATGTATGATTACGTATAACTTTTCACTGATACGTCCGATTTCGATAATTCTTTTTTCAGTGGATAGGGTGTACTTCGAATTTGGTCCCATTTGAATTTAAAAGAAGAAATCCACCCCTAAGGGTAGCAAAATGAAGGATATTGATCACTCACCCTCTGAATTCTGGCCCGTTAACCGATTCTATCAGGCATAACTTTGTACTGGGTTCTTCGATTTGGATGATTCTTTTTTTAATAGATAGAGTATACCTTATTTTTGGATTTCGAAAGGAATTAGCCACCCTTACGGGTAGAAAAATAGGGGATAATTGATTTTTCACTAGTGAACATTGGCACACACATACGTAGTTGACAATGACAGATCGCTACTGACATTATTCTTGTTCCACATCCGTCAAAATCAGTATATTTTATGAGAGGATGGAATGACATACAAAGTAATGAAATAAACTAACCAGAACAACGAAAATAATTTATATTACAAGAAATAGTAAAAGTAGATAATCATATTATTTAACTGGTAATAGTTGAAGTAAGGTGGGTAAGTAAGTATTTTCGAAGTAATCAAAAGGTAGTAATTGGTAGATTTTAGCCACAAAAAATTTAAAAATAAAAACTGTTTAACAAAAAATTAAACGGACGAAATACGGAACTGAAAAGTAAAAAATAAAATAAACCTTCTTAGTCTCAGTAACTAACCTCCTAAACTAATGTAAGTAACTAATTTTGAGTCGGCGCCAAACGAACAATCAACGAAGATCATTAAATTACTTCAAAAAAATTATCAGAATGTCACCGCGCAACTCGATGCCATCATTTTACGCATTACCTAATTCATTTGCTTGTTTGTTTGGCGCCGACTCAAAATTAGTTACTTACATTAGTTTAGGAGCTTAGTTACTGAGACTAAAAAGGTTTATTTTATTTTTTACTTTTCAGTTCCGTATTTCGTCGGTTTAATTTTTTGTTAAAAAGTTTTTATCATAATATAAAATTTCCCTTTTGTATTGTCACGCACAGCATTTTAGAAATGAGTAAAAGTTCTAAAATTTCTTACATACTTACACATACAGTGTGTCCCACTTCTCATGGAAATACCCCCGTATCTTCCGTAATTATTGGAGTAGAATTCGGTAACTTTCAGGATCGGTAGATATACTGGGGGCTAGATTAATTCTCTCATTGGGTTGACCTAAGTGACATACACTGCGCGCTAGAAGCGATGGATATAATGATTTTTGCGACAAATAAGATAAGGGGGCAAGATAGGCTCAAAATTCTTACGGATTCGTGATCAGGACATCAACTTTAGAACCAATCCTTATTTTCGCTGAAAAATTTTCAGTTCTGAAAAATTCGAATTTATCTCACTATGGAAACGCTCTCTTATCGTTCGTAATTATTGCAGTAGAATTCTGTACTCGTTAGATATACCGAGTTTGAGTCTAATTCTCTACTGGAGTTAACCTGTGTGACACACACCAGGGGCGATGGATAAAACGATTTTTGCAGAGTTTATAACTGTAGAACGTGATATGGAGTGATAATTATCACTGATATTGCAGTATTATTGAGAAATATTTCTACATTGAGTTTCTCTAGCCGTTTTTACTTTAATGAATATTGAAGAACAGAAAAAGAAAGTTTTTTTAGAGATGCTTTAATAACGTAGTCTGACTTGTTTTTTCATTTTGAACACTTTTTTCGATTTTGTGATGTTTTCGGAAATAAAGTTCAATACTTCCTTTAGAAAAACCATAATTTTTGTACTCCATTCTGGAAGCTCAGCAAATTTGACTCCCGATATTATTGAGACACCTATCGTGGAAATTTCAGAGCTTTACTCCACTAATTACGATAGATACGGAGGTCTTTTGTTTCCATGAGATGCCTATCGGTTATACATTTGATGGCCTAATCATGAATCAGTAAAATCCCGCTTATCCCGCCTCCTAATATTTTTTTTCGCAAAAATCAGCATTTTAATCGCCCCTGCGTGCATTATATATCACCCAGGTCAACCCCAGAAAATATTCACCATCATCTCCGGTATACCTTATGATCGTGGAAATTTCAGAATTCTTCTCCAATCATTACGGAAGATACGGGGGTGGTTCCATTTTTCAGCAAAAACATGGATTGGTACCAAAGTTGTCCTGAGCACGAGTCCGTAATAAATTTGAGCCTATATTGCCCTAATATTATTTTTTGCAAAAATCGGCATATCCATCGCCCCTGGCGCGCAGTGTATGTAAGTAAGTAAGTAAAAATTTATTGATTTTCAAGGACCACAATAAAGTGATATAAAACACGTCATAGGTTACATATAGTTAGTTCACATTAAAATTGACAATTTAAAAAATAGTGTAAATTATGTAATAGAAAATATACATGTTGAAAAGGAAAACATTCTCAATTGGATATTGATAAAAAGATTTTTCCCTTTTCAACATGAATACCCCAAAAGAGGTTATCTTAACGATGGAAAATAGTGACTAAAGTTTATCTTTCAGTCGCAGATGATTCCACATCTGATTTTATGAACATCCTGTTCATATTTTCAACGAATCAAGAAAATATACATTATAGAATGAAAGTATCTATCTAGCTGGCATAAAATTCTTCGATACTATAAAACATTTTTGATAACACTCAGGTTGACCCCAGAAAAGATCTAGACTCATCCTCGGTATATCTAACGATCGTGGAAATAACAGATTTCTACTCCAATAATTACGGAAGATACGGATATGGAAAGTGAGACAAATTCGGATTTTTTAGAACTGAAAATTTTCCAGCGAAAATATGGAATGGTACTAAAATTGATGTCCTGATCACGAATCCGTGAGAATTTTGAGCACATCTTGCCCCCTTGTATTAATTTTCGCGAAAATAAATATATCCATCGCCCCTGACGCGCAGTGTATGTTACTCAGATTAACCCCAGAGGATATTTAGACTCATATCCGGTATATCTAACGATCGTGAAAATTACAGAATTCTACTACAATAATTAGGAAAGATACGGTGGCGTTTCCATGGGAAGTGAGACAAATTGGGATTTTTAAGAACTGAAAATTTTTCAGCGAAAATACGGATTGGTACTGATGTCTTGATCACGAATCCGTAAGAATTTTGAGCTTATATTGCCCCCTAATATTATTTTTCGCAAAAATCGGTATATCACTCAGGTCAACCCTGAGTCAACCCTGGTCAACCAATTTAGACTCAACCCCAGTATATCTACCGATCGTGAAAATTACAGAATTCTACTCCTATAATTACAGAAGTTAAGGGGGTGTTTCCACGAGAAGTGAGACACACAGTATATTAGAGAAGCGTCAATCTGAAACTCGTTTTTGTGTGAAGTAGTACCATCGAACTAAGAGATTCATTATAAATGGCAAACCCAAGTCCTCATGACGGGCTAATTGATTGTTCGTGGTGTGAAATGCCATAGTAAAAAGCTGTTAACATGCTACCAGGTCTCGGAATTCCAGGTCAGGTTTGAAAAATTCGTAAATTATCTCATATTACATTACACTTTCATGAGTAACTGCACATTTGTCAACATAATTTGATAAATATTACTACTTCAAAAGTTAATTTTCTTAACCTATAGCAAAGAAAAATAAATAAAGACTGGGTTTTCTAAGAAACTGGACGTGTGAGACATTGATATAATTCGTTGAAAAGTATATGCCATGTATAGGAAACAAATTACCCCTACTTTAAAAACCTTAATGCAAAATTTAAAAAAATGACACAGGAGTTATGTTGCCGTGAGACACTAAGAAAATGCATATTAAAAAACGGGTTTAAAATGAAAAAATAAAAACTTGACGTTTCAAGTGATTATGGAATCGGCCCGTTTAAAAAGATGGAGGATGGAATATGTAATTGCAATACATGAATATAGAGATTTTTCATCTGGATGGGACGTGGTTTGACACTAACTTCTAGATAAAAGTTCGGTAGATTTGTCTGGCCACTGCAAAACCAAAGCTCCATAGAACAAAAGATGCTGGTACAAAAAATGGTTTTATACCAGATTCTTTGGACTTATCAGCCAAAAATATAAAGGACTCCTGTGTTAACTACGGCAGAATTATTCGAAAACTGGTTTAGAAATACACTTTTATCAAATACCACCAAATAATGTGATTGTGATGGATAATGCGAGCTACCACAGTTGAAGTTTCAATAAAGTTGTGTGTTCATATGACAAGAAACTTACCTTCCAGAACTACATACTTGAACATAATATGGTTTTTGGGGATAATTATACAAAAAAAACGTGTACGGTCGGAGATCCCCCGTCAGGAACGAGTTCCTTCAACTCCGAATGTAATTCGATATGGAGATTTATCATCACGTAAGGAAAAAGCGTTATGCTCCCTCCATGCGACTTTCTCTCTCTCTCTGTAATCTGTAATTTTTATTTTCTATCATTTTTTCAATGAAAATAATGTGAGGAATCAAATCAAAAAGTTTCATTTAATAGTTTATTTATTGAAAATTAGTAATACACGCTTTATTAGCTTCACCTGTATATTTCCATGTATAAATGTAGGTAATGGAATCTTTGAAATTAATTTTCACTCACTTCCAGATATCCGAAGTATTTGAAATTCTGCCCACGTATCAAGAACAGATGACAATATAATAATTTCATAGCTATGACCTGGTATTGATCGTCAGAAATAAAATTACTTTTATTTGAAAGATATGGCGGATGCACTAGTTTTTCAAAGCATAATTTGCATTTCCAAATATGGCGAATTCACATTCGCCAAAATTTACTTATAGTTTTCATCTCAAGTGGGGGAATCAATCGAAGAGTTTTTCTCCCGTAGTCTTTTTTTAGTCTATAGTAGCAATATGCACTAAAAAGTTAAAAATACAATTATGGTTTGAAAAAACTATAAAACATTCTTATAGAGCAAAAATGACTAAAGAGTTGGAACTAATAACTCTTTACTTACTTTTCATAATTAGTACCTGGGCGACCGAGCTCTGCTCGGTGTTTTTTTTCTGTAAAATCATGTTTTTTCGGAGATAATTATTTAGATAAACTCGAAATATTCGGTTAATGTTTTAACGCCATCTCATAGGTGTATTTCCTGGAAAAACGCAATTTTACTCAAAAACACATTTTCTTATAACCTAACCTATCGGTATTCCAGACGTCATAGTTGAATCTGGTGGATTCGCCCGTTTATTTCAGACGTCGTAGTTAAATATGGTGGATTCACCCATTTCAACCATAAAAAATGTTTTGTGTAAAATTGCGATTTTTCAGGAAAGACACCTATATAGATGAACTTGAAAAGCAAATCCTTATCTAAATACAAAATGTCATTCAAATTAAGGTTTGAGTAGCCAAATATATATATTTATATATATATATATATATATATATATATATATATATATATATATATATATATATATATATAAGAATTGCTCGTTTAAAAATATAAGATATTAAGATAACTGATATCAACCCCCCCACGCTTTTTTTACATAAGAGAAAATTTTTTGGTCAATGACTTTATTCTTATTATTTCCAACTTTTCAGTCCTTATTGCTTGTTTTTTAGGTTTTTAAACTATAATTTCTATTCCATCCCATTTAATTGTCATTATTCCATGCAATTCTATACCTATATATCCTTTTTCCAATCTCCTCCGCCACAGTAAAAAGTATTTTATTCCTGATAATACTATTCGTTATAGTATATCAAATTGACACACACATATTCAATGTAAGCCATTAATCCAACTTCGGCATACGAAAAACAAAAGAAAATTATGTTAAAAAAAAGGATATAATCATCTAAACACACGTTATATAGAAATATAAAAGAAACTAAAATATCTTCCAAGTATTAGCACTCAACGGTAATATCCTACTTGTAGTCGCATTGATATCCTACCGCTCATGTATCATTTTAAATTTCCCGCAAAGAGAACAGCAGTTCGGATGGTTTCGTACACCTTCGGAATCAATCATATGAGCAAGGGCTAGACGCCTGTCCCACAGACTCGTATACAATATATATATATATATATATATAAAGTCGCATGAAGGGGGCATAACGCTTTTTTCTTGCATGACGATTTCTACCAGTCAACACATATCGCAAGCCGCGTAAAGGAACTTCGTTCAAAAAACAATGGTTTGAATAATAAAATCATTTTCAATAAAAACAATATTGGCACATCCAGTGTTGAGACTTCCTCCTTACCATTGCATATTCAATTCACTTGAACACATACGGCATGCGTCAAAAGCATCAGTAAGGATGATGTTTCTCCAACTTTAAATTCATCTGTAGTAGCTTTGATTCAGTCAGAAATGCAGAATATTCCAAATGAAAGCTGGGAAAATTGCGTAGCGCATGTTCAAAAACTAGAAAAATCATATGTAAATGTATGTGTTTCCCAGAGAAAAGACATGTAAATTTGGATGACGACAGTCAGTGAAAATCATAATAGGTATGTTAATGTCACTATATTTTTTTTACTGTGTTTGTACCAGTTGAACTCAATTTTACAAATATAATTTATTTTGCTATTATTTTTTTACATCAAAAACATAATTATGCCAAAAATCATATTTGTACCTGAAATTTATGAAATTGAGGTTTGAGTTCAACAAGCAAGTGTATTTTGTAGATCATTATGCGTCCTACATTAATTGCACACTGTACTTTTTCATCATTATTATTATATGAGAAGTGTTACATCATCTTTACATTCATGAATTTTTTTTTTTCAATACAAAATAAAAATAATAAAAAAAATTAAAGACAAGCTTTTATTTATACAAATGCACTAAAAATGAAAAAATAATTTCTTTCATTGTTTGATCTGACAATTGTCACCGGAAATATGTACACCTGCCAAATTTCAAATCAATCGGAAGGTTAGAAGTGGGTCAAATTCAACTTGCAAGATTTGATAACAGACAGACAAACACACATATAGACAGACAGGGCAGGTGAAACTGAAAATAAAAGCCTGTAAAAAAGTCTTCTTTCCCAAAAATCCCCACATACCAATTTTGAATAGAATCGGACCATAATCACAGAACTCGTCCGCCATTTTGAAGCCGCCATGTTGAATTTTGACAAAAGAATAATAATTTCCGACCATGAAAACCCACAGATACCAATTTTGAAGCGAATCGGACCATAATCACAAAACTCGTCCGCCGTATTAAAGCCGCCATTTTGTTTTTTTTTCAAACAAAAATTTCTTAATGCATTGTCACCGGAATTATGTACACCCGCCAAATTTCAAATCATTCGTACGTCTAGAAGTAGGTCAAAATCGCGCCCAAAGGAGTCGGTTACAAACAAACAAACATACAAGTGAAGCTAATATAAAGCGTGTTATAAAAAAAAGGACCTATTTTTCTATTGTCAATTGGAAAACGGTACTTTGTCGCATACTAATAGATAAAAAATATGTTTAATTTTTTGAAATGGTATTTTGGAAAAACTAATTTTCTTCGAACCTGCTATAAAGTATCACTTTCCACACTCGTTACTAAATATACTATTTTATACCAGAGAAACGATTTGTGAGGCCGTGCGTCAACGAAACATATTATCTTGCGTGAAAAATCATTTTTCCATCAGCAACAACGAGTACGTCCCTGCTTCTGCGATCACCCGCTGGGTCTCAATAAATGCTTATCGGCCATGAATAATAATAAGTCTGTGAGAACGATGGCGACACTTTCGAAACGTTCTTCGCACTTGTTTCCCCGTTTTCGCAAATTTGAATACTCTTCCTGGTACTGACGACAAAACCAAATTACTTTTTCATGGAGGCGATTTATTTCCGAAACAATCCATCAAGATTTCAAGGGACTGGAGAGTAAATAACAACATTGGAGGTCGTTAAATCTCGTTGCCGGCGAAGCGTGAAAAAGTAATACAAATTAAACGAGTCCGAAAAAAAAACATGTACTTAATTCGTAAAAGCCGGAAGTCGAAAAGTCGTTCTTTATAGGAAGTCGAGTGTGCAAGGCTATACCAGTGAGATAATACACCATGCCAGTCACGCTTGAAAAACTACGGAAATTTTTGATTCGCTGATTCATATTAAGATTTATTCAAATTTTCGGTTTTCCGTGCTTCTATTTGGAATTCACGTCAGGAATACTAACTGTACTATTCATACCCATTCTTTCCCCAAATGTTCAAATCTTCTACAAATACTTTCATCTCTAATTTTAGGAAATTCGTCACTTTCCTGCAATGCATTATTATTGGTTACCACTATAATTATACTTATTCATTATTTCCTCGTTCAACTACTGTTATTTTAAATTTTGGTAATCTGCAACTATGAACATGAAAACAAATTATTTAGTTTCGAGAAATGGTGTATATGAAATCACCACACTCATACTATTGCTTTTATTATTGTTACAGGAATAACAGAATTTATTGAGAATAATACGTAGATATAAAAATGAATTCAAAAATACAAAAGCGAAGTTTTAAATATAATATAATATCAAGATGAAAATCTTGATTGAAGCCCGGGACTCGAAGTGATTTGCGCATTTGCTGTTTCAGTTGGAGGAAAACCCGGAAAAACCCACCCATCAGAATTCAGATCATAAATTTTCTCATAGAAAAGGACACATGCTCCCTGGGAGATGAGAGAATAATCTTGGAAAATACACGGCAGTCATCGAAAGGTGTCAACAATTAGAATAAGGGTGTTTGCAATATGCCGTATAGTGTCCATTGGAAATGCTGCCGCTATGATTAGATATGGCGTAGATATTATAAAGAGTATTCATTCCATCCTGAGCAGAAAATTGGTCCAAATTCAAATTTTGTATGGGAAAATTGATCACATGTCCAATTTACTAATATCAGTCCAAGAAACACGTTTTAAATGTATAACTACAATTTTTGGAAATGTTTGTATAAGAATCATCTTTTTGAATTCCTCGCATCGTCAGTCAAAGTCTCCTCTTCTGTCAACAGTTCAATACATTGTGTTAAATTCACGACTTCGTTTGGCAAGTCTGGAATAGGGTTTGAAAGTACCCAGAAAGTTTCAAAAGTAACGGAGCAGTAGTTAAAAAAAGTACCTAATTATATGTGTAGCCTATCAATTAAGTATTATACAGGGTATCCCTGGACTTCTTCTTTTCCTCTCGGGAATGTATAGATGGGGTCAAAATATCACCTGTACTTCATTTAACTTTTGTTCCTAAAAGCCTTCGTTACCAAGTTACGGGCCCTCAAAGTTACAAAATGAAAAATGTTTTTCTTTGATAACTTTCAAAGTGAATATTCAAAATTATCTAAACTTTGGTGATTGACTAAACAAATGAATTCCTTCGATGAGCTTTCATGCAGGAGTCAGTTGTTTTGCTACAAAGTCAGGAACGGACTACCCCCGATGGTCCACAACCCAAAACTTCGAAATGACTGGGATTTGTCAATATGTTTTAACAAAACAAGGTTACCTGGACAATTTCCTGAATAAAATTACTCGTGTGGAAAATCGATCGAAGCAACGATTTTTGATAAAAATGCATTTTTGTTCGACGACATCCAACCTGAGATGTCTACCATTAATCGAAAAGATTAATTTGTAATTGAAATAGAAATTATAGGTACAATGTTCATAACGAATTTTTATCATGCAAACACGTTTACCTTACAAAACTCATGGTGTAAATGATCAATCGCAAGCCTCAAGAGCAAACAGAAATGCAAAATCCCCCGTCTCTCTCAATACATTTTCTTAGTCGGCGCAAACACCCTCTCTGCACTTGAAATAGCATGACAGGGTCGTTTCGTATGGCTTCACAATGTAATGTAATGTAATTCTATTCTTTGGGTTGAATATTTTCTCCCATGAAATTATACTTATCAGTGAAACTCCTCAACATTTAAGCTGTGAATACGAATTTGCAACATCCAAATGTTGAGTTTCATGAGATTCAGATAACACAAAACGAAACGTGGTTATTCCACGCGTACATACAAAATATGGACTGAATTCGATATTTCATAGTGGAGTAGCTTGTTAGTTCAAAAACACCACGAATCTACATAACTTGATATTTCATTTGAAAAAATAACTACATTGTGAATGAAACTTTCAACTAGGTACTGTACTTTTTGTTTACGACTTTATTTTAGCATATTTTGTATTATCCCTGTTATGAATATTGTTGAATTAACGTTAGCATTAGTATTTCTACTGTGAAAATTCTTCATTTCAAATAATGGTGGACGATCGGGTTTGATGTCGTCGAGTAAAACTACATTTTTATTAAGAATCGTTGCTCCGATCGACTTTCCACACGAGTACTTTTATTCACAAAATTGTCTACGTAACCTTATTTTGTTGAAAACTATTGAAAAATTATCTGTCATTTCAAAGTTTTAGGGTGTGGACCATCGGGGGTAGTCCGTTCCTGACTTTGTAGCAAAACAACTGACTCCTGCATGAAAGCTCATCGAAGGAATTCATTTGTTTAGTCAATCACCAAAATTTAGACTATTTTGAATATTCACTTTGAAAGTTATCAAAGAAAAACATTTTTCATTTTGTAACTTTGAGGGCCCGTAACTTGGTAACGAAGGCTTTTAGGAACAGTTATATGAAGTACTGGTGATATTTTGACCCCATATATACATTCCCGAGAGGAAAAGAGGAAGTCCAGGGACACCCTGTATATGATTTTCGAATATTGTTACGAATGCAGAATCAAACCTGAATACTCACAATTATTTCTATATGATCCAAACTCTACTACTATGCATGTAAACTTCTGTCTGATATTAATTGTAAGTCCTTTGTCCAGTACGAAATCAAAGATTATTATATATTTTGGTGAATACGCCAGTGTTTGATCCCTTCATTTTAGGGAATGAAAGTGGGAAGTTTTCGGATTCCAAGTTTTTCCCATTTATTTATGTCCAGAACTTGCCATAGTTAAATTATCAGCCGAAAAGGGAAACATGAATACTCCCAAGAGGTTATCTTGAACGATAGAAGATAGTGATTAAAGTTCATATTTTCAAACAAATCAAAGGTGATCCTAAGATGCTAGCTTAGGATCACCGGAAGTAATTTTTTATATTAAAAAAGAGAGCCTGCGACGAATTGGTCTATATTTCTGGTTCTTTGAGATAATAAGACGTGAAAATTGGGGGGTCAATCGAATTTTCATAAAAAAAAAAATTTGAGTTATGGAAGGAGCGAGTTTCAATAACTTAGATTCATCGTACCTGAACAGTAACAATTTATGTCTACATATTGGCAATCAAATTATTCCGTTTCTTATTTCTCGACAGATATAAGAGTGAAATATACAGGGTGTAATCTAACTTCTTGCACTCCCGTGAATGACGAGTATAAAATGCCATTTTGTTACAAATTACAGTGGTTACAAATCTGAAAAAATATTGAAATCACGTTTTCTACTTTGTAAAATTCGACAAAACTTTGGGTAGCGCCACCCGCCTAATTTCAGGTGACCTACTCAGAGGAAAACTTTGGCAATTGCCGACTGCAATAAACATTTAACTGATTGTATGGTAAATGTATACATTGCAGGCTGCCTGTAGGCTCCAAAATGAAGAAAACAACTAACCTTGTTATATCCAAACTGGTGATAAAATCAGAACTAGTTGACTTCATACTATGCATACAAACGACACAAACAGTATTGAAAAGGAAAACACTCGCAATTGAATATTGTTTTGAAAAAAAATATTATGACCATTGTAGTGATTCAGACATTCAGAACACTTCATCTGAACACTGTTTCAGAACACGTGAACTGAACACTGTTGCCAAGCAAAATTCTCGCATGCACGGTTTATAAAGCTGTCTACGAACGAAAGTTTGTTAGATTCTACTAGTTGAAAAGGGAAACATTCTCAATTGAATATTGATAGAAAGATTTTTCTGTGAATTCAAAAATCCACGATTGAAATGAAGTTATTTTTCGTGAATGTCTAACAGAAAACAACTACTTCTCAGTCGCAGATGATTCCACATCTGATTTTATGAAGATCCTGTTTATATTTTCAACATATCAATTCTACTAGTGTTTTCTGATTGGCTGGTGAATGAAATATCCTAATTAGCAACCAATTACAAAACAGTACGCGATGTTCAGGAGAATTAATTTGAACATTATTATCTTTTGCTTGTTCTTAAAACTAAACACCGAGCTGTCCCGAGCGTATTTTGAAGAGTAGAAGACAAGATGAATCCCTCGTCGCAATTATGAATGAAGTATAGATAGATAGATATATCCTTTATTTTCATAGACAATACATCACAGCATCGTATAGAAATTGTCAAACAACAAAACGTAAGAACTAAAAACTAATATCTTTCAAGAAGCCCTTAAAGGTACATCTGACAATAAAAGTACATAAATATATTGATCATAGTTAATAAATTTACAGATATATTGTTCAAGTCATGAAGAACGTTGAAACATAAAAACATTTATTAAATAGGTAATTTTCAAGGTTTCTCTTAAAAAATCCCTCAGACTGAATAGATTTGAAATCTTAAGGCAAGAGATTGAAGATTTTTGGTCCCAAATACTTTGGTGTATTTAGTGTCACATTATATTTACATAATGGAATATAAAGGTTTCTCACATATACAACCATTGGTCAGGAATAATGTTCTATTTTCAAATACATACACAGACATTTCAATAATAAATAGCCATACCAAAGGCAAAATCTTGTATTCTCCAAATGAAGGTTAACAGGAGCTGAGTTGGGAGATACCAGCAATAATTCACACAAGTTTTTTTTGTGCTGTAAATACGTTAGTAGGTAAAGACGAATTCCCCCAAAATAGGGGACCATATCTCAAGCGAGACTCTACTTGAGCGCAGTATAGTATAACTAGTTGTTTTGAGGTTAAGACTGATTTTAGATTGCTAAAAAAAACCTGACCGAATCGGACTGAACCAAGGATTCATTACTGTTACGTATACTAATATCTAGTGGTTGCGCATACTTCTGTCTGCTATGAAATCTCATAATTTAAGTTTTATTTGGATTCAGATATAAATTGTTTTCAGAGCACCAATCTATAGTAGATTGAACAGTTATTATTCAGGATGTTATAGTTCTTATCACTAGCAACAATAGAAATATCGTCTGCATATAGACTGCATGAATTTTCATCAAATAATCTATCCAGATCATTTATGTATAGCACAAATAAAATGGGGCCAAGCACAGAGCCTTGCGGGACACCCATAGATACTATTATTTTATTGGAACTGTACTTGTTTTCCTTGGCTCCATCACAATGGGATATAACCACATACTGTTCTCGATTAGTCAAAAATGAAGAAACCCACTCATAAGCTACACCACGTATTCCGTTGGAATGAAGTTTAGAGAGAAGCATATCATGATTGACACAGTCGAATACCCTACTTAAATAGCACTGCTAGTTGATCTGCATGGATAGAATCCATGCTGACTTTCAGTTATTAAGTTTCTTCTTATTAGAAAATCCATGAGTCTCACAGAAAATTAGAGTTCAAACACCTTTGAGAAGCAAGATGGAATGGTAATTGGAAGAAAATCATTCAAATTTCTAGAATTGGACTTCTTCTGAACAGCCACAACCTTGCTTGTTTTGAGGCTTGAAGTCAAACGGCCTGTTGTAAACGAAAGATGTGAGTGGTTCAATAATTATTGGTAACACTTTTTTCAATATAAACATTAGTATTTCGTCACACCCACTAGAGGACTTATTTTTTAGTTTGTGATTCAATAAAATCAGAAGTTCTTCACAGACGAAAGGGTTTAAGAAAATGGAATCTTTTTCGAAAAGATTAACATTATTTAAATCTGTGTCAGAGCTAGTATTTGGCATTGAGCTAATAATTTCATTAGGTTTGTCAATAAAATAGTCATTGATTGAACATATTGATAATTGTCTGAGGATCAACATAATCAGTTCCATTTTCTCTAATTGAAATATTCGAGTTATTCTCACTATTTCTAGTCAGTTTATTTATCACATTCCAGGAAGTTTTGCACATATTGTCAGAAGTAAAAATCTTATTTTGGTAGTGAGTGCGTTTAACATGTTGTACAAGTTTTTCATGTTTTTTTTTCGCTTTTGTAGTAAATTACTAGTCGCCAATCACTGTGCGGGCGTTTTCGTACTCGATATATATTTAAATTTTTAAAAGACAAAGACAATAATGTTCAAATTAATTCTCGTGCACATTGCGTACTGTTTTCTGATTAATTGTTAATTAAGATCTCAAGATCTTCCAATCACCAACCAATCAGAAAACAATCTAACAAACTTTCGTTCGTAGGCAGCTTTGTAAACTGTGCATGCGAAAATATTGCTTGGCAACAGTGTTCAGTTCACGTGTTCTGGATGTCTGAATCACTACAATGGTTGTGATATTATTTTTAAAACAATATTCAATTGCGAATGTTTCCCTTGTTTGTGTTGTTTGTTTCTTACTAGTGACTGTGATAATTATGATAAGTGCCTCAAAGCAGATTATAAAGTCAACTAGTTCTGACTTTATCAACAGTTTGGATATAACAAGATTAGTTGTTTTCCTCACTTTGAAATTGAATATGTATCTCGGGCAGCGTGCAATGTGTAGATGTACCACACAATCAGTTCAACATTCTACCTCATTCAAATGTCGAGTTAAATGTTTATTGCATTCGGCAATTGCTTACGATGTCCTCTGAGCAAGTAACCTGAAATTAAGCGGGAGGAACTACCCAAAATTTTGTCTAATTTTACAAAGATCAAACATGTTTTAATTTTTTTTTCCAGATTTTTACCACTGTAATTCGTTATAAAATGGCATTATACCCTCGTCATTCATTAGATTACACCCTGTACAATGAATATGTGAAGATTTTTACTTTTTCTACATACTCTATTACTATGACTTTCAATCTATATCCCTTGTAATCCATTACACAGTCCGGTTGTTAATGGTTTGCCTAGTTAACTTTTGAAAATAATATAAATATCACTGCATATTTGCGAAAAGTATAATTGCGGTTACTCAATTAATGGCGCTGCCGACCAACAAAAAAGTCGTGGTTAGATTCGTTTTTGTACAAATTGACTTGAAAATATCAAGTTTAGGATAAGCATAATAGATATAAAAAACATATTTTAGTATTATTGTCTTCACAATAATGATAATATCAGAAATGAAGAGCGGGTGCATAGAGATACCTAGGGGCTATAAGAGAGATAAGATTATCCAACTACTAATAAAAATATTTTGGTAATCAGGTGATTCTTTGTTTTGCCAAAAATACAACTCATCAGCAAACTAAAGTCGGAAAATAATTGTCCCCAATTTATCTTTAATTACCTATACCTCATATTTTTAACGAATCATCGTTTTGAATTTGTAAAACTTAAAAACATCCAGTATATCTACTTTCACTATCCATTATATACATTACATTACAATTGTTTAGTTTTTAAAAACATTCCGTACTCGTCACTTGGAACGAAAAATTGAATCAATCTACATTTTTGTTGGTGAGGCCCATGGAAACTTTCCCAACAGAAATAATTATTAATGAAGGATTTGCTGAGCATCCAATAGATCGAAAATATTCAAGGAACTAATTGACTGTGCACACCGCCAAGAAATGTGACCAAAACCCCCTTTTCGAAGAAACAATGGAGACATGAAGTAAATATGATTCTCGAAACAGTTTTGATGTTCATTCCCTCTGAATACCAATACGGAAACTTACTTCCACAATGTATCAAGGAACATCTTCCTCAACATTGAATAAGAGATGAGATGGCTTGGCAACAATGACATTAAACTTGCACCACGGCATATTCTAGTCTACTTTTATTTTCAACCTGTTGGTCAGGTCGCGCTCTGCTGGAGCAAGGCGCCGGTTCTATTATGCCGGACGTGACGTCACGAGATGGTACTGCCAATGGTAGGTACTCTTCTATTGCCGACGGCGGCTCGTCTTCGTCGAGCTGCTGGTTTACTTTTATCTCGTGAATTACAGATAGACATATCACGACCTCCTTTGTTACGAGCCATGACGAGAGAACTGGCAACAAAGCACTTTCAGAAAACAACAGTTTTCTCAGATGTTTCGGTGTAAACTTTGGAAGATAAGTGTAGGATAACCATCTACATTCTATCAGTTCATCGATTCATCGCAAGCCGTGATCAACAAAATATTTTTTGGTGGCACAATTAGAATTCTGGTTAATATTTTGTATATTTGAAAAGTTCTATCTACATATGTTTGATTTCACTTTTTCAGTAAGAATTTTCAATATAATATACATATATATATATATATATATATATATATATATCTGGAGATTGTGGTTCTTGAATCCTGGTATATATATTTGGCGGAGCTTTCTTAGGTTATTGGATTCTGGGTAGGATATTTCTAATATTTCAAATCATTTATGGCAACGTTTCGTCCCTGACCGGGGACTCCTTCAGGCTTTATTTAATTTTTACATGTTCTGAAAAGTTAGTTATAATAGTATTAGGAAGTTTTATCATCATAATGTTTGATGTAATTTTTTTGTTTTTTTCTCCATTATATTATTTAAGAAAATGTAACCAAATGGTGCAAAGAAGTTAATATAACCAAATGGTACATATCTTGGCAGCATTGAATGCATTCTTCAACATGAGAGTTTCTTTATTCTGTTTTTGTTTATGCTTTGGGGACATTTTGTTTCTGAACTCTTCATTGTAGCGGTGTGTAGATGAGAATTGTCGAGTTGAAGTGATGTAGGTTGTTGGGTAGGAGCATGCGTCAAATCAATGTGTTCGTAGTTGATTCCTTCTTTGCATACCTCTGGGATAGGGGTAAAACCGCCACAACACAAAACAAAACATAAATAATACAAAATCACCAAACTTGATCACTCACAAAACAAACTTCCATCACCCCTATCCCAGAGGTATGCAAAGACGGAATCAACTACGAACACATTGATTTGACGCATGCTCCTACCCAACAACCTACATCACTTCAACTCGAAAATTCTCATCTACACACCGCCACAATAAAGAGTTCAGAAACAAAATGTCCCCAAAGCATAAACAAAAACAGAAAAAGGAAACTCTCCTGTTGAAGAATGCATTCAATGCTGCCAAGGTATGTACCATTTGGTTATATTAACTTCTCTGCACCATTTGGTTATATTAACTTCTTAATAATATAATGAAAAAAAAACAAAAAAATAACATAAACATTATGATGATAAACTTCCTAATACTATTATAACTAACTTTTCAGAACATGTAAAAATTAAATAAAGCCTGAAGAAGTCCCCGGCCAGGGACGAAACGTTGCCATAAATGATTTGAAATATTAGATATATCCTACCCAGAATCCAATAACCTAAGAATATATATATATATATATATATATATATATATTTATATATATATATATATATATATATATATATTTATATATATACAATCAAGGAAATCAGGTAGTTCTTCATAAAGGCAACGACCCCATTTTTTGTTATTACTGCACCATCGTATCTAACATGACTTCTGTGTTATCTGGGTTATGTTAATCATGAGAACGTTTGGTAACAATGAGATTCCAAACATATTTCTCCACCAAAATTAGAAATTGCTATGAATCGATTTATATTAAAAACTGTAGTTAATACTAGAAAATATCCGTTATATTTTTCCAAGCCGACTATACACTGTTTGGAATATAAGTACAAAATTCATAAAAAAATGTACCATGAATTAGCCTATTATAATGAGTTCAAACTTTTGAGGCGTCGGAGTAAACAAACAATCAGACAAGATTATGAAGCTTATGAAGGCTAAGGTAGAAAATGATATACTAATAAACGTGAGAAATGTTTGGCATTTTATATCAAACTCGAAAAACGGCACAGGTATCCCTGCTCTATATCATACAATGCTAAGCAAGCCACTAAGGGTTATGATATCTGCAACATGTTCGCAAATTACATATCAAATTGCCATCAAATTCCAATACTATGATGAGCAAATTTCATTTTACAGAAGAAGAGTACTGAACAAAATTATGAACATAGATGAGAGTGAAGGAGGTGGATTTGAGAATATTCCGAATTATTTAAAAAAATGTGCAAATAGTTTATATCCTTTGCAGAGGGCGTGTTCCCAAAAATTTGGAAAGTTCATACTTGATTCCAATATATAAAAAATTTTGAGAAAAAAGTGAAGCCATCACCTATAGAGGAATAAGAAAACTATGCTCATTCAGTAAATTTTCTGAAAATTGTTCAGAATTGTGAAAGGCCTTATCAATGGGAACAATGTTTTTTTTGCTAAAAGGGGAATCGAAACCAACTTAATGATAATTCTCAATATTTGGCCAATTCAGGTTGACTCTATTTACACGGACTTCAGCAAGGCTTTCGATAAAATTGATCATAATATACTCATTTCTAAACTTTGCTGAGGTCGGGGGGATCTGCTACGATGGTTTGCTTCTTATGTATATAACATGTCACAAATAGTAACCGTAAACGGATATAAATCATCACCATTGTTGTAACATCAGGTGTACCACAAGGTTCCCACCTGGGGGGGCCTTTATTATTTTTAATGTTCATTAACTTGTAAAAAAAATTCTCAAAAAATCTGAATCTGTTTGAATTTGATTACACTTTGCGGGGTTAAATCTAGGAAAGGTTGGTCACATTGAGGATCTAGGTGTGATATTCTATAATGAACTGAGCTTTTATTTTCATTGTGAATACATTATTAACAAATGCAGTTAAATGTTAGGCTTTATTAGTAGGATATGTAGAAACTTCCACTCACTAAGGTCAATAAAATCCATTAATTTCGCATATGTACACACCAAGTTGAGTTTTGCAAGCGTTATTTGGAATGCACTCTATAATCTTCACAAAATGAGACTTGAAATAATCCAAAATAGATTCATCAGATTTATAAACTAGCGATTGAATGGAGTTCATAACGTGGAAGACATAAATTCAGCAAAAATAGCATTTGGCATTCTCTCATTAGAGAAACGAAGGATTATTACAGATTTGGTGATTATGTTCCAAATTCTCAACAATGAATTGGATGCACGTCAACTCCTGTACTTAGTTTCAATATATGTATCTCCTAGAAACACCACAAATAGAATTTTTCTTAGTATACCTCATAGATATACTAATTTTGGTCAAAATGCCCCCATTCCTCGGCTCAGTGGTAGCTTTAACAAATATTGTTCTGAAATAGACTTTCACGTTTATCACTGTCACTTTTCACAACTTCTACCAAACAAATTTTTTCCGTTTAACATTATGGATTTGTATTTTCAGTTCATCAGCTCTGTATTTTTAGTTTATTAGAACCAACTAATTTATTAGCTCTACTAGTTGTAAATCTGAGTTACTTCATGTATTAGTGGATACTGTACTAGGTTCCAACCTGTTTGTATAACAAACCCAAATAAGTAAGTAAAAATAAAAACTATATTAGCTCATTTGGCTCATTTCACAATATTTGATTCAAAGTAAATCGAGACCTATAGTTTTTCAGGCGGTCTGAACACAAAAACTACATGCATTATTTGCGGGACTATTTGTTGCACGATGCTTTCAAATCTCTTACCATGGCTAGTAATAAAGGTGGTTACGTTGCAGTCCTCGTTCTGATTTCAACGAGAAACGCGTCGGTGGAATTTAATCTAGGCATCTTATCGAGGAATTTATTCACGACTTAATTAGAATTCAAACAGCGAGAAGACAGAGGGCTTGTGAGGGAGCAGTAGATTTTATCGAAAAACTAATCTGTTTATGGTAATGCTAGAATACATTCTCACTAGGTTGCCAAGATGATGGATATTATAATATAAAATGATAGGATTTGTAAAAATTTATTAATAATTAATAAAAATAATACCAATTTCCAAATACCAACAAATCGTTTAGTATCTGCCGAGTTCTCGGGCATTTCTATTCAGTTGAAAAAAATTATAATAATACAAAGTCGACTACTGGAATTAAAAGACACACATTTGTATTGCCAAAGACATATTGCAACAAATAGAAAAGATAAATACAAAAATATTTCTAAAATCGCTTTTCAAAAAAGCGATTCTACCAGGATTGAACCAATGTATTTGTTAGTTGGAGGTCACTGATGCGTTGTAATTAATTGTGATCGATTGAGCTATACAAACAGTATGCTATAATTTTCAATTAAATCTCTAACCAACTTAGACTGTTTAGTATTTCTTTTGATCATATTAGCATGTTGGCAAGGACTTGTCTAGTATTTTATAGCAAAACGTTACATATTTGCGCATCAATGAAACTCGGACTAATCGCAGGGTGTTTGAAACCAACACCTGCAGAGAATGTTCACCATTTGGCTGGTACAGCACTACCTAACATACGCGGCAAATACATTTTCCACTTCCTCACATGGTTGAAGAAGCGCTATGGACAATAAGAATAATAGTAAATTCTTCAATTGCAGTATATTCATTGCTACTTGATCTTGGAAGTGAATATACAATAATCGACATTGTATTATACCGGGTGAGTCTGAGAGATGGGGCTCCCCTATTTTTGAGAGAAATAATCCGATTCAAAGCACGAAAATTTAGCACTTCCGGTTTCGCCAGAAATGATGAAATTATCTGAGTATAATTTTTTCAAATGGAACACCTTGTACATTTTAACTTTTTTGAAATCTAGAGCGAATTCTGAACATGATAAGCTAAATTTTTTTTTTTTATTTTTTTAAGGATGATTTTTTACATGTTGTCCGAGAAAATGAAATTAGCATTTTAATTACAATACTTTGCCACCAGCCGCTGTTTGAATGTGACAAAATCACTTTTTTTCGATTATCTCAAGTTTTTTAAATGGCATCTCTATGGGACACTCTCTGCAACAGATTGATTCGAAGGAAAGGAATCGAATGATACCAAAATTTTGAATATCTGTCAATTATTTTCAGATTTATCACAATTACAAAAAATGTACCAAAAAGTATTGTGGCCGCTGGAATAATAAAAATCCCAAATAATAACATTATTTGAAATTTCACTTACTATACCAATAAGAATAGTTGGCAAATTTGATGTATGTATTTCTAATAGATACATACTCCAGAAAAATGTAATGAAAATTCTGGTTTGCTACCAGCAGATATTTCATTACGTCTATAATTCACATTTTGAAAGTAATTCGTCTTCAAAAAGACTAATTACTAGTATTCCCATGATGGACCCATTATGGTTGATAGGAACACAGAAATTACACTATCCATTTTCAAAGATTCTGAAAGTGTTTAATAGTTTAATCTGTTTCAATAAAGGAAAGTGTTTCCATCGTCAACTCCAAATTTTGTCAAAGTCGTAAAACCAACACAATGGTCAAATGATATGAATTAAAATATTTATTTATTGGACCTTTCTATTTCAAAAAACCAATAGGCGCACACATAAATACTAGTGAAATGGCAGTGGGGGAGTTTGACAATCAATTCATAAATCATTTCTACTCAAATTGAGGAACAAACAACAATGAAAAAGAGCAAAGAAAAAAAAATTAAAAATTAAATAAAAAACTAATGAATTCCTTGAAAAATTATTGGTAATGGAAGAGGCCTTACCCTCGACTCCTACTAGTTGATAAATTCGAATAATGGAACGAGAAGGAGTTTTAAAAATCGAATAAAGAATCAATAAACAACCTCTTTATATGCATCAACAGTTATGAAAACTAATTCTAGAGTTTATCAGCTGGAGAATACTACTTATTGAAAAACATTATCACCTTTATTTTTCATCATAATGGAAGAGACAAATAAGGGCTAACTCAGACTGGCAACACGCTGCAAGCCATAAGAGATTCGGCGTCACTGAAACCTCCATGGTCAAGTCAGTTCCAAGGTGGTAAGAAGATTGGAAATGTGGTGAAGAATTTGAAAACATTATGGATCATAGCATGCTAACCCAAGCTTAAATATCTATAAATGAATACGGAACAGGAATCAGTTGAGAATTAGGACAACTAACTGGACCCTACCAATTCAAAGGACATCTGAATAAGAGATATCTGGGTTAAAGAGAGAATATGGAAGAGACTAATCGGTAGGTGGTAGATGAATCGATTAAAGAAAGTATGACGCTCCCTTACCTATTTAAGCAGACTTCAGAATTAATCTATTCCCCACACTGGGGAGAGTGGCAAGAGGTTATGCTTAAATATTCGAAAATGATTTATTTAGACTATACGAAGTAGGACCAGTTCATCAAAAAGATAAAAGGACGGTCCACATCGCGTTCACCATACAAAAATATGAAGAACCGATCAGCTGTTAGGATGAAGGAGAAATTCTCCAAGGGTAAGTGTTCCCATAGTCTGGCTTCTCTGCATTCGCTCGAAGTTGGTCCTTAACCAACTAGCTCTCCCATGCCTGTATGTAGTCCAATACAAATTGGCTTCGAGTTGTAGAGTTTTTGAGGGTTTCGTCCACTTTTTCGATACATTTAATATGATCTATGATATACCGGGTGAGTCTGAGAGATGGGGCACCCCTATTTTTGAGAGAAATAATCCGATTCAAAGCACGAAAAGTTAGGGGGCTATTGAACAACTAAAATGTGATTTTTTGAGGTAAAAATTAATTCTGTAGCTCTTCCGGTTTCGCCAGAAATGATCTAAGTATTAGTTTTTCAAATGGAACACCTTGTACATTTTCACTTTTTTGAAATCTAGAGCAAATTCTGAACATGATAAGCTAAATTTTATATTATTTTTGTTTTATTTTTTTTTAAGGATGATGATTTTTTACATGTCCGAGAAAATGAAATTAGCATTTCAATTACAATACTTTGCCACCAGCCGCTGTTTTAATGTGACAAAATCACTTTTTTTCGATTATCTCATGTTTTTTAAATGGCATCTCTATGGGACACTCTCTGCAACAGATTGTTTCGAAGGAAAGGAATCGAATGATACCAAAATTTTGAATATCTGTCGATTATTTTCAGAGTTACCACTATTATAAAAAAATGTACCACAAAATAGTGCAGCCGCTGGACAACAAAATGATGGAAATTTTTAAATATCACTTCTACTCAATTGTCTCATAACGATTTTCAACATTGAAAATTATCATACGTAAAATTTTTTATTTTGAATTTGAATACGCGATTTTGAGGATTATCAACATTTATTAAAAATTTTTGAAAACAACAAATAGGTAGCACAATGCTCTAATACTCTTACTATAAAAATTGCTCAAAATGTTGGCCATTATGTTCCATGCATAATTGCACCCATCTGACTGCTGCTCGAACTGCTCTAGTTAACTCTGCTGGGCTGATATTATTGAAAGCTGTGATGACTTTTTGTTGCAGTTCCTCGCGTGTCTCACTAGAAGTTGCATATACATCATTTTTTATTATTCCCCATAAATAATAGTCTAAGGGGGTTAAGTCTGGTGACCTAGGTGGCCATCTGATGGGACCATGTGTAGAAATTAGTTTATTTCTGTAAGCATTATTCAGGTAATTGATTACCATTCCATGATTATGAGGGTGTTGAAAATAGAAATTTTGCAGAACCAATGGAAGGTCGTCAATGATTGGCTCGATAGCATCCCGAAGAAACGTTAGGTACCTCGCTCCAGTAAGTGATCCATAAAAAAAAATTGGCCCAATGAATCGATCTCCAAGTATACCCATCCAACAGTTAAATCCGAACCTTTCTTGAGGATTACCTTGATGTAAAAGCCTTGGATTCTGCTGTGCCCAATATCGAGTATTATTCCTATTGAAGAGCCCTCTATTGGTAAATCTTGTTTCATCTGAGTATAAAATTCTCAAAGGAAATTGAGAATTTTCGCGAACATTATGAAGAAACCATCGACAGTATTCAAGTCTTCTTTCATCGTCTCCACCATAAAGCCTTTGATGTATCGGATATTTATACGAGCGAAACTTTTTCAAAATTCTCTGTACAATCGATTGACTTGCGTCACATTCATTAGCTAATTCTCGTGTTGAAGAAGTCGGATTTACCTCTACATATCCTAGAACGTCTATCTCTTTATCTTCGCTGACTATTACATTTACATTTCGATTTCGAATACGTCGGTTGTTTGGCTCTTGTCTCAACTGACGTTCAAGTTTCACGAAGTATGTCCTACACGAATGTCTTCTACCAGGAAACCCCCGTCTGTATAAATTTGATGCAGCCGTAGAATTCTTCAGACACTCACCGTAAATTTAAAGCATGTAAATTTTTTCATTTTAGCTAAATTTATCCATGACACAGTTATAATGATTGGACTGAGATAACAGTTATTTCGTATTGATACTTATTTGACAGCAGATATTCATTTATTTTTTTATCCAAAGGCGACTTTGACAAAATTTGGAGTTGACGATGGAAACACATTCCTTTATTGAAACAGATTAAACTACTAAACACTTTCAGAATCTGTGAAAATGGATAGTGTAATTTCTGTGTTCCTATCAACCATAATGGGTCCATCATGGGAATACTAGTAATTAGTCTTTTTGAAGACGAATTACTTTCAAAATGTGAATTATAGACGTAATGAAATATCTGCTGGTAGCAAACCAGAATTTTCATTACATTTTTCTGGAGTATGCATCTATTAGAAATACATACATCAAATTTGCCAACTATTCTTATTGGTATAGTAAGTGAAATTTCAAATAATGTTATTATTTGGGATTTTTATCAGTCCAGCGGCCACAATACTTTTTGGTACATTTTTTGTAATAGTGATAAATCTGAAAATAATTCACAGATATTCAAAATTTTGGTATCATTCGATTCCTTTTCTTCGAAACAATCTGTTGCAGAGAGTGTCCCATAGAGATGCCATTTAAAAAACATGAGATAATCGAAAAAAAGTGATTTTGCACATTCAAACAGCGGCTGGTGGCAAAGTATTGTAATTAAAATGCTAATTTCATTTTCTCGGACAACATGGCATCGGAGAGGAACGTTCAACATGTAAAAAATCATCATCCTCAAAAAAAAAAAAATTTTGGGAAAAAAAAAATGTAATAAAAAATTTTGCTTATCATGTTCAGAATTTGCTCTAGATTTCAGAAATGTGAAAATGTACAAGGTGTTCCATTTGAAAAACTAATACTCAGATCATTTCTGGCGAAACCGGAAGTGCTACAAAATTAATTTTTATCTAAAAAAATCACATTTTAGTTGTTCAATAGCCCCCTAAATTTTCGTGCTTTGAATCGGATTATTTCTCTCAAAAATAGGGGTGCCCCATCTCTCAGACTCACCCGGTATATCATAGATCATATTAAATTTATCGAATAAGTGGACGAAACCCTCAAAAACTCTACAACTCGAAGCTAATTTGTATTGGACATACAGGCATGGGAGAGCTAGTTGGTTAAGGACCAACTTCGAGCGAATGCAGAGAAGCCAGACTATATGGGAACACTTACCCTTGGAGAATTTCTCCTTCACCCTAACAGCTGATCGGTTCTTCATATTTTTTTATGGTGAACGCGATGTGGACCGTCTTTTTATTTTTTTGATGATTTGGTCCTAGTTCGTATAGTCTAAATCATTTTCGAATATTTAAGCCACTCTCCTCAGAGTGGGGAATAGATTAATTCTGAAGTCTGCTTAAGGGAGCGTCATACTTTCTTTAATCGATTCATCTACCACCTACCGATAGTATCTTCCATATTCTCTCTTTAACCCAGATATCTCTTATTCATAAGTCCTTTGAATTGGTAGGGTCCAGTTAGTTGTCCTAATTCTCAACTGATTCCTGTTCCGTATTCATTTCTGGATATGTAATGTTGGGTTAGCATGCTATGATCCATAATGTTTTTAAATTCTTCACCACATTTCCAATCTTCTTACCACCTTGAAACTGAGTTTACCATGGAGGTTTCAGTGACGCCGAATCTCTTATTGCTTGCAGCGTGTTGCCATATTTGTCTCTTCCATTATGATGAAATATAAAGGTGATCATGTTTTTCAATAAGTAGTATTCTCCAGCTGATCAACTCTGGAATTAGTTTTCATAACTGTTGATGCATATAAAGAGGTTGTTTATTGATTCTTTATTCGATTTTTGAATCTCCTCTTCCATTTTCGAATTTATCAACTACTAGGTGTCGAGGGTACGGCCTCTTCCATTACCAATAGTTTTTCAAGAAATTAGTTTTTTATTTAATTTTTCAATTTTTTTTCTTTGCTCCTTTTCGTTGTTGTTTGCTCCTCAATTTAAGTAGAAATGATTTTATGAACTGATTGTAAAATTGCCGTTTCAATAGTATTTATGTGTGCGCCTATTGGTTTCTTGGAATAGAAAGGTCCAAGAAATAAATATTTCAATTCATATCATTTGACCATTGTGTTGGTTTTCCGTAGAACGAATCTGGCTTTTCCTGGAAATCAAGCTATAGTAGTAATTGCATAACATTCAGAGAATAAAGTTCGCTTCGCAAAATAATATCTCAATTAAAATTTCCGGCTAGGCTTCCCATCTGCGAGTTTCATCACATGGAGATTATTCACATTAATTTCAACATTGCGTTGACCCAGTTTTGTATCCGACCTACCCCAATCATGAACAGTCGGCCGATCCACCATATAATTTAATCTACTATTTGATGGATTAGGAGCATGCGATTATTACTCTAGTCAGTCTCGTTGCAGGGATAATATATTAGACTTCTTGAAAACCGTAATGACTATATTTTCCAGAATGTTCTCTATATGTTTTCTATTTGTATTACTCTACAAGGGTAGGTCCAATTAATAGCTTCGTTTATATTCTAGTATATTCAAAAATTAATGCTTCATGCCAAACCCAATGAAATGGTTGTTAGGTAAAGTATAAGTATTATTATTACTTTCCTATCATTTCTACGATATCTCCCTATCAAAGTGCTCTGTGAAGTAGAGACAATCTTTCCATCTCCTTTAGAATATTAATGGTAATAGTAGTGCCCCACAACCTATTCCTTCCCCTTCAGTGAATTGTTCTTTACGTTTCGATCTACTCATTTGATTACCTTCGGAATCTTAAAACCCGATGGCACGGCCATCTATGAAATCTACCTAAGAATATGGGAAACATTGTATATTTGGGTTTCTTTGACAAGATAATGATAAAAACTATAACAGATCACCAATATTTTTGATATCATCAGCAAATTTATTGGATGTAATAAGGTCAGACTTTAGGAAGAGAAATATCAACTTTAATTCAATACTAGGTTTGAATTTCTTTGGAGTGAAGATGTAATTTGTTTGTCAATCTTTCCAATATTCTAGCTGACTCAGTAAAGAATTACATCGGGGCAAATCCCTTGGTATCCACAAACAAAAACTTGTTTGTAGGGGCATTACGAGAAATGTCTGCCAAATGCAGTATTTGATGTTATCATAAAAATTTGTAGCGATAATATTTTGATTTTATTCATAACACAAACACAAATGTTTACATGTTGACAATAATTTTGTCATGTCAACAATAAAAATATATGTTGAATTCTAAAATAAATTGAGAGAACAAAACTATTCGACAAAACTATTTAGATGTGTTTTGTTCAATTCGCCATTTCAAATACCAGGTTAATGGACATTTCATTTCTACATATTGAAACTCGATGTTAATTTCACGTGTTTGTCCGCAAACTGCATTCTGGTAGGTATCCCTAGAATATTTTTTCATGGTTAAATCTTGATTCATTTTTTTACCGTTAGTAATGAATGAATTTTTTGTGTACCTAGGGCTTTGAATGAATGTAAAAGCTTGAGAGCATTCCCAAACATTTTGGAAATATATTATAATCTGTTTCCTAATGTGAGAGAGTGATTAAAAGTAAATTTGCAATGACAGAACCCATTAAACAGGGTGGACAATTTAAAAATTGTATTGTAAACTTGCAATGATAGATTGATTTGTTGAAAATATGAACAGGATGTTCATAAAATCAGATGTGGAATAATCTGCGACTGGAAGATAAACTCTAGTCACTATCTTCCATCGTCAAGATAACCTCTTGTGGGGTATTCATGTTGAAAAGGGAAACATTCTCAATTGAATATTGATAGAAATATTTCTCTGTGAATTGAAAAATCCGCGATAAAAATGAATTTATATTTTTGTGAATGTCTAACAGAAAACAACTACTTCCCCGGCTAAAGCCACGCTGGACATTGAACTACATCTGATAGATATTCTGAAAAGACCCTAACTCAGGGTGTTAGGAAAATTGTAGCATTTTTTCTGAACCGCCAGGAAATGTGAATAGAAAAACAATTGAACGTCGCATTAAAAAGTTATGATATAAACTTTTTTGTTTTTTCTAATGGGACACATAGCATTTTTGGGTTCTCCGGAAAATTCTAGATATGTTTCATTCATGATGTCCTATATCTACTTGCACATTCCTATCTTAGTTTTTCATCAGCTATCTAATGACATCAACTAAAGATTTAACCTCGTACGCCTATGGAATACGACGAAGACGACTAGGTTTTATAGTTCAATAATGATTTATTACTCTCTCACATTAGAAAACAGAGTATAGTTGTGCAAATTGAATTCTGAGAAAATTTCTTAAAAAATCTCCCATCAAGTCTGGTGAGGCATCAATAGTGCGGGAATGGTAGGATTATGGTCTGCTTCTGGTAAAAATCAGATTCTAACAAGAAATAAGATATTGTGATAGATCTTTTATATATATCCTAAAAGTCCTGAATGTGGAAAACATCCAAAGAAATCAAATTCAAATTCAAATTCTTTATTGACCATTTGTAGCCAAGCAGTGCTTGGATATGGCAAGTCATTTTACACTTAGTACCACATTATTAATGCTATGGGAAACAGATTTAAAAAATCAATAAATTATTTTGAGAAAACAATAGTCATACAAGGACATACATAGAAGTAATAACATAAATTAAGTGTTTTTACAAAAATTCACAAATTCTTCAAGGCTATAGAAAGCATTCATTGTCAGCATTTGTTTATTTTTTTCTTGAAGAGAGGGGACGATAATTCTTTTAAGTTATTTGGTATATAATTGTATAATGTGAGTCCATTATGTTGTGGTGATTTTGTAAAGTATGTATGGTTGAATTTTTCGATGCGAAGGTTATCTTTGTTTCTTGTTTCATACCTGTGCCTGTCTCCATTTTTAGCATAGCTATCTTTATTATTATGTATATATAGTAATATATTTAAGATGTATATGCAGGGAAATGTCAATATACCCTTTAGTTTAAATATTTCTCGGCATGAGTCGAAAGGTTTCATACTATATATTATTCTTATTATGCGTTTTTGGAGAACGAATATTCTAGTCCATTCAGTAAGGCCCCGCTGATTATGTTGAATGATAAGGTCGAGTAGACTACGAGTAATATACTTTCAGCAGAGACGATTCATGAAGTGATTTTTTTAGTGTAAGGAAGGCAAAGCAGCTTTTTTTAAGCTTGTTACATGTATTATCTATTTGTTCAATCCACATTATGTTATTATCGAGATGTATGCCTAAGAATTTTGTAGATTTTGATATTTCATGTTGATTGTTATTTATGTTTAGATTGACTAGGTTTGGTTTATTACTGCGTGCGCTGTTGAATTGAATGAACATAGTTTTTTGTAGATTCACCACAAGATGGTTTCTTGTACACCATTCATAGAATTGGTTTACTACTGAGGTCACTTTCACATTAAGAGTACTCAGCGAGGAGCCCGTCACTATTATTGTTGTATCGTCTGCATACATAAACACCTTCCCCCCTTCAATATAGTCAGGAAGGTCATTTATGTACAACAGGAATAAGAGTGGTCCTAAGATACTCCCCTGAGGGGTTCCTATACCTACATTATATTGGCTAGAGAGATCATTCCCAATTTTCACAAACAATTGCCGTTCCGTTACATAGGAAATTATCCAGTTCTTTATAGGGCCCCGCAATCCTAACCGTTCCAGTTTTCTTTCAAGTATGCTTGGGTTCAGCGTATCGAAAGCCCGCGTTAAATCAAAAAATATACCAAGAACATATTCACCATTGTCAAGACTGTTATATATATATATACTGAGTGACCTCGGTTGTTGCAGTTTGGGTTGATAACCCCTTTCTAAACCCGTGTTGACAACTCGTGAGAATGTTATATTTCTCCAAAAAATTTGTTAGGCGTATATAGATTCCTCTTTCGATTACTTTGGCTATTGGACTCAATGTCGTGATTGCTCTATAATTTTCAATTTGTTGTGGGTCACCCTTCTTATATACTGGGGTGGTTTTTGATATTTTTAAGATATTTGGAAATTGACCAACTCTCATTGACATATTTATAATTTGACTGATATAGAAACTGAATTCATTCCGACAGGCTATTGATAATAGCTGTTGGTATCTCGTCATATCCTAAGGAGGTTTTATTTTTCAAGTTTGAAATGATATCCATTACTTCGTTCTGGTCATATGGTTCGTAGAAGAATGAGTTACTATTAGTTCTGGGTAATGTGCAATTTTCAACACTAGGCATTTGAGCAGCATATTTATCATTTACTGAGTTTGCAAAGTAATCTGCGAATAAGTTTGCGATATGGCATTTATTTAGAATAATTTCGTTATTTAAGCAGATGGTGATTTCGTTATGGAAAACTTTCTTTTTATCTAGTTTCATGTTTACTAACTCCCATAATTTTTCTGTAGGGTTCTCAGCATCCAATATAAGGTCGCTATAATTTTTTTCTTTTCTGATTCAAACTTTTCATTCACGGTTTTTTTTGTTTTTTTATAGTAATCATGGATATTCTCATTATCCTGTTGCTTTCTAAGCCAATTTAGGTGTTTCAATTCATTAAATTCACTTTTCAATTCTCGGGACATAATGATATTTGTTTTTTTATCATTTGTATTTGGTTTAATTTTTTTGAACGGATGTGTGATCTCGAAGCAATATCTCACGTGATCCCAAAACGACTTGTAGACTATATTTATATCATCTGATGTCGATAAATTCAGTGGTTCTTTATTGAAATAGTGCTTGAAGTTGGAAATAGTATTTTCGTTTGTTATTCGTTTTTGGATATAATTTTCGTTAATTTTAAATTTAAAATATTTATGATATCTAATTAGGAACTGTAATACTTACTAACTTTGTGGAATGTATTAATGCACAAATTGTGCATTATCATCACGATATCAATAATGTAAACTATACAAGGTGTTCTCGAAGATGGGGCATCTTTTTGAACACAATGTTTTTCAATATTACATCATTCAGAACTAGTCCATCTATTGGATTAGGGGAGGGTTGCAGTTTCTGTTTCAAATAAATGGTTGTCAGGTAATAAATCATTTCTTTGATTTTTTTCCATTTTGTGTTCTAAAACCAGACTATTGAAATGTTGTGACATTCAATTTATCAACAGAGGAAAGTAACCCGATTTCGATCCATACTTCAACCCGCAAAAGCTCGACGAAAACACAATTAAAATTCCCAATTACATTTCCCGGTTAGGTTCCCCGCCCGCAAATTTCAGCACATAGAGCTCCAATTTCATTAAAATGTTGCGTCGACCTAGTTTCGTGACCGACCTACCCCAATTACGAATTGTCGGTCGATCCACCCCAGAATGAGGTCGAGAGCAAGTTCGATTTTCGACGGGATGTTGAGGTGGATCAGGGCGAGCAAGGACGTGCCATTTTCACGGTGTTGGTTTCTTGATGGAAGGAAGCCCTCCTTATTCGTGCAGAATGATGCGATTACGGCGGGCATGATGGTCAAGAGGGCACGCTTATGCGGTTCGATGGTTCCGAATTAGGGTTTTGCAAAACAGACGCAAGCGAAGGTCAAATAACTGAAACTACTGTCGTCGACGTTTCCACCTATGAAAGCCATACTCAGGGTACTACATTAGCAACTGTGAGTATTAAAAAATGAGAAAAAAAATATGTTAACACTCAATTCATATATTTAATGATTATAATTGATACGGTAGTGCCGTGAAGATGACTTTATATTATAGGCCAATCAATAGAGATTTTCTGCTCTATTAATTCTGTGACAAAAATACTACCAGGAAACCGACTATGCCATCATACGAAAACGGTTTAGTTATATCCTGTTAAGTTTCCTACTCCCAACTGGCATTGCTTAATTTGTTATAAACATTTAAAAGCAATTTTTTAGTTTTTCATCGTTTTTGACTTGTAACTTGAAAACCAATGAAGCAATCTCGATACTCTCAATGGACGAATTGTAGAGAATTAAAATGAAAAAAACATGAGTCCTAACGCGACTCGATCGGATTATTAGTAACGGTGATAAACCGGAAAAAATCATCTTTTTAAACAAAATTCATAACTCCGCCACTTTTCAAGTTGTAGTGCAGGCTTCTCACGACATAGTAGTGATTAATATGCACTTTATGTTGAAAAACTCAGACACGTCGGACATTAGTTTTGGCATACTTGCAATCTGAATTTTTTAATGCACTTTATTGCAGCAGACATCGGTGGTATGATTCCAATTTTTCAAAAAGATTTCGAGAGTAGAAGTATAGTTCTACAAAACGTATATTCTCATTTTGCGTTAAAATGCTGCAAAACAGGTGAAAAATACTTGTAAACATGACCGTAAATGGGGGAGTGCGTGAAAGCGGCATTTTGATTCTCAACAATTCGTCCATCGAGAGAATCGAGATTGCTTCATTAGTTTTCAAGTTACAAGTCAAAAACGATAAAAAATGCTTTTATATGTTTTTAACAAATTAAACAATGATAGTTGAGAGTAGGAAACATAACAGGATATAACTACGGACCGTCTTCCGTATAATGTCACAGTCGGTTTCCTGGTAGTATTTTTGTCACGAAAAAATCTGTGTTGATTGGTCTATTATGAAACTCCAGACATTGGCAAGAGTTCGATCAGTATCAGATTTTTTTGTTGTCTAACTCCCAAGTTACTGTGATCAGTCCACAAAGCATCATATGAATATTTGTATGGCATTTTTTCAGCAGGATAATGGTGGAAAAATATAAACAAATCAGTAAGTACCCAGTAAAATGGTAGGTTTCCTTATCTGTACATGTCATGATTACAGAAATATAAATTCCATTCGAAATTTATTCACGGCATATGTCAACAGTGTCCTATGTCTCGGCTCAGTCATGTGGAACCTTTTGGTATAATATTTACATGAATATGTTCTTTCCAAGAGGTTACTTCGAACGATGAAAGATGTTTCTAAAGATTACTTTAAAAGTCGCAGATTATTTCACTTGCAAACAAATCAATATTTATAAAAATAATAATAATAATAATAATAAGTTCTTTATTTTCTCAAATTAGTTTGCACACCAACAGCGTGGTAATACAAAAAGAGTAAAACGCCAGTAAAATACGAATAATAGTCGACATGAAACAACATAAAGAATACAAAACATATAGATAAAATTACAAACATGAATGAATAAAGCTCTGGATATATATATATATATATATATATATATATATATATATATATAAACTCACATACACGTTATAAATAAAATATCAAATATGTATGAATAAATGGTAGTTCCTTGACTTTTTTCTTGAAAAGGTATACATTTCCTGAAACTTTGATGTCATCAGGAAGTTTGTTCTAGAGTTTGCATCCCTGATATTCAAAACTCTATTGATAGAGTACAGTGCGATGTTGACTGGGAGGGATTAAGTGGCATTATGTGTGCAGTAATTATGTGCTGATCTATTGGCAGCCAGTTTGTTTTTGTTGCGGTTTACATGCGGTATGTGCAAGCCTCAAGGATGTATATTCCTGCAACTGTTAATATTTTCATATTCCGAAATGTTTTCCTACATTAATCTCTAAATCCCAACTTCGCAATGATCCTTATGGCATACTTATAAATGATGAACACGCGGCCTACAGAGGAGCTTGTACCCCAGTTCAAAATACCATACCTGAGATGAGAATTGAAATTTGCATAATATAGGGTTATTAGGATTTTTTTACTACTTGAGAGATACCTGAGAGAATAGCAGACTTTTCTTATTTTTCTTATATAGATTACCAACTTGTGGCATCTATTGCAATTTGTTATCGAAAACAACAGTATTCTCAAACAGATTCACCACATTTTGTTGTGCGTTTACCATGAAGTGTAGCATATTGGTTTTTGTTTTATTCATTTGAAAATTATTTTTTTCAGACGAAATAATGATTTTGTTAAATGTGGTTTCAGCTGTATTTCTCAGTGTTCAGTTCGTCTTCAATAACTAAAATATTTGTGTCATAGGCATAACATATGCAAAAAGTGGCGGAATTCCTATTTAGATAAACTAATAAATCATTAGCAAATACAAGATATAAAAAAGGTCCCAAAATGGATCCCTGAGGTACACCTCAGAATGTGTGTTTCAGTGCTTATATTCTTCCCAATTTTACTACTTGCCTCCTATTTTCCAGGTATAAAGTCAGTAAATTTAGCGGCAATCTCCATATCTCGACAGTTTTTCCAGAAAAAGGCTGTGATTCACGCAATCAAATGCATATTGTAGATGTGGCAACAAGAACTCTACTGATCTCGATGCAATAGTAAAAGCCTCAGGGCTCATTTCTCTGGTTGATAGACGACAACTTTCAGATGTTGAATTTATTTATAAATCAGTCAATTATGAGGTTACTTGTAGAGTAGCTCTCAAATAAGTTAACTTTAATATTCCCTCGTCATACAAACTACTATATTAACTCTCCTCTGAAGAGGTGTTGCAAGTCTTTCAACACTTTAGCAACGCTTGAAATTGATATTTTCTCTTCCTCATTGACTTCTCTCAACAACAAAATGAAGAAAATTACTTGTCCCATGACTTACACACGCTTTATTAGCTTCACCTGTTTGTATGAATGAATGAAATTTTGCATACGTATTAAGAACCGATGACAATACAATAATTTGATATCAACATCGTCAGAAAAATAACGAAATGGTTCTACTAGAAAAGAAGGGAACTACTTGATAATCTCTTTCTGGTCATTCCAACGTACCTCAATTTCCTTTCAAGACACTTAATGGAAAAAAAACTGGGAGAACCTCAATGAAATCCAAAGGAATGTGTGATTGACAAGAGACATAGCTAGAATAGCAGCAAACATGTCAACAACTAAGCAAGTAAAACAGTATTTTTCCGCTAGCTGAGTTGCGTTACTGATCCTTGAAAACTCCGCTGAAACGTTAGAATAGAACTAGTAAGAATACTGATACTAGCAACCGACGCCATTTGGTCAATACATTTCCCATGCTGAAATAATAATTGAGGGATAGGCAAACTAATAGACCATTATTTTTTTTTATATTACTGACATCTGCCAAGGTTATGAGCATAAAGAATCTTTGAATGATTTTTCTTCAACATATACTTTTACTTCTTTAATTAATTTATGACTGTCGATTTATCGCCTCTGTGTGATATTTCTCAATGTTTTAATTGATTTTTTATTGTGGGCTATTGTGGGTCGCCCTGTGTATGTTGTAGAGCATGCTGTCCAGCATGACTTGTTTTTCTTCCCCTTATGGCTTGTTGAATACATTAGATTTATTCTTCTAAGCCCGACGAATAATATTATTGGAAAATCCATAATATGAAAACAAAACAAAAAACCTCACTCGCCTACGATTCATATCCTCAACATTAGAAAAAAGTATCCTTGGAATACCCCGGTATATTTTCTGAGTGCAAAAAAAAGTTCCACCCTGGGAGGATTGATTGTCCATATACGGCACCAACGGAGTCCTCATTCTGAAGCCATCTGTTTAGTAGATTATTTCAGTGGTGAGGATCAAGTGGCGTCTCTCTGCTTTCATTACTGTTTTTCAGAAATAATTGACTGCTGGGATTTTGACTTGCCGATTTTTTTAACAAACGATGGCCCTAGGTGTGATACGAGCCATGTAGGTCAAGTGGAGGACTTCGAAACTAAATTCCCATATGCTACCAAAACAGTCTCGTTTATTTTAAACGTTTTTTTTTCTTTTTCTTCTGCCTTGATTGTTCATTAATATTAATGAATTATTATTATTTCAACCATCCCTTCCTACGCCTCCGATCTGCGTGATACTTGTGAATAAGTTTCACTCGGACTGATTTGCCGCTGCCACCGCAAAACAATTTCAGAGCATACTTTCTGTATAACAATAAAATCGCGGCGCATAATCAACAATTGAATTCTCGCTCTGTTGCATCTCGAATGCAGGCTCGGCTAACCAAGTGAAGTTGCACTTGAGTCAAGGTTACAACGCGATTCAACAACACGCTTCCCTTCATTCTTCCACGGCAGCCATTATTCATTATAAACATTATTTTTTCAGTTTCCCATACAGATGTGCTTTTCCGGGCGGGGTTTTATACTTTACTCACAAACATTTCTAGACGTTACGTATTTTCGTACCAATTCACACTAATTGTACACAATTCCAATCCGACAAGAGGAGGATGAATGTGATCGTTCAAACAAACAAAAAACAGATATATTTGCGTTCCACTCGAAGAAAACTTTCTAACAAAATGAAAATATTTGTTAAAAATAAACTCCAAAGTAGATTCAGAGAAATCAAATGAGTGATACATTTCGATTGAAATATGTTGTAAATATATAGAAAGTAGCAGAAATTAAATGATGTTAAATCATATATCCATATATCCTCACTACCAGTGATATCGAAAATCTTCGCAAAGCTTCTTTTAAAAAGATTGAAACCCATAATTGATAGAAATACACGTGTCCCAGATCACCAGTATGGTTTCGGAATGAACAATCTTCTTTACAACATTTTTAGATGTAGCACAGGCCTTTGACAAATCTGATTGCAGATTTTAGAATTCGAGTTGACAACAATCCTGCCAAAATAATACCGAGAAAATTTATCGTATTTAAGCAACATCATATTCAGAGTCAACAAAGAATTCAACTTCAGATATATCGATACAGGAGTGCCACAAAGTAACGTTTTAGAGCCGGTTGTTCACTTATTGTTCACGTCTGCCGTATAACGTCAAAATAAATACATTTTCTGACGATATGGCTATTGATGAGATCTTGGATGCATCAAGTGGAAACCCTGAATAGGCTACTATACTAAAAATTGGAAATCAAATTGAAGTCAGTTCAATGCGAATAAAAAGTTTTGATGGAAGGAACATATCAAGGAAAAACGTGAGGAGTTGGAAATCAAATTCAGAAAATTGTTGAACATGAATTAGCAACTGTCGACAGAAAACAAATGTTTAAACCTGTATGAAGCATGACAACCTTGGGGCTGTCCTAGAAACTAATATAAGTAAAATCCAAAAATACTTGTTCAATGGAGTTCTGAAACCCCAGAATATATCGTATTCAATGATTCTTTGGTTTCGATCGTCCATCAACATATGTCGTACGAAAAAAAGTAAAAACATGCAAAAAAACAATTTGCAATATTTCAAAATGTCAATTAAAATTGGTTTAAAAAGTTTTTCATTGATCACTAATATCATTACAACTGATTACAACAATATAATTCATTTTGTCATTTTGTTGCAGAATAAAAATGATTAAAAAAAATTAGGACAAGCTTTTATACAAATGCACTAAAAAAGAAAAAATAATTTCTTTGATTGCTTGTCCTAGGTTATCCTGTAAGTAGCAGAATTTAATATACGCGGCAAGCTTTCGAATTTGCTACTCACAAAATAACCTAAGTCAAACAATTAAATAACTAATTTTTTTCCTTTTTAGTGCATTTCTATAAAATCTTGTCTTAATTTTTTTTCATATTTTTATTGAATTCTTTTTTGTCATTCATGAAATCCGCCATATTATCGAATTCTGATAAAAATTTATAATCGACCCTAAAATACCCACACACCAATTGAATTGGGCTATAATCACAAAACTCGCTATCTTGAATTTATGAGTTTTGTCAAAAAAATTCGTGATCCCTACATACCAATTTTTAATGGAATCGAACTATAATCACAAAACTCGTCCACATTTTGGAGCCGCTATTTTGTTTTTTCTAGCAAAAATTCCATAATGCATTGTAACCGGAATTATGAACGCCTGCCAAATTTCACGTTATTCGGACAACTAGAAGTGGGTCAAAATTTACTTGTAAAATTTGAACTAAACATACGTACAACTTAAATGAAGAGTACAGGCTAAAAAGAATGAGGGTCCAATCCAATCCATATCTGAGATAAATTCCTCAAATCATAGCCAAGAATGCCTACCGTATTGCACAGAAAAAACAGATGACAGTGCCTAGTAAAAACTTTTTAAAGTAGCCGTATAGGGCAAAAAGGATGACGTTCCACCATATGTATGAAGATAGATGAGAGTCCAAAATTTCCCATTTCAAGTAAGTAGTACGCTTTGGCTGTGAGTCAGAAGTCAGAATACGTCGAGTACGTGATTTCGTTTACGACACGTGTTTTCCATAGCATTTTTAAAATGTCTGAGAATTATGTGCAAACTGTTTCCAAAAAGAGACAGAAATTTGGATGTGTGTTTGAAGCTTCAAAAAAACTGCGATTGCAAAGCCATGAATCAGGCAACAGGAATATTAAAACAGGAAAAAAGTTCATAAAAACCAATCAAAGAAAGGGGACGACAGTGTATTACTTGAAACGCCAGAACTGCCTTCTGGACAATTTCAACTCACAATACATGCAGAACTAAAGGCGCTTTTGCAGTGTTGAAACTCAACGTTATTTTGAAAGTTTACCGTTTAACTAAGTTTCGTTTGAATGTTCAATAAAGGATAACATTTTATGAGGACCCTCATCTTTTTCTGCCTGACTTTGTGTGCTCAAACCCCATTTAGTTTTTTTGTACGCTCATGCTAAAGGAATGTTATTAACATAAATGTTTTCATACTTACAAAAAACTGTGAAAAATCAAAAATAATTAAGCCTGACAAGGAAAATAATTGAGTCAGCGAAACAGAAAAAAAAACCCCGAGTCAATATCAGAATGCCACCGCGCAACTCGATGCCATCATTTTACGCCTTACCTAATTCATTTGCTTGTTTGTTTGGCGCCGACTCAAATTCATTTGCTTGTTTGTTTGGCGCGCTCAAAATCAGTTACTCCATTAGTTTAGGAGCTCAATTATCATTTAGACTAAAAAGGTTTATTTTATTTTTTGCTTTTCAGTTGATTTTTCGTCGGTTTAATTTTGTGTTGAAAATATTTTATTTTTCAATTTTTTGTTGCTGAAATCTACTAATTACTACCTACTTAATTTTTGATTACTTCCAAAATACTTACTTACCTAGCTTACTTCAACTATTAAATATGATTTTCTATTTTAACTGTTTATTGTTATATAATATAAATTAATTTTGAAAGTTCTGGTTAGTCGATTTCATCACTTTGTATATAATTCCATCCTTTCATAGAATGTAATCATTTTGACGGATGTAGGAGGGACTGTCAATGTCAACTACATATGTGTGCCAAAGTTCACAAGTGAAAAATCAATCATCCCCTATTTTTCTACCCATAGGGGTGGATCATTTCCTTCCAAATTGGAATATGAAAAAAAATAAAAAAGAATCATTAGACGAAAACACTATCTTTATTGTTTGCTTTTCAGTGATTCGGTAACAGGTCAAATTCGAGGTGAATAATATTTCATTTTTCAATTTTTTGTTGCTGAAACCTACTAATTACTACCTACTCAATTTTTGATTACTTCCAAAATACTTACTTACCTTACTTACTTACCTAGCATACTTCAACTATCAACTATTAAATAATATGATTTTCTATTTTAACTATTTATTGTTATATAATATAAATTAATTTTGAAAGTGCTGGTTAGTTGATTTCATCACTTTGTATATAATTTCATCCTTTCATAGAATGTAATCATTTTGACGGATGTAGGAGGGACTGTCAATGTCAACTACATATGTGTGCCAACGTTCACAAGTGAAAAATCAATCATCCCCTATTTTTCTACCCATAGGGATTATTTCCTTCCAAATTGGAATATGATCAACTATGAGGTATACCCTTTCTAATAAAAAAAGAATCATCCAAATCGGAAAACCCACTACAAAGGTATGCCTGATAGAATCGGTTAACAGGCAAAATTCAGAGGGTGACCATCAATATCCTTCTTTTGCTACCCTTAGGGTTTTGTTGTTCAAATTAAAATGAGACCAACTTCGAAGTACACCCTATCCAGTGGAGAAAGAATCATCGGAATCGAACCGCTCTGTAAAAAGTTGTGCGTGATCATACATAAAAAAAAATATACGCGTCGGATAAAGAACCTCCTCCTTTTTGTCGGTTAAAAAAAGATACATAAGGTAGCTTTTAGAAAATTGGTTTTTGCCAACAAGTTAAACCATTCAAAAGATACAGGGTTTTAAATTATAAAATTGTTTTTTCTCAAAACTTTTATTTTGTGACCCTTATATTTTTTAGCATGTACTCTTCAAATAAAAGCTTGTAATAAAAATATTATGGACGCTGTACTGGTTGATATTTTGAACGAACCTTAACTGGAAAGGAAAGATTGGAAAGTAAGAATTTGCATTATCATTCGCATTACATTAAAAATGCGTTTTCCAATTATTTCAGGGTTCCTGATAATCCTGGAAGCTTGAAACAAAAATTCATTAGATGACTAATGAATGTGATGCTACTCTTGTATCAATCAATTCTTATTTCCCAGATGACTAATTTGCTTTTGAGAGAATATTTCTCTGTTTTTTTGGATGCTGAAAGCAACCTATAAAACAAACATCCCACAAAATTACCCCCCATCATATTACGAATTAACTTGATTCAGCTCCATAGTTTTGTCGTTGAAATAATAATATCACCTTATATTGTGAAGAATGAATGCAAGATATAATTTTCAATAAAAAGGAATAGGAAAGATTTGGACTGTTTCATAGTTTTTATTGAAGAATCATACACCACACACGTATTTCATTCATAGTGAAGTGATTGGATCGAACCAAACCTCAACACGAAAAACAAATCTTCAATCTTCAAAGTGGAACACGCTGATGTAAAACAAAATTATTTTGATGGAAACTGTACCAAACATTGTGGTTTCTGGTTAAAAAATCACAGCAAATTACTTCACAAATAAACGTTTTTATTGTTATTCCTTGTTTCATGCATGATTTGTTCTGTCCAGATGATTACCCATAACTCCGCAAAACAATAGCAACAAATTTCTATCGTAACATTTTTATTGCATTCGTTAGAATCACGATTGGTCAGTTAATATTGATGATCTAATTTGTTTCAAATATGTACGCAGTTAAAAAACGAAACTTATCTACATTGTAAAAAAAAAGTGTAGGTATTGATTGTTATAATGTTACATATCGATTGTATTCCTCCTCATTTATTTCTCAGAATTCATGCTCATTCTGAAAAATAAATTAATTATAAGTAGTTATACTTTTGCTTTTTGAAATTTGAAGGAACTTATATGAAACTTTCCAAACATTGGTTTTATGGTTTTTTGCCAAAGAATGACGTAATTTTTGGTAATTTTGTATATCCCATATCACAAAGTTGTAGATTTACCTTAGTATATTGCGTTGAATATCGATGGGATTGGTAAAATTTAATGTTGGACGTTGCATAAAGGTCGATCAAAATAATCGTCTGATAACTGGAACTTTTATATTGTTAACAAGTAGTAGTAATGCTTTCTACCACTCTACAAAATACGAATAATCCACGCATATAATAAATAAAAAAGCAGGTAAGATTTCACGATTGTCGTATATGACAAATAGTATTAGTTATCTGAAAATATATTTTTGTAGGCTGGTTACTGTTAGACCAAAATATTGATCCAAACATAAATACAAAATCATTGACAATACAGGTTGTATTCTTGGGTTCTATGTTATTTAGTGTCATGTGCTGATGATTATTCAAATACGTGGATAACATTAGATCATTCAACTAGAGATATTTCATTTAAATAAACAGAAATTCAACAGGACAAACCTTGAAATCTGTGAAACGAATGTTTATTGGCGCTACAAGGAACTTTCGGATCGATCTCCATAATCTATGAATACCAAATTTGTGAATTACCATGTTCGTATAAAGATAGCTCATTTTTTGAAGATATTGTTCGAGTGGTCAAATAATATCCTTCTACCACTGACAGAAATCCATCATATTTAGTTTGAACAATTGTTCAAAGTTCGTAGATCTGCCGAGTCATTGGTCGTGTCATATTCCGCCTACTTTTGCTTCTTTTGTGTGAACTCTCACTTCAACACGCACTTGGTCTTCCTCCTCCAGTGTTGAGAAAGTGACACACGAATATATGCTGTATGATTAATCAGCGCCATTCCAAATATTGAGGAAGTGTGTCAGCAGAGATTATCATCAATATAATAATAACTTCTCTTCCATGAGTGGAATATTACACTATCGTGAAGTGACCATCGAAGAAAAACTTTTCGATTACGATTTTTTTGTAATGAAGAAGTTTTATTATTGACATAAAAACGAATATTTTGAGTGCTTTTTCTACTTTTTCATAAATGTTTTTTGTACTAATCCACATTTATTTCTGAGTATATTGGCATATTCAGTGGTCCAATAACAAAATTTTCATGAAACTCTTCTTTTTCAAAAATGAATTTGGGTCGAAATGTTCTGGTGAAGTCGATCTTAAGATTTTTTATTCTTTTATCTCCAAGATTCTGAAGTATAAATGACAAAAACATAAATGTTAAAATGGAGTTATTTGATGAAGTTCAGAAAAAAAGATAGTATAGTATACATGAACAAAATTGTAGTAACGGGAAAATATATTAAATACATTAATGTAAAAGAATAAAGTAGCCATAGTACGAATACATATACAGGTTTAGGAAAGACGTTTCACCATACACATAGAGTTACATAAACTGAACTGTCGGTAATAGTATGTAAAAGTGTTTGAAAGCTATGTAGTTTTTTTATCGAAAGTATATAGTTTTTATGTTCAGTCATTTTTTCTTTTTCAGATATTTTTACTGGAACAAAAATTAAGAATTTTGGTATTTTGGAGTGTTCAGTAATTTTTTTAAATATCAAACCTGACCAGTTCAGTTTGTAGTTTTCTATGCATATGCATAATCCTGTAAATCTATTCATGGACTATGTCGACTTCAATTTTTACATTTTAGGTGAAAAAATAAAGCAACCCTAAATGTGAGTATTATTGTTTTTTGTATTTGTTTTACCTTTTTACGTAGGATTAATTTTTTCTCCAAACGAATATTTGACATTTTAAATTTTCTGACTTCAACTGCATTCAAGAATTCCATTCTGACATGAATGCAAGAATCCCCTGTCCGTGATATTAGATTAAAAAAAACTAATATTATAGATTATCCTTGAACGATAATCACACACTATACTTTTCGAGATATGAGGATTTTGTTGTATTAGTTAAGCACAAAAAGTATCCAAATCGAAAGATTTTCAGAAATTTGATTAAACATTATCATGGAAGTCATTTTTTTATTTGTACATTACATAACCATCCACATTAAATAGCTTCTCATGGCGAAAAAAGTTGAAATAGATTGAGAATTTATGAGAACACTGGGAAGTACGAGAAAACAGCATATTTTTATTGGTAAAACAAAGTTGTTAATTCACTACTGTTAAAAATTTTCAATTCGGGACACCTTCATATTCCTTTTGAAATAACGAGCAAATATCTAAGTCACTTTCAACAATGATAATTATTTAAAAATCACCATTTTCCCCTGAGAGTAAATCCGGTCTGAAATAAAGAAACACGCTGCTAAAGACTGCTTTTCTACATAAAATACCAATGAAAGATTTGGAATATCGTACAAATCGAGTGTAAGCAAAAGTGGTCGTATAAAAAGAGAAGTCGAACGGTTTCATGAAGAAATCGATGTGGATGGAATGGCGGCCAACGAGTTTCACAGAATGAAATGATCAGTTATTATGACAAAAACTGGTAGTAGCATATAATGCAATAGCGATATCGGCGAGAGTAATGTATACACCGTTGCCAAGTCTCATCTCACGATTTTAGATGGTAAATGGACCATCTACCCAGTCACCAGAGATAATTCGGTCCTTTCTCTTTTTCAAATTTATATATATATATATATATATATATATATATATATATATAAATATATCTGGAGATTGTTGTTCTTGAATCCTGATATATGTATATTTGGAGGAGATTTATTGGATTCTGTAATGGATATTTCTAATGTAAAGTTCATAAATGGCAACGTTTCGTCCCTGGCTGTGGACTACTTCAGACTTTATTTTGTATTTTTTTTACATTTTCTGGAAAGTGAGTCAAGTTATCATTGGATGTTTTATTATAATTATGTGAGTATTTTTGACAGGAAATTTCATATAACCAACTGGTACATACCTTGGCAGTATTGAATGCGTACATTATTATGTGAGTTCTTTATATTTTTGTTTATCATTTCCTGATCAAGAATATGTAGGCATCACAACTACTGAACAACCGACTCAACGACCACAAGTTCATGAAAAAATCGAATACACACTATTCAAGTTGATGACAACCCAAAGTTTGGAGAAACAAAAATTCTGGCCTTCGAGAGAAACACAGAAAAACGAAACATAAAAAGAAATGATTACCCCTACCCCAGTGATATGCAAAGAAGGCACCAAATACCAACAAATTTATCTCACGCATGATCCTTCCCTATAACCTACATCAATTCACAAACGACCAGTTCGACAACTTCTTCTTCACAGAGAATACTCGTATATAAACAAAATGTGGGCGGAAATGTTAAACAAAAATATTAAAGAAAACTCCCATAATAATGTACGCATTCAATACTGCCAAGGTATGTACCAGTTGGTTATATTAAATTTCCTGTAAAAAAATCTCACATAATTATTCAAAACATCCCTATGATATACTTTCCGGTTTCCGGTCAGGGACGAAACGTTGCTATTTATGAACTGAGACATTAGAAACATCCATTACAGAATCCAACATCCCAAGAAATCTCCAAATATATATATATATATATATATATATATATATATATATATATATATATATATATATAAACTAGCGGACCCGACAGACATTGTCCTGTCCAAATTTCTATGTTCCCTAAAATATTTTTCCGAAAATTTTCCCGTTATCCCATTTTCCTGTTACCCCTTTTTGTTTTCCCCTTTTCCCCCTTCCCTTTTTTTTTTATCCCGTTTTCCTGTTATCCCGTTTTCCTGTTATCCCGTTTTTTATTTATCCCGTTATCCCGTTTTCCCGTTTTCCTGTTATCCCGTTTTTTATTTATCCCGTTATTCCGTTTTCCCGTTATCCCGTTTTTTCGTTATCCCGTTATTCCCGTTTTCCTAAAAAAAACAAATAGGGGTTGATCGTAGAAGGGTGAATTAAGAGTAATATGAATTTTTTAATTCTAAGTCATGACAAAATAAAAATCTTGCCAAAAAATAGGGGTTGATCGTAGAAGGGTGAACATTTAAGTATGTATTTTTGAATGCTGTATCATAAAAAAATAAAAACACAAAATTTTGTCTAAAAAATAAAAAATAAATTAAGGGGTGGACCACCCTTGACATTTAGGGGGATGATTTGTAAATCTAAACCATCCAGCGCGCCACCCAAACGCATACACAAAAATTCATTCAAATCGGTCCAGCAGTTTAGGAGTGCAGTGACAACACACGTACAGTAGAATTATATATATAAACATATACATATATTTAATAAAACTCAGCCTCAACCGGTGGATCTAGAGGAAATTTTGGAAATTTTGCACCTGAGTTCTTTAATATATAGTAGGTGAGCACTAAGAAAGGATTTTTGAAAATAAATCCCCTAGAGGGATTAAATAGTTCAATCAATCAATCAATCAATATTTATTTCCATTTTTTCGACATAGTTTACATGTATTGGAATTGTCATTTAGTTAGTACAGTTACATTAGTATATCTAAATAAAAAATTATACTTAAAAACAAGAATGTATATATATAAAAAAAGACATGCATAGTATATATAGAAACCAACAATAGACTAATAAAAATATCAAAAAAGAAACACTTTCGTCAAACATAATTATCACAAAGTCTAATTATCACAAAGTCTAGTTTTGTATAAAATCACCTATACTATAAAAACATTCTTTCAATAAAAAATTCTTCAACTCATGTTTGAATGAAGAAAATATGTTAATACCCTTCAGTTCTTCCGGAAGATTGTTAAATATTTTGAGTCCAATATGATCAGGAGCACATGAATTTTTTTTTTTTCGAGCTAAATTTACATGAAAATGGTGCTTGTTCCTTGTTTCATAACCATGAATATCAGAATTTCGTATAAAAGTTCCTTATTTTTGAAAACATGGACACAGGTTTCGAAAATGAAGAGGCATGGAAGTGTCAAGATACAAAATGTTTTGAAAAATGTTCTACACGATTCTCTGTCAGAAATTCTTGCGATACATCTCAAGATTCGTTTTTGTCCAATAAAGATATCTTTCGTACCTGGTGCATTGCCCCACAGGCAAATGCCATATCTGAGTCTTGATTCAACTTCAGCGTAGTAAACATTCAACATCTGTTTCACTTCTAGTACAGTTCGTAAATTGATGAATAGATATCTTAAAGAATTTAGTTTGGAACATAATTGTTGGCAATGGGATTTCCAGGAGAGGTTTTCATCCAGAGTCACCCCCAAAAACCTAACCACACATGTGTATTGCACATGTGTTTCCTTCGATTTTAACTTCAAGGTATCAATAGTTTTTTGACGGGGTGAATTCTTAACATCTGTGTTTTTTTAATATTGAAAAATAAGTTTCTGCTATTGAAAAAAGATGATACTGTATTAAGTGTTTCAATACATTTCGATATTAGGTGTTCACTATCTGTGGAGGACAAAACCAATGAAAAGTCATCTGCATACGCAGTGTAATCTGCGGTACCAATTATAGCATCTAGGTGATTTACATACAAAATGAATAAAATGTATAAAAAGTGTATAAAAAGTATAACTTCGAAATCCACGCGGCAAAGCCACGGGCGTAAGCTAGATGGAAACTACAGAAAAAAAAACAGAAAAATAAATAATAGTTTAAAAAAACTAAAAACCACGCTTTTATAGAAAACCAGACTAAAAACATAGAAAATAAGAAAAACATGTATTTTATTTAAAAAAAAGCGTGCATGGTATCACCTCAGCCAACAATTACCTGTGATCTGAGACATTTCTCACTTTACTGCCCTAGGTAATTATTGATACCATGCACCCCACGCTTTTTTTTTTAAATAAAATACATGTTATTCTTATTTTCTATTTTTTTAGTCTGGTTTTCTATAAAAGCGTGTTTTTTAGTTTTTTAAACTATTATTTATTTCCTACTTTTCAGTGTGGTTTTTTCAGCCCAATGTCTTTACTCAAAGTTCACATTTAAAAAAAGATTATTTCATATTATTTCAGTGGTCGTATTCCGAGAAAAAAAGTCGCTAATTGTTCAACAAAGTCGCAATCTCGACAACGCAGCTTGCGCAACAAGACGAAAATGGCAGCCAACATCCTCTCGGTTAAAGATAGAAACAAGAACAAGACCAGCGGGACAATGAGAATGTAAGAGTGGTCAGAGATGGCTCTAATTTACTAAACCAGTTCTGTGACCATGTCAAGAAGATGCTTGGCTGACTTCACTATCGCATAGTCGGCGGCGGTGCCGGCTTCGTGCGGTGTTGCGCTAGTTTAAGAAAAAACAACTCAAACCAGAAAAATATGTATATCATAACCTCAGAGGCAAACTATGTACAATGTACAAGTACAATTTTTCCAAAAAATATTTATTTATGTTATAGAAACACCATCTTTCATTTACTATCTACAGGAAGGTTCAGAAGTATTTTGACAAACTTCAAGAGGTGATTCCTCACAATATGAATTGTCCAAATAAATATGACCGGAAAAGCTTCGTTTCCAAGATACAGGGTGTTGAAGTTTTATTTTTATTTTCGTTTTTTTTAAATGACTTTCGAAATACTGACCTTATTTAAACGAAAATTGGTATTGAGAGGTTTTCTGAGGTGTCGAATTCGAACCAGATGTTATAATAATAATAATATACATTTATTGACAGAAAATAATATCTAGATACATTTGGGGAAAGAAAAAAGATGAAACCTGTCAATAGGTTGCAGGATTGGCATAAACCATTCTTACTCTTGCACCTCAAAAATAATAATAAATAAAAAAAATAAAAATACGAAAGAAGAGAAAAAATATGTAGACGTGAAATTTTTTTTTTTTTTTTAATTATGATTGTAATAATTATAATGAAGGTTGTTTATTCCATTATTTTCTCGATGAAGATTTTATCAACTACACCATGAGACATTATTAAAACAATTTTGGAATAAAATCAAATCATGAGATCCACTCCCATACATATAAAAATACAAACACTATATGGATGTTGTTACAATATTAAATAAATAATGGTATAATAATAATGTGAATAATATAGAACGACAATGATAGAGAGTAAAAAAAACATTGAAGAATACAGAACAAAAATACAATATGAAAGAGAATGAATGAAACTTACAAAAATAATAGGTGATAATAATTATAGTGGAGAACACATATATATTTAATAATGATGATTATTTGATGATAGTTTTGATAATAGATTTTGCTTGTAACAATTTTTGAAACACACAATAGATTTAGATTGGAGGATCGGCGGGAGGTCATTATATAACTTTGCGATGGTATAAGTAAAAGATCGCTTGAAATGCTCGGTGGAAGTGCCTAACAATATGAATCATTTTACGTCTTATGTTCACATGATGCACATCCGTTCTAAACTGTATTTTATTATATAAGTATGGGGGTGTATGAGTGACAACTATTTTATGGAATAACACCGCGGAATGGGGTGCGCCTATCAAACATTTTCCAACCATTTTGCTTTTCAAAGGGTGTGTGAAATGGATCCCTCTTTCTAATGCCAAATGAAAATCTCAAACATGAGTTTTGAACCTTCTGAATTATTATTGCTCTTACTCGTAGGGGGCGCCACCTACACGTCTTTTTTTTTGGAGATTCATAACTTTTTTGAGCGTACTTCTAGCACACTTTTCAGTGAAAAAAATCATATCTACGTAAAAAAGCTACCCTTGTTAAAAGTCGCTATAAGCAACCGTTTTCTAGATATTTGGACTTGAAAATTTCAAGTCGATTATTTGATAATCGATGCGTGTTGAAGTTATTACCATTATTTTGCATGTTTCACAAGAATGCTTAGGAAATGAATTTGACGTTTAAGTAAGTTGTCTTGGTAATTACATATTATGTGTCAGTTAGTTAAACGTTTTGTTGAAGTTTCTGTAAGTTTTAAAACACTAATTTTGAAAAACTGGATTATTTAAACAATAATGCTCATTTAGCCGATATGCATTTCATGGCCTAGCGGATGGCAATGCGCGCGAAGCAAGACGTATTTACCAGGGGCGATTTCCTAATCGAGTACTGCCTTCAGCTCCAACATTTACTAGTCTCCACCGTCGTTTGGCAGAAACAGGTAGCTTTAAGAGGGCAGTTGATATTATTGAAAGACCACGAGCATTCCGAACCCCAGAATTGGAAGAAGCTGTTTTGAACGCTCCCGAGGAGAATCCAGAAACAAGTACAAGAATAATTGCTGCAGCTCTCAATTCTACTCAGTCCACAGTTTGGAGAATTATCCACGATCAACAATTTTATCCATACCATATTCAAAGGGTACAAGCTCTTTTGCCTCGAGACTTTCCCCAACGCATTACTATGTGTCAGTGGTTTTTGAGAAAATTGGCTGGAAATCCTCAATTTTCAAGATATGTACTCTTCACGGACGAAGCAAACTTTTCCCTAAATGCTATCACAAATTTTCTTGACAACCATGTTTAGGCTCTGGAAAATCCGCACGCAGTTAGTGAAAAACATTATCAGTATCAATTTTCTATAAATGTATGGGCGGCAATAATTGATAATTACTTGATAGGTCCTTTCTTCCTTCTGTTCCGACTGAATGGCGCAACTTACAGATACTTTTTCGGAAATGAATTGCCGGGACTACTTCAGAATGTACCATTAGAAATTCGTATGCGCATGTGGTTTATCCATGATGGGGCTCCGGCCCATTTTAGCGTTGTAGCCAGGAAATTCCTTAACACTGTCTAGCCAAATCGATGGATCGGTAGGGGTGTAGAAGAACCTAACGAGGCGTGGGCACCAAGGTCCCCAGATCTAAACCCGCTAGATTTTTATTTTTGGGGACATTTGAAGTCACTAGTTCATAAAACTCCAGTAGCGAACGAGGAAGATCTAAGAAACCGAATAGTAGACGCCTGTGAAACAATAAGAAACACACCAATAATTTTTGAGAGGGTACGAGATTCAATGACTAGAAGACTGAATGCCTGTATCTTCGCTGAAGGTGGACACTTTGAACAATTTATTTGAATACAATTTAGTATCCTTTATTTTATTTTATTTTACATTTTGAAAATTTCTTAAAATACAATGTTGATATTTCTTGCTAATTTTATTAAAACAAATACAGATTTTGCACCCTTGATACAAAAATAACTATTTCAAACGAGTAAAAATAAATAGAATAGGTGGCGCCCCCTACAAAAAACCAAAACTACTTACTCAAACGTCAAATTCATTTCCTAAGCATTCTTGTGAAAAATGCAAAATAATGGTAACTTCAACACGCGTCGATGATCAAATAATCGATTCGAAATTTTCAAGTCCAAATATCTAGAAAACGGTTGCTTATAGCGACTTGTAACAAGGGTAGCGTTTTTACGCAGATATGATAGAGGAATTGATTTTTTTACTGAAAAATGTGCTAGAAGTACGCTAAAAAAATTAATAAATCTTCAAAAAAAGGAAAAGACGTGTAGGTGGCGCCCCCTACGAGTAAGAGCAATAATAACATCAGGTTCGAATTCGAAAACCTCTCAATACTAATTTTCGATTAATTAGATTAGTATTTCGAAAATTATTTTAAAAAAACGAAAATAAAACTTTAACACCCTGTATCTTGGAAACGAAGCGTTTCCGGACATATATTTATTTGGACAATTTATATTAGAATATTGTGAAGAATCACCTCCTGAAGTTTGTCAAAGTACTTTTGAATCACCCTGTATATCTAACAAAATAAAATTATAGTGGAAAAAAACAAGCTTATATAGCAAATAAAGACTAAAAAGATAAAAATAACAAAAATGAAGTGATCGACCAAACAATTTCCTCTTATGTGAAAAAAGCGTTAGGTGCTTGAATCAGTTTTCTTAATATCATTATGGAAAGTAAGTAAAGAGCACCCACGCTTTTTTTACAAAAGAGGTAATGTTTTGTCCGCTGGATTCCTCCATCGGGAGATGATTAAATATGTTGTTTTGCTCAATTAGCTGAGGTTTTTGTGATCTTCACTGTTTGCGTTGCTGTAAGGTCGAGAATCGCATAGTGTTCACTATCGCGGAGCACTCTCTAGATCGAAAAACAACTTCCGCTCGTCACCGGTATGAAAAGACTGTGTGATCCTAACCTCACTTTTTGTGGTCCGTAAAAAAAAGAACAAATAGATAGAAGTTAGTTTAAAATCGATTGCAAGATTTGTACCAGACAAACAGGAAAGCGAGCTAATATAAACGTGGTAAAAAGACCGATGGCGCGGCTAGTTGGAAAGGTAGATTTCATAATGTATTTAATGTTTCTGAAATTATCATCCATTAGTTGACATATTATTACGAAACTGAGATTCTCCTTATCAATTCCTCATAGAGAAAAAAAATATGTTGAGTCTAAATTTCCTGGATATTTATAAATAATGTGAATGCTATCGAACAAAAAACGCCCCAAAAATTCTTTTTGCAATTCAGAATTGAGATAAAAGCACAAGTCTGGTTGTAGGAATTTCATCATTTATTGCAAAATATCTACATTCACCAACTCTAGTCTTACAATAATTTCCAGGCTTATGAATTCAGATTTTTGGATTCTTTCTTTCACTACATATAGATATATGAAATTTCAACTTTCTAGGTCTGCAAGAAGTTTATTTTTTTATAATATGACAGTGATCAGCTACGGAACAATGAAATATTTCGGAAATTTATAACAATATAATGCTTTTCTCAAACAAAAATAATACTTTCTGTAAATTCAGAAGTTTATTATAGGCTACCTAATGTTCGCGAAGCGTTTCACGCAGTATGGTTTAGTTTTAAGTATGAACTCGACCTTAAGATGTATGCCGTGATCTATCAATAACTACATCATCAAAGAAGTTTCTAGTACTTGTTATTGCAATAATATTCTTGATTCATCTAAAGCATTTAAATCACAAAATAATTGGTGTAATTTCCCTATTTTTTCCTTAGGTCGATCCTCGACTACAGTGCAATTGCATAACCACCATGCAGCAACAGATGGGTATATATTCCTAGCGTTCCAGCCATTGTAGCGTGATTTTTGCTCTCGGCATTGACATTCTCCAACGAAAGGAGTAATCATAGGTATGGAAGAGAGCAGTGGCGTGGTCTACGTTATAAGATATGCGAATAATAATAATAGTACTTGAAACAATAATCCAATCATTCAGAAAGTCAATAGGAATAAAGTTCAATAGGCAGGTGACAAGTTTTGTGATTTATGGTTTGTGGTAGTTTTTGTTTGAAATGAAATATTCCTGATAATTCATACTTCAACTCTACAACAAAGCGGCTCTTCAATTGTTTCTATCACATTTTAAGTATAAACTAAAATAAACCCTCTGAAAATAATGAACTTGTAAATAAAAATATACAAAAGTATATTAACGAAGCTGAAATTTGAATTTTTTGGGTAATTTATATAGCAAAGAATCCGCAGTTCGCAGTTACCTGAACGATATTCATTATTTCGCCCCGGATTTGATTCAAACGCAATGTTAAGCTAAGAGAGGTAACTTCTCTCTGCTTCGTACTTCGTTTGGTGTTGCCAACTGTTTGATAAATACCAAATTCCCTCCTTGTCTCTATGCACTTGGTTGTTTCACAGTAAAAACCATTCAGATGTTTGATATGATACAGAATTCAATGACAAAGCTAACGGAGAATAGTGCTGGTTTATCTTTCCTCAAGTCCCCCCTAAATGTTTACACACATGATTACTGATTAAATCAAGGAATCTCACTGTAAACAATTTGTCAAATTTACAGGACATCTCTGGGAACTTGCAGAAACTCACTGGACTATGTGTTGCAGATATATACATATACATGTATATATGTATATATATATATATATATATTCTTCAATTTTTCGGAATAAAGGTCTGATTCAGTCGAATCATATAATTTCTTTCAATGACGTTTCGACATGGTATTTGTCATTATCAGGTTAAAACACTAAAATAAAAAATATGGAGTTTGAGACATATAACTTAAACAATATTAAAATGTATGCTCTAAAATAATCTTTAAAAACATATGGTTCAAATATAGTGTTTTAACCTGATGATGACAAATACCATGTCGAAACGTTAAAAATTGAATTGACTGAATCAGACCTTTATTCCGTGAAATTGAAGAAAATATATATGTGGTCAAGAAATTTTGGAAGTTCCTTTACGCGGCTTGCTTTAGGTGATGACTGGTAGAACTCGTCACGTAAGAAAAAAGCGTTATGCCCCTCCATGCGACTTTCTCTCTCTCTGTCTCTTCTATTATATACGAGTCTGTGTGACAAGCGTCTAGCCCTTGCTCATACGTAACCACCCGAACTGCTGTTCTCTTGCGGGAATTTAAAATGATACATGAGCGGATGGATATCTATGCGAATACAAGTCGGACATTATCGTTGAGTGGTAATACGTGGATGATATTTTTGTTTCTTTTATATTTCTATATAACGTGTGTTTAGATGATTACATTCTTTTTTGGACATAATTTCTTATGTTTTTTGCCGAAGTTGGATTAATGGTTTACATTGAATATGTGGCACGTCAATTTGATATAACGAATAGTACCTATTATCAGGAATAAAATACCTTTTACTGTGGCGGATAAGTTTGGAAAAAGGATCAGGGTGGCCCATCGAAAACGTACCGCAAGGCATTACAGGGTGGGAAAGAATGTTTCGGCAAAATCCAAAAACACGTCATGATTGTTTCTCAGGGGGACACATTTTGACGCAAAAAGCATAGTAAAACCTTCAACCCCCTAAGTAGGGGTGTCATCCCAAAAAAAATTTCAAATAGGAAGGGGGGTCAAGTGATACCTCATTAGAAGGGGCTTGTCATTCCCCATACAGTGCTGCTTAGTTTTCGAAAATCGATCCACTCTTTTAGAAAATATGGAGCGTTCAAACTCCAACAATAATGTGTGACGAAAGATGCAAAAATCGATGCAATTGTACTTTGAAACTTATTTATTAGTCAAGTAAATACTCGAATTGCTGTCCGCCAACCTGCATACAGTGGTACAAGTTATTTTCAAACCATTGTCGTACATTCTGGAGCATTTGCGGTGTCACTTCGCGACATACGTTAATAATTCTTCATTGCAACTCTTCTAATGTGTCTGGTGGTGTTTTGTAAACAAGGCTTTTTAGGTGTCCCCACAAAAAAAAATCTGAAGGACTTAAGTCGGGTGACCGAAGTGGCCATTCAATTGTGCCCCGTCGTCCTATCCATCTTCCTGGAAACGTGTCATTTAAATAATTGCGCACAATGGAATTTCTAAAAATACCAGCCCACACATTTAACTTCTGGGGTTGTTGCGTGTGTGACTCGTGTAAAATCCTTGGATTGGTGTCGGCAATTGTGGCGATTCACTAAACCATTTAGGAAGAAGGAACTTTCGTCCGAAAAACACACATTAAATAGGAAATTACCATTGTTTAACGCTCGCTCACTCATAACTTCGCAAAATTGCAAGCGACGATCAAAGTCGTCTTCATTTAATTCGTGCACTAAGCGAATTTTTATAAGGATGGAATTTGTATTTTTTTAATACCCTTTGGACACTAGTACGAGACACACCCGTCGCAATGGCCAATTGTCTTGTACTTAGCGTACTACCTGCAACTTGCCCCAATACTGCTATCTCCGTAGGTTCATTTAGTACTCGATTTTCAAGCTGCCTCTTTTTGTTATGAACCGAACCTGTTTAGCGAAATTTTGTCACTAATTCGCGAACAATTTTTCCAGAGGTATGTTTGTCAGGATGCCGTTGGTTAAACAACCCCGCGACCCGATTTCCACATTCATCGTTTTTGAAAAAAAGCTCAATAATTTCCACTCTTTCTGCAACTGAATACACCATAATGATAAATTTTAAAGTCAACAATTTTTAAACACGTTAACCACGACAGGTATCTGCAACTACTTGACCTAATTTAACGTGCAGAAAGAAACCCGATAATTTTTTACTCACTAAAATGGCCAAAAAATCTACAAATCGGCAAAAACAGCGAATTCATTTAAGGAATTTATTTCAATAATACCTACGATAGGTTTTAAAGTACAATTGAATCGATTTTTGCATTTTTCGCCACACATTATTGTTGTTTCAACGCTCCATATTTTCTAAAAGAGTGAATCGATTTTCAAAAACTAAGCAGCACTGTATAGGGAATGACAAGCCCCTTCTAATGAGTTATCACTTGACCCCCCTTCCATTTGAAAATTTTTTTGGGATGACACCCCTATTTAGGGGATTGAAGGTTTTTCTATGCTTTTTGCGTCAAAATGTGTCCCCCTGACAAACAATCTTGACGTGTTTTTGGATTTTGCCAAAACATTCTTTTCCACCCTGTAATGCCTTGCGGTACGTTTTCGATGGGCCACCCTGTATAGGTTGCATGGTATAATGACAATTAAATGTAGTGGCATAAAAAACGTCAACTTTCAAAGTGAAAAATATTGAGAAAAAAAATAAATACAAAATGGTGGATACATGAGATTGATGCCAATATATTCTGCTACCTCGATATTAATGGAGGGAGCATAACGCGTTTTCCTTACGTGACGAATATATACAAATATAAACAATCTAAATCTCCATATCGAATTCGTTGAAGAAAACATGGCCAATCGAGTAACCGAATGAAATGTGCACAGCAAACATAAAATATAAATGAATATAAAAAAATATAGTCGTGTTGAGGATTGAACACCGGGCCTCTGGCTTGGTATTCTCTCGTTTCACGGCAGCTCCGTTTAGTCTTTAAAATTATTCTTGTATTTGCAACACATGAGCGTTGTGGAATTGAATAATTTCTATTGCGCATGCGTAAGATTTCGAAGCAAAGTACAAAATATATTTGTTATTTGTTTTTTTAATCATTCGTGCAGGAGTTATATTGTCTCATTATGGCAATTTGGCAATGAAAATTCGAGAAATGGAAAGTAAGTATGTGTAATACAAACTTATAAAAGTAAGTTAATAAAATTGTATAACTTGATACAAGTATTTACTGTTTACATACGTTTAATGTACATGTGATTCGAGTGTTTACTATTTACTATTTATATACATTACAGAGAGACAATAGTGAAATCATTTGCTCAGCGTCAAAAAGAGTATCGAAAGAGAAAAAAAAAAGTGTAAGGAACTTCGTTCCTGACGGGGGTTCTCCGACCGCAAACGAGTTTTATTTTATACAATTTCTTCTCATAAGATGTGATGCTGTATTTTCAATGATTGCTTTTTCAACTAGACAATCTGTAGACTGGTTGATACCACATTTCATTCTCCACAGAATATACTTTCATTCACACTGGTACCTTAAGTGCAACGATTTTCTTTAGAGCCATAACATTAGCTGAACTTGCCAAAAAAATCATATTGAGAAGAGGCGATCTTAATGCTCTCTGCCGCTTCAAGACTGAATTTATTTGAGAAAAATACACACTTATGCAAGAATGGCGTATAATCAACGGAATACCCAAATGATACGCCTCTGCGCGCGCTATTGTGAAAGTCGAGTCATTACCTTGATTCTCTTCACATTGTGCTCTTCAAGAAAACTAGGAATGTAGACATCGAACGAATACAAGACCAACAAGAGAGAACATTCTTCTCCATTCCTTGGGGGAGTTCCATGAAACTAATGATTATATTTTCGCGCGGAAACTCTCATGGTTGAAAAAATAACAAATGATTAATTGCTACTTATGATTTCATTTTTTATGTGAAACAGTTTCGATTGTTCATGGGAATCTATTCGACAATAATATTTTCTCAACATTAATAGACAAACTAGAATTATGGTGAAAGAATAATCATTATGATTTGAAGAAAACATTTAGTTCTTCGGATTATCAGAGAAAAAAAGTCATGCACTTCCGGGGGAAGTCAATTATTAGAGCTGACGATCTATCCCGCAGCGCCTGATGAAATGATTATTTTCTAAAAGTAGCACTCCTTCCTGGATATATTTTATTGCGATAATTTGACAGACAAATATGAAATATAACTCCAAATTCCAAAGGAATATATGAATAAATACTATTAGGTCATTAAGGTCACATCCGAGATAATTCTCTTCATTATTTCTTTTCTAAAACTATTGGTTTTTCCTACGTTGCGTACAATTCCTAATTCTTCTCATATATTTATCTACCTACCTATTCGTACGCTTTTGACATTCATAACACGGTATTAGAAGTAACTTATATTCCTCTTTCTAAATCTAGCCTGGTTTTGTTTTTATTCACTTTTATAATAATGTGACCTTTACTTTTTGAACTTTACTTTACTTTATGAATTTGAGAATCTTAGAATTTAAAGAAAAAATCTTGGATTTATTTCGATTGTTCTCAATGGGTGTAGAAATTGCAATGTCCCTAGAGGACAATGTTACTGGCTTTTGATATCCCAATCCAAAGGAAGACAAATATGTTATAAGAAAATATATAAATAACATCGTTATATGATTTTGAATAACGAAACAAAGAAGTATAAAACTATGTTATACGTTAGATGAGGAATATCATTTCTGCGAAACGCTTTGTATACCAGGCACCATTAGTTCAAGGTAGGTAAAACATCATCATAAAAATTATATGAAACAATGCGATAGCTCGCGACACCTAGGTAAGTCATGTCTAACTCGGCGCTTACTATATTCCTACGTAGATGTCTCTAGATATAGCTTCAGCAGGAATTGAATCCTTAGTCTATAGAATTTTAATAATGCAATTTGAATATCCTGATGATTATAATTTTAAATGAAGTGAGAGATTTGTTTGAAATACTTACTGTACAACAACGACTTCCATGTACTGATTGATTTGAAGAACTCACCTGGAAAAAAAAGAAACAACTATAAATGGAGTTGAAATGAATTCAATAATCAACATTGCGATGGCATCCCGAACAATGCAAATATAGGGACCATATCAACGTTGTGCAAAATAAAATTACATGGGATTTTACTTATCGTGCCTATAAGTATATCGTTTTCAAATGCAATATTTTTTATTTTATTTTTATTTTAAATAACGAATTAGTTCATAATAATAATCACTATCGAAGTAACGAGCACATTACAAAAAATGTTAATTTAGAAATAAAAAAACCCGACGGAGTAAAAAGGTGAACTCTAAAAAAGATGGAAACAAGATGACCAGAAAATATTGTCAGAAAATTATGTTTTGAGAGGTTAACTGAACATACATTATTTTCAACACCATACTATTAGAAAAAACTCCAATGCACTAATGTTCTAGTTTTTTTGATCCAGGTTTAATTTTCAGTAAATAAATAAAAGGGTAAATGAATGGAATAAACTTTTTTCGTACAATAACAAATTGAAACAATTTTGATAAGTCAAGTCCTGGAACCGCTTTTTGTACCTGATTAATTTCGAAAAAGCAGAATTTATCTCTTGTTGAGAATCCATTGGTGCTAGAAAACGTCAAAATTTACCGCAGTTACTCAAACATTGATTTGAAACAAGGATAGGCTTTTAAAAGACACCCAATTCAGAATTTCAAATATTTTTTCAAGAGTTTCAACTCAAAAATTCAGGCAATTTCAGGGCACTCTTTGGTATTTGACCAATAAAATTGGAATAATAAAACATGACAATAGATCAATATTTAGTTTGATTTCATTTCGATTGTAGGTATACAGATTGCTTCAAAATCTACACATTAATAAATAATGTAGATAACTTTATAATGGATATTCAAAAACCCTTGAAGTATCACCAAAACGGTGATTTCAAAACCATTCTGTGTTGAAGGAACTTGAAACGTGTGAAGTGTGACACTTCACACGTTTCAAGTTCCTTCAACATTCTGAAAATGTGGCAAACAAAAACCTCATTAATAAGGAGAGAAAACTTCGCAATGGGGTGTTCATAATAAAGTCTAAGCTGAGACAACACCCAAGTTTTATTTCCAAAAAAATTGTTTTCTACCATAACAATTATTTTTGTAATTATGCTGAAGATGGGGATCTCAATCTCTGAAATGCATACATTTTTCCAGTAGCCATGCTGTTTTTATTTCGTGGAGAACGACTTTGAGTTAACTCTCTTTTCCTTCCCATATAAATAAAATAGTTGGAGTTATTCAATTTTAGATAAGACCAAACACTGTAGTCTACACAAAATTAAATTAGCTGATTGAAGCGTGTTTGTGAATTATCAATAAAATGTTGACGAGTTTTTTAACCGACGAAATCAAAAAGGAGGAGTTTCTCTAGTCGACGCGTAAATTTTTTTCTATTTTTTTTATGTATGATCACGCCTAACTTTTCACAGAGCTGTTCGATTTCAATGACTCTTTTTTTAGTGGATAGGTTATACTTCGAAGTTGGTCCCATTTGGTTTTGAAAAAAAATGCCACCCTTGAGGGTAGAAAAATAGAGGATATTTATGGTCATCCATTCAATTTTTACCCGTTAACCGATTCTACCACTGAGTACTGTGAGTTATCCGATTTAGATGATTCTTTTTTTAATGGACAGGGTATACTTCAGAGTTGTCCATTTTCGGATTTGGAAAGGAATAATCTTACCCTAAGCGTAGAAAAATAGGGGATTATTAATTTTTCATCTGTGAACCGATTCTGTTGGAACTTGGCACACATCAATTATTTCTCAATTATCATTAAGACTAAGAAGCTTTTCAGTTGATTTTTTTGCCGGTTTAATTTTTTACCGAAAATATTTTATTAAATCGCATTTTCCATTTGGAACTATTCTCATACATAAAAGTCAAGCAATGACAAGATATATGTATTTTCTAATCTGATAATATATTCGAATGGACTCCGATAGGAAATAGAATGGAACAGTGGAACTATTAAAACTAACAGATAATAAGAAGCCCAAACATATCATGTGAAATACCGAATACTGAGGAAATATTTTCCCGATCAGTCATCGGACGAAAATATCATGAATGTTTACAACAGTACATTCACGAATGCTACCCATTTCCTATATTTATAGATAAGCAATCTAAATATTTTTGTCGGGTAATGCATGCATATTTGATCTGTTCGTCAGATAAGAAAAAAAAACGACGGCTGCTTCAAAAATTTATTGCAACATACGCAATATACGAGGACTTTCCAATATATGTGCGTTCTTTTACACCTGAATTTTACCAAGCTTGGAAAATAATGAGAGGATGTTATTTCGATTTCAAAGCTTGAAATAACACGTTGCTGTTTGATTAAATAAGTTTCACTTGGTTCTAAATTATGGAATCAACGATTTGAATAATATAAAAATTATTGTAAATATACTGGCTTATTGAAACGTTTATATTATTCATCTATATAATGATTGTTTCATGGCTCCACTCACAGCTCACGACAAACAGTTTTTCGTGAAGGTTTGAAATAACTTAGTGGAATTATTTTGTCAGAGTCCAAATGGATTGATAATTTTTTATCACATTTCTTAACATGGCAATAACATGACGCTAACATGAATTTACCCAATAGCGCGTCCCCATGTTTGTATTTGTTTTCAGGAAAGACTCAAGTGTTCTGAACGTCGTTTTAAAGAATTAGAGCAGTAAAAACTTTTATTTTGAATCGGGTAGGTCTCATGTTGCATATACGATTATTTGGAGAATGCGTGTCTGAAATGGACATGAACCTACGAATATATCATGTAAAAAATAAAAAATCGGTGAAAATGTTTTCATGCTTCTTGAATATATTTATGAGTCCTGGTACATTTGCTATTTCGAATTCCAAGGTAACCCATCGTGCACTGCCAAAATCCAGACGTTGTATACAGTCAAATAAACAACCTTGAACTTGCAAGTTTATCAACCGCAAGGTTTCCTATGTGCAAAATAAAATACGACGTAGTTTCTGAATTATCGAATTTCAACAGAGGTGTAACTTAGAGGGAAACTGCAAATATTGATAAACCACAAACATGATTTTCAAAATGCAAATGTTCAGCATCAAATATGGTAATGTCCAAATAACAGCAATATTTTGATTCCATTTTTTTAAAGTAGCGGTATACACCTCTCTACGATTCTGGTGGAGAATAGGTCTACTTCAGGGAAGCGACCTTGCCGATGGTTTAATCCTACTTCCTAGTGATGGGAGAGGTAATTTCTTTCCCCTACCATCCACTTACACGGCCAGCATGGATGATTACGAACAAATACCCTCAAAAAGGATAAATATGCAAATTGATATCATCCAAAAAAATGCTGCCTCACGTAGACAACACTTCGCTCAGGACCAAAAAACAATAACAACTGGAACACAAGGAATAACCCAGAGTTTACGCCTTGAACATCAAATACCTTCTACTAGAAAGCAGAATCGTTCGGCTACAGAAAGTTGAGGAATTAAAGCTAAGTTTGAAATTACATAGTATATTATAGCATTTTCTACTTTGAAAAAACTTTCGCTGATCTCCAAAATTTCATAAAAAGAGGCTCATTTTTGTAACACACACACACACATATTTATATGACAATTTTTAATGTCTTTGAATATATAGAAAATAGTAAGAAATTTTGTGGCATTGCAGAAAAAACAATATTTGAACAGGATTCGAACCCACGACCTTGAGATTACTATTCTCTACCAACTGAGCTATCGAAGATATAGTTTTTTCCCAAAATTTCAATGGTAGTGTTGAAACATGGAAAGTGAAAATATGAAATGTAAAATTCACGTGTGTTGTCAATGGTCATCAAGAACAGATTTTACCTATCGCCGAATTTGCCGGCTTCAGTCGATGTTCAGACGGGTCTGATCTCCGGCCACTGAAAACGAGATTATTTTGACAAATCTAATTACAAGAGTGATAATTTTTAATGCCTGTCAGTATATAGAAAAGAGTAAGGAGTTTGTGGCATTGCAGACAAATTTTTAAATTATAGAAAAAAACATCTTCGAGCAGGATTCGAACCCACGACTTCAAGATTACTAGCCTTATGATCTACCAACTGAAATATCAAGACCCTGGATTGAACATCCAAGGTTTTTTCCCAGAATTTTGATGTTAATGGTTGAAACATGCAAAGGGAAAATATGAAATGTAATATATATATATATATATATATATATATATATATATATATATATTTATTGCTATGATAGGCTTTTTATTATATTTATAATTGGCCGCGTTGGTCGCCAATTGTTGTGATCCTTTTTATTTAATAATTTTAAACATAAATACCTATCATAACAAAGATGAAACTCCGGCTATGTTGTCTTACCCTTTTTCAACACTCTTTTTACCTTATCCCAGCTCAGTTGGAACAGTAGTGCCAACTTGGTGCAATGCTTGATGTCAAATATGCTGTTTTGTGGGGAAAATATGGTTAGGTGCTCAATAGATAAAACCCAGATGGCAGAAAAATCGTCAAATAATTGTTTTTATTGAAATCAAACCTTAAAACTGACCTACTCTGCGAAATCTAACTTATCTAACTAAAAATAGTAATATGAAATGGTCTAACTTATGTGTGATAAATACTAGTTAAATAAACGTTTGACTATTATGAAAAAGTCTGTGAGCATCAAAAATCATTAAATGTTCAAAAGAAAGAACACAAGTGATCAGATAACCAATATAGGTTTCTGGCCTGATACGTTGCACTGTATTTAGTTCAGCTTTTGAAATACCTTGCAATTCTTCCTTTGTTGTGATTCTCCTGCCTCTTAGAAGTGTTCGTGCTTACTGGAACATACAGCTTCACTGCAAAAAGCACCTTTTGTTCCTGGGAATGGCATGGACTTTGTTATTTTAATAAGATAAATGGTTTCTTCTAGTTTGCTTATTTTTCCATTTGTATGTGAATCAGTTATATAGCGGTTTCAGATAGTTCTGCTTGTTTTTATCTTGGTTTTTGTTATATTTTTCTCTCTAAATTTGGTATCTGGTTTCGTTTTTACATTTCAATTTTCATCTCTCCCAAGCTTGTTACATTTCCTCTTGGCAACCCACACATTTTGTTTCTTTTCACAAATTTTAAGATTTATTGCCACTTTCTATATCACTGTTCGTTATTTTAACTTATTCTAATGATTTTATTTGCAATATGTAATTCTAGATCTTATATACATATTTGGTTAAAATTCATATTTGACATTTTCCTGTTTTGATAATTTTTATATTTCATTATTTTCCTCACATAGTTTTTGAAATCTCGCAGTTGGGTTTCCTCCTGATATGATTTACCATACAGGATGTTCCAACTTGTATATCATTTGATCTACTTGAGATACAATGTTTTTTCATGAATTTAAATTTCCATATTATTTTTATTGTGTATTCAAAATGAATGTATTGTTGGTCACATACTTATTACAATAGAGAATAGAACATAAGATTATAGAATAGTAAAAAGCATAGAAAAATTGTAAAACAAACATAGCATGAACCACGATAACTTAAATACCTGATAATAAAAATTATCAGTTTTATTATTTTATAAGCCTTTCCTAACATAACAATATATATATATATATATATATATATATATATATATATACCGTAATTTAATCTAAAAAGACTGAGAAACTGGACTGCAGCTGCTTTTATTGATTATGCTTTGCTAGTGGCTGCAAAAATGATGTGGTAAGTCCAGGAATGTATAATTGATAGATAAGTTCATTGTGTGAAAAAAAATACATTTTTTATTCACAAGGGCTAATAGGCGAGCGTGATGCAGTAATGTGATTTGTTTCGTGTCATGCTCTAGGGAAAATGTCGGAGTCGAAAACTTGATTATAGAATAGATAGATAGATATAAAGTCGCCAATTCTGCGGCAGGTTTTTCGTATATTCGTAAATAAACCCATCCTTGCCAGGAGAGTTGCCATGTTTACACAGGTATAGAGATGTATTGAGTTCTTCAACAGATATAGAATGTATTATGTTTTTCTTTAAATAACCCTTGGAAACATTTTCACTGCAACTCTGTGTCTTGGACCTTTAATTTTTTCTTTGTGATACGCCACTGTCCGCGATCAGGTGTCGACCCACGGAAACTACTCGCGCACTGTATGTCAGTCAATAAGCTATCGATTGAGGTTCGACTAGTGACGCAATTCAAGTAAATAACTTCAAATATATCCGATGACTATTTATGCTGATGGCAATAGAACGAATTCAATAATATTATCGGGAGTGAATTCATCAATGGAAATCGTTTTTCATTACGTCTCATGAATCAATAAATAGTTTATGCAATGACGACAATAGTGATAGTACGTAATGTGCTCTTTAATGGGCTCCTTTTTCCTGGTGGATACCAAATGGAGCATTTCCCAACATTGGGCATATTTGACGATTATCGCAGAGAAAGCTGGGTCAACAACTCCGAAGATTTGGATTCTACATTAATTGTGGAAATTCTCGATATAACATCTAACGTTCCACAAACGTACACTGTGGCCCCTTTTATCAAAAATAAAAATAACAAATATGGTACCAATGAATTTGGTGAAATACCTGCTGACAAAGCAGAATTCTTGAAGATGCCAGATCCAGAAATCTACAACGGTCTTTGGCCATTTTACTGGTACATACAGGTGCGAACTTGAAAACTAAAAGACCCGGGAAGTGGAAATCCTCAACAGAGGCAGAAGGTTATATTGAGAACTCGCTGGAAATTAAGAATAATATTGTCAAAAGACCCCTTTCTACATCGCCCAAAACTATCTATTCTACAAACACTGATGACTAGACAACCGTGATCAGAGGAACACTTTTGCTCCTTAAAGTCCAACCTCACCTTCACGTGGTATGGGGAGCAACCAGATAAAGCGGTGCGGGCGGAAAATGGTAAAAAGTTTAAAAAAATTATAGTAGGATGAAACCCATTGGGAAAGAAAGAGAATATAACAAAAATGAAAGGAAAAATAATTTACGGGCGATCTGAGGTCGGGAAGTGGAAGGGGGTGAGTTTTTAAGGGTAAAAAACGGTTTATCTCGATTTCCTATGGAAAAAAGATCTACAACTTTTGTATTCACACTTTTTTCACATAACCTCAAAATGTATGTAAAAAATTCAAATAACCAAGTTTTTGGTTTTTTATTTTTTACAAAAAAAAATTATCCACGAAATTTGGTGAAAACTTACCTTTTTATGTCCCAAACACACTGTAATTTTTTTGATTTGAAATATCAATTTTTTCACCTTATTTTGACTTCATATCGAAAAAGCACCCTAATTTTCAATCAAAAATTATCCCGTCAAAATATCAGCTTTTTTAAAAAGCTCGGTGGGCTTTTTGTTCGTTGAAATCTCTACTTTCTGATGGTATGAAAAAAATATACATTACTATGGTAAAGTTCTCAGAAAATGCAAAGAAACGTAAAGTTAATATTTATTAAGACATCTACAATATTTTGAGAAAGTTGTGGAATCTTTAAATTATATGCGTAGATGCCTTTTTATTGCTATTTTGAGATAACTTATATACCTGAGTGACCTACGGAAAATTTTAGCCCATCAAAAGGTATTTCATAGAGAAGTGGGAAAGGGGGTAGGAGGGTCTGGCCTTACTACCTGTTAATTCTTTGCATTTTCTGAGAACATTTACCACAGTAATGTGTATTTTTTCATACCATCAGGAAGTAGAGATTTCAACGAACAAAAAGCCCACCGATTTTTTTTTTAAAGTTGATATTTTGACGGGAAAATTTTCGATTGAAAATTAGGGTGCTTTTTCGGTATTAAGTCAAAATAAGGTGAAAAAATAAATATTTTAAATCAAAAAAATTACAGTGTGGTTGGGACATAAAAAGGTAAGTTTTCACCTTCGTGAATAAAAAAGTTTTTTTGTAAAAGATAAAATTAAAAAACCAAAAACTTGGTTATTTGAATTTTTTACATACATTTTGAGGTTATGAGAAAAAAGTTGTAGATCTTTTTATTACCTACAACTTTGCCATTTAATTTTTTTCCTTAGGACTTGTAGTTTTGCTGGAAATCGAAATAAACCGTTTTTTACCCTTAAAAACACACCTTTTTCCACTTCCCGACCTCATATCGCCCGTAAATTATTTTTCCTTTCATTTTTGTTATATTATCTTCCTTTTCCAATTGGGTTCATCCTACTATTATTTTTTTTTTGTTTCAAAAATTGTCGACCCTGGTCTAATAGCGCTGTCCTACGTGATGCCTATTTGGTCGTAAAATGTTTGGTGCGAAATTCCCGCGGTGGAGGCGATTAAATTATTTGATATTTCCGCCCGAAATTCGAATCGTCAGTAGTTGATGCGAAATTCTCAACAGGGTGCAACCGTGTAACGTAAAAAGGTTACTTACAATGTCCGAGTTTATTGAGCTGTTAATAGTGGCTGTTAGGAAGGCCAATTTGCTTTGGGACATGATCATTTCCACAGTGCCCAATCCCCATCCCCACTTCTTGTCTCACCGCGCCGCAATTATACATTACGTAGGACACTCAAGGCCGCATCGTACGCATCGGCCGCGCTGTACGCATCGGCCGCGCTGTACGCATCGGCCGCGCTGTACGCATCGGCCGCGCTGTACGCATCGGCCGCGCTGTATGCATCGGCCGCGCTGTACGCATCGTCCGCACCGCCCGTTTCGCAACATTAGTCGTTCACGCAGGATATTGTGTAAGTGGACCTTTCGTATAGGGTGTGGACGGCCTCGACTTGATTAACGAGGCTCTGGCAAACAAACCTAAATCCAAGCTGTGAGCGCCTTGGCGACGGGTTCATGACACCGGAGTCTCAAAACAAACGGTGCCTCCGAGAAACAGGGCGAAATCTCGGAGTAATCAGCTTTAGCCCTGTGCAGGGGGCACCACAGGACCGAACCAACCCCTTCCCCCTCACTCACTCGGGGATACAAATGACCACGAGACGAAACACCGAAACGCAATGAGGACAACACTTGGCCCTCTCGGTTTCCTTGAGGACACTGAAGAGGTTATGATTCCGAGATCGGAAGAGGACTCTTCAGGGTGCTGAACAGACGACAGGGACCACCAAGATGAACCTGCAAGGTAGCCACGGCAGTACATGCAGTCGCTAGGAGGGTACTTAATCGGGAACCACGGATACATGGTGGACACAAATCGTACCAGGTAAGATACAATGGAGCAGAGGGCTCAAGTGTCGTCGGAGGCCACAGTCTCACGAGCCTACAGGGTGGAGGTTTTAGTGGGTAAACTTGTGTCAGGGAGTCCCACTTTGTCCGTAATGAATTTCCTCCACCTCCCAAAAAAAAAGAGGAACACTTCCGAAGGAAGATTTGCAGATGTTTGGTTATTTATGTTGAATAATTAATTTAAATGTTGATGAACATTTAAACAATTGAAAATGTTGCCTTATATTTGTTATGAAATGAAAATAATAATACAATTGTATTTGTTAAACAATTCACTTTTGACACCTTTCAATTCCAGCGTTATAAATGAATAACTTTCAAAACTGTGTAAGGTTTCTAGGCCTATACATTGATGAGTGTCTGGACTGTAGAAGACACTGCGAGACAGAAATCTTGAAACTTAACTCTGTCGGCTATCTATTCAAAAACATGAGAACAGTTCTGACGGAAAAACTATTGATAATGTTATTAACTATGCTCAGGTCGAATCACGACTAAGATACCGAATATGTTTCTGTTTTAATGATGTATTTATCTCGCAAAAAAAATGATTCGTTGTATCGCTGGTGTCTCTCATACGATTAGTTGTCGATTTTTTTTTAAACCTATGAAGTTTCAACCTTACCGTGTTTGTATATTTGCGAAGTATGTGTTTTTATATTTTGTATCCCAACCACTTTTAGGACAAATAAACAAATTCACTGCTACAAGACAGCAGGATGACTTACATGTACCATTTTCAAGAACTAATCTTCTATATATAGATCACCCACTGTGACTGGGCAAAGGTTGTTCAATAAACTTCCGGCCAACATTAAATCATGTGTAACACTGAAATCATTTAAGCAATGTCTTAGGAAATACCTACAGGAAGCTAGTTTTTATTCCCTGGACGAGTTTCAAAATGTTAGTCTTAGCCTTAGTTGTTTTGTTCCTAGTTCTTAAATTTTAGTTAATTACTTTTGACAAATTCTATACATGTTTCTCCATGTCATTAAGAAAATAAAGTATTATTATTATTACTAGTAAAAAAAATGACATTTTTGATACGGAGAGTAAACGTTGAAAATTGTATTTTTGTTGACAGTTACACAAAAAACTCGAACTTTATGAATTCTCGTAAAATAGCTATTTTTGCTGAAATTGTTTCTTTTAAAATAAGGCATATTTAACGATCACTTCCAAGATAGGAAAAACACTCAAAAATGAAGAGAAATATCCTGTTGACTCCTCATCCTTAATCCAAGAAGGCGGACCGCGCGACCCACCGCCCAAGGTCGAAAACTTGGATTTTTCATCGGGGTCTGAAACTAACTAACATATATCAAAATCATTTCTGCCCCTCCTTTTGTAGGGCGGAGGCCTTTTTAGTTCCCATTGACTGGAGTATACCGTTTTATTGTTGAAAAAGTATTGAACATTTTTACTGTAAACCACATGCTCCGATTTCGGCATGAATTTACCTATGAGATTCGGAAAAATATTCACCTTCTTTGGATGTCCAAAGAAGTTTGATGGAATTTTTTTTATTATATCCAAGAAAGCTATGAGAAGGTGTTTGAAACGATAAAAATTGTAAAACCATGGGAATAGCACCTAAATACTGAAATACTTGAGATGTAAGGGATAAAACTGATTGAAAATATCACAGAATAAAAAGACAACTGAAGAATAATTCACAGAGATACATTACAGATAACTACTTTCCTTACTTATATTACTGTTTTTGAATGTTAATTTGATTTTAATATTATGAAAACAGCCACTCACTAAACATAATATCCAATTTTGATAATCCAGCAACAACTAAATTTATTGTTTGGCAAAGCGTCTCACGTACAGAAAATAGTATTGGACAATCTTGTTGATGCGTTATGCGAAAATGTGTTTTCCAGAATTAATAGCTATGTATATAGAGACGGACACGGGAGCGTATTCAATATTTTTAAGAAAGTTACAAATACAGCTGCAGGCTATATCAATATCTGGCATGTTGGAGGATATTGACGAAAGTGTTTCTCACGAAAGTTCCTGAAGTTCATGGAAGTTACATTTTGGTATCCTTTCCAAATGTATAAGCGCTACAGACCAAAATCGTGTTTTTTTCAGAAAAACGGTAAAAATATATAATATGTGTTTTGAACGCAAATTTATGAAACAAATAGGAATTTCACAAAATAGTCAAAAGTTTCTAAAAAAATATTGAAATTTAAAATCTTAAACTGGAAATTGTCCACCAGTGGAATGTATTGGATGATCGAAATATGGAATATGTAATTGTAACTAAAAAGTAAAATATTTTGTCGAAAATAAAATAATATGTTGAACTCATTTTGCAATTTTTCTTGGTAATACCTGACAAAATAATGTATAGATAATTACTATTGATCCTTATAATATTTTCAGAATGAAATGTTGAAAACTATAGAATTCTTCTTAGCTGAAGATTACTGAATCAATTTAATAAAATACTATAGGAACTGAATGAAAATCGACAAGTGATTAATAATAATCGTCCACTTCAATGATAAAATTAAATGATTTACAATTCCTTTGTTTTGAGGGAGTATTATTTTTCCATGCTTTCCTCAATGGGGAATTCTCCTCAATTTAGGTTACTACCGCAAAGGCAAGTTTAAACTTAATAATTATGAGTTTCATTTATACATTTTTCAAATTCGCTCCAGAAACTATGTAAATTAATTTTTCAAATATGGGGTTTTAAATTTTAAATGGCTTTGTTTCTAGTTCACAAATTGGCAACAGCGCCTAGTAGGCTAGAAGAAGAACAACATATATTTGTTCGTTGTTGTCTCTACTTTTACAAACTTCGGTGTTATTTGTCATTATAACCCAACTTTTTGTTTATACTTCGTGGCTTGTAAAGAGTTCTTGTTTGAGTTGTTTTTAAGTTATTTACGATTAAGATTTTTCATCAATTCAGGGTAGGTACTATAAAAATAAAGCATAATTTTGAGTAATAATTATATTTTTTACTTACTTACAGGATTTATCAGTAGTTATAAAGAAAGTGTGTTTTGTACCCACTTTTCTGTATTTCTTAGAGAAATAACAAAATTATGTACACTTAATGTTTATGTAATTCAAAATTCAAACTGTTAAAAAAAACAATCCAAGGCAAAATATAAATTTTAGTTCAACAACTTTACAAGCCAAATGTAAACATAACTCTTAAATACTGAATTATCTTCCTTTATTTCTTGGTCGTTGCCTCCTTTGCGGTGCATGGAACAGAAATAAACAGTTTACCTTATCAACATAACGAATTTGTTGTCCTTTTTTTATCTATGAAATCTGCATTCGATGTTGCCAAATGGAATAGAAACAAAGCACTTTAAATTGTAATTCCCCATATTTATTTTTATTTTTTAAGTATTTGAAATATTTTTTTTGGGAAAAAGTTTCAAATGATAAGTTTGAAATGCAACGTTTTGAATATATTTCATAAAAAATAATTCATTATCAGCTGAAGGAGAATTCCCCATTCTAGTGGAATTGTATCCTTATGGAGAAGGAAAGATTTGACATTCTACGTCTTTATTTCGTTTGTTGTGCAACATTTCCACATCCATAGTTTTCCTATTCTCTTTCACACACACGGAGAAGTAGAATGCTAAATGTTTATTTGAATTCTATTGAAGTGCAACTTTGAATACTTTTTCGTTCGACAAGTTGACAGTGAATTTATATCGCCAATTCCATGATATATGAACGCAATAACGAGGCAATGCCAATATTCGCATTTTTCATTGGCAGCTTTCCGGTCGATCGTTTCGCGAAAGATGAGTTGTTTTATGATGTATGAGTCTCGGAAAATGGTTATAAAGAAACGGATGCACCGCGTTGAGAGATTTACGACCTCTCCGGGATGTTTAACACGGTCCAGAGTGGCGAATAGCTCAAATCAAACAACCGAATCCTCGTTCGAAAATAAAAATAATTATGCGGCGAAAAATTTCGAAAAATTTCGGAAGAGATAAAAAATGACCGCTTTTGCAGTTTCGTTTCGAGTAAGGTCGCTATTTGTTTGATGTCACTTTCGAAGGCAACGCATAAATAAAAATATAATTTTCATAAAGTCGCGTTCAAATTGGGACGGGAAACACGTGAGTATCGATAAATCATTTTTGGAAGATAAATCTTGCGGGCTGTTTGTTAATGTCATCGAATATGGTAAGTGAAAAACGAGTCGAATTCATTTTTCATTGTTGATAGAACCATGTAACGGAGACAATGAAAATTCATGTCATTATTCACTTTGTCGTATTTTTTTTATTCCGCTCATTATATGATTTCTCAATCCAGTTTTCTTGAGATATAGTCATTTTCAATTTGATTAGCTTTTCATAAACTGCAAAAATACATTTTATTCTGTTTTTGCAGAAGTATTATTTTGTATCAGTTGGGATTGCTATACCTATATCGATAATAATGGAAAAAGTTAGGGAAAACATAAAATTTCATTCTCAACTTGTTAGTTGAGTATAATAACTTTACATTGCCTGAAAATTGAAATTAATCAAGAAATCAAGTGTAGAAAGGCGAAGGAATTAGTTTTTCCCGATGAATTACTTAGAACAAGACATTTAAAAATGATCATGATTTGTAAGATATTTCTCTATAAACAGATGCAGAACTATGTCTGCCAGAAAAAACTTGATTCAAAATATGCTACAAGAAATCGCGAAAAAGATGCACAGATCTTGATGATTTTTTCCAGATTTTGGAAACGAGTTCAGATATATTTTCCGAAACGTCAACTATGGATAAACGTTTTCTTTGACTCATGATTCTTTCCAAGACGAAAAATTCTGAGAATGACAAGCAATTGGCATCTGCATAATGTGTTTCTATTTATGAAGAAATAATTTGATGAAATCAGGAAAAACTGATTTATTTGCCTCTCTACACCTCTTCCTTCATTTCTTGATTGACTTTCAGATATCGGAAAGATTTTATAGCCAAAAACCACGTCTAAAACAAGTTTCCTCCACGAAAAATAAACTTCAACTTACGAATTGACAATTATTGAGTTCTTTGTTTTCATTGATTTCATTATCGGACGGACCGGAAAATAATTTTAATTTACAATCTTTCCTTCGGAAATGATACCAGAAAACCATCATCTGTTTTCGAAACAAATAAAACGTGAATATAATCACATAGTTAATTCTATCAAAATATTCCGGGACAATTCCTGAAATATTGCGAACGCTGAGTAGGTCATTATTTGGCAGAGATTAATTCCGTCTGGCAACTTACTGATACAATTTTGCAACATTGTAAACTATTTGGCATCTTCTCTTGTTTGTTTCCCTTGAGAACATGAATTTAATACACTGAAACAGCTGGAACAACAATATTTATATATATATATATATATATACAGAGTGGCCACTTTTTCAATGGGATTGTAATGGTAACTTTTTAACCATAAGAGTTAGAAGGTCGGTCAAATGGAGAAAAAGTTGCATTCATAGAAGCATTGTCAAGCAGTTCAAACAAATCGAGATTATCAGGGCCGGTTATTGAGATATCATAAGAAAAGTAAATTCTGTCATTTTGATTTTTCTTTTTTTCTCACTTTATTTCGAATATTATCAAAAAATGTCACGGATGTTTTTTATTCGACAGTGAATTATCCTCATTTTGACATAATCAGATTTTGTATCCAACGTTTCGTACGCTCTGGGCCACCATCAACCTCATTTTTTTCAATACGGACCTGCATATTTTATTAAACTTTTCGAGATAACTTTTAACGCTTAATTCAACGATATATCATACAATGTCATTCAAAGTTGATTTTCAGGTGATTTTGACCCTTATCCAAATTTCTTTGGGTCGGATCTGTATTACATTTAGGTACCTTTAGTTTAATTAACAACATGTAATACATTTCGATAAGAAAATCAACTTACTCATCTTCAACTAAATGGAACGTAACAGAATCAAAGCAAGAAACAAGTAATAATTATTTACACATTTCAAGAGGTGAAAAACCTAATTCATAATAATTAAACGAAACTATCATTTAATGAAAGAAAAATCAAATGATTATTCGAAAGTAAATGATGAACATTAATGAAGTAAGTGTTCGAAATGTCCACAATTTTGTAAAATGCACTTTGCGGTTCTGGAACCCATACTTCTTATACATCTGCTTATTTCGTCTCCTTGAATACCTTCCAATACATTCTCAATCTTCTCGCGAGGAATCATTATTGTTGGATTTGTCATTTGTTCCGTTGAAACAAATCACAGAATCAAACTTTATTTTGAGATCATTACGATATAATTTTTGCAAGGCTTGGTATTCAAATTTAAAATCATTGTATTCGCGTCTCTTGACTATTTTATTAACAGGAGTTTTTGATAAAATGCATTCACTGGCCACAGTTCTCGATTTTGTTTCTGGGTTCAATTGAATTTGGGTCAGAACATTGATATCGTTGATAGACTTGTTTTTTCTTACATACACACAACTCTAGGTTCATTGAATGTATTATTTTCAAGTAGTAGGCCGTGGATAAAAAAGAACATTACAAGAAATGTCATATTATTTGTCACTTCGTTTATTATTGTGTCACAAGAACTTGTCATTAAATACTTTTCTGAGTAATTTCAATTTAACTTATTCGATATGGTAAGATACACAAATGAAGAGGAGAGAGATATGTACGAAGTGTACATAAAACTAGATAGAAATTCGTTCAAAGCACAACAAAGGTATGGTGAATTATATCCTGAAAGAACAACATCAAATATTGAAATGTTTCGACGTTTATCTACAACGTTACTTGCACATAATTCATTCATCAAACCTAGGGGTCCTTATGTACGACGAAACGAGCCTATCAATGACATCAATGTTCTGGCCCAAATTCGAATGAATCCAGGAATAGGATCGAGAACTGTGGCCAGTGAATGCAATTTATCAAAAAGTGCTGTTAATAAAATACTCAAGAGACACGGATACCATGACTATAAATACCAAGCCGTGCAAAAACTATATCGCAATGATCCTGAGTGAAGGTTGCAATTCTGTAATTGGTTTCAACGGAAGGTGCGGAATAACAACAATTTTGCGCACAATATCATTTGGGGAGACGAAACGACATTCACAAATTCTGGCATGTTCAATCGAAGGAACGAACATTTTCATGCCACAGAAAATCCTCATTTGATTCATGAAGTTAGACATCAATATCATTTTTCTTTGAACATATGGTGAGGTTTGTTGAATGATAAATTACTGGGACCCTATTTTATTGACGGCAAATTATAGAAGAAATGTTGGATGATCTTCCTATACGGTATCGGCGTAATAGTCCATGGTTCCAACAAGACGGATGTGGTCCACACAACTCAAGAATAGTCACAGACTATCTAAATCGAACTTTTCCCGATTCATGGATTGGAACAAGAGGTCCAGTAGCATGGCCTGCCAGATCTCCGGATTTGAATCCGCTGGATTTTTATTTGTGGGGATATCTCAAAAATAAAATTTATGATACTACGAACCCGACAATAGAGATTCTTCGCGAGAAGATTGAGAATGTATTGGAAGGTATTCAAGGAGACGAAATAAGCAAATGTATAAGAAGTATGGGTTCCAGAACCGCAAAGTGCATTTTACAAAATGGTGGACATTTCGAACACTTACTTCATTAATGTTCATCATTTACTTTCGAATAATCATTTGATTTTTCTTTCATTAAATGATAGTTTCGTTCAATTATTATGAATTAGGTTTTTCACCTCTTGAAATTTGTAAATAATTATTACTTGTTTCTTGCTTTGATTCTGTTACGTTTCATTCAGTTGAAGATGAGTAAGTTGATTTTCTTATCGAAATGTATTGGATGTTGTTAATTAAACTAAAGGTACCTAAATGTAATACAGATCCGACCCAAAGAAATTTGGATAAGAGTCAAAATCACCTAAAAATCAACTTTGAATGACATTGTATGATATATCGTTGAATTCAGCGTTAAAAGTTATTTCGAAAAGTGTCATAAAATATGCAGGTCCGTATTGAAAAAAATGAGGTTGAGGGTGGCCCAGAGCGTACGAAACGTTGGATACGAAATCTGATTATGTCAAATTGAGGATAATTTACTGTCGAATGAAAAACTCCCGTGACATTTTTTGATAATATTCGAAATAAAGTGGGAAAAAAACAAAAATCAAAATGACAGAATTTACTTTTCTTATGATATCTCAATAACCGGCCCTGATAATCTAGATTTGTTTGAACTGCTTGACAATGCTTCTATGAATGCAACTTTTTCTCCATTTGACCGACCTTCTAACTCTTATGGCTTAAAAGTTACCAATACAATCCCATTAAAAAAGTGGCCACTCTGTATACGGGGTGTCCCTGGACTTCCTCTTTTCCTCTCAGGAATGTATAGATGGGGTCAAAATATCACCAGTACTTCATATAACTTTTGTTCCTAAAAGCCTTCGTTACCAAGTTACGGGCCCTCAAAGTTACAAAATGAAAAATGTTTTTCTTTGATAACTTTCAAAGTGAATATTCAAAATCATCTGAATTTTGGTGATTGACTAAACAAATGAATTCTTTCGATGAGCTTCCATGCAGGAGCCAGTTGTTTTGCTACAAAGTCAGGAACGGACTACCCCCGATGGTCCACACCCCTAAACTTTGAAATGACAGATTATTTTTCAATAGTTTTCAACGAAATAAGGTTACGTAGACAATTTTCTGAATAAAAGTACTCGTGTGGAAAGTCGATCGGAGCAACGATTCTTAATAAAAATGCTGTTTTACTCGACGACATCAAACTCGATCGTCCACCATTATTTGAAATGAAAAATGTTCACAGTAGAAATACTAATGCTAACGTTAATTCAACAACATTTATAACAGGGATAATACAAAATATGCTAAAATAAAGTCGTACACAAAAAGTACAGTACCTAGATGAAAGTTTCATTCACAATGTAGATATTTTTTCAAATGAAATATCAAGTTATGTAGATTCGTGGTGTTTTTGAACCAACAAGCAACTCCACTATGAAATATCGAATTCAGTCCATATTTTGTATGTACGCGTGGAATAAGCACGTTTCGTGTTGTGTTATCTGAATCTCATGAAACTCAACATTTGGATGTTGCAAATTCGTATTCACAGCTTGAATGTTGAGGAGTTTCACTGATAAGTATAATTTCATGGAGAAAATCTTTAACCCGAAGATGAATTGAGCTGAAAAAACGCACATCGGAAGACATAACTAATAAGAAGCAAACGAATAAACTACGGCTGCACATGAATAGGTGAAAAATATCCGGTGAATAAATTTATGTTCCATTTCTTCCACAGATGTTGACAAAAACACCTTGTAGAAAGAGATAAAATTGGTGTGGATAAAAAATGACAACTGGAATGCGATTTGGTTTTGTTGAGTGGTGAGTTGTCATTGTATTGTCAATTTTCTAATAGGACAGTTTGAAGTGTTTTGATATGGCCGAACAGTTTACATTCAACGAATATGCAGATATGCATGGATTGTATGGATGAGCATTTGGTAATGCTGCAGAAGCCCGTCGTCAGTATGCCGAGCATTTTCACAATCGAACGTTACCGGCAAGAGAACGATCGCAGCTTGAGGGAGACAGGATGTCTAATGGATAATTAATTGGAGCCTGTTGTTTTATTTCGATATTATTGTAGGTTCAGTTTTGCCAAAACGAGGTGGTGAGGGCGCTCCTAGGGCGTACCGTTGTATTGGAGGAAATTCTTTTGGAAGCTGTCGCTGATGATCCTTCAATGAGCATCAGAAACCTATCAGAACAGTTCCATATCCAAGTCCACTATTCATAGAATAATTAGGGAACAACTGCTCCACCCATATCACATCCAGAAGGTACATGCCATGACACCTGAAGATTTTCCAGCACGACCGGAATATGCCAATTGGTTCCTGGCTAAGCCAAGAGAGGATATGACTTTTATTACTCGAGTTTTATTCACTGATGAAGCAGGTTTCAGTAGAGATGGAGTAATCAACTCTCATAATCTCCACATATGGGCCGGAGAAAATCCCCATGGGATATTGCAAACCAAACACCAACGGAAATTCAACGTGAATGTTTGGGCTGGTATCATAGGAAACCATCTTATAGGACCATTCGTTCTACATAACCGATTGAATGGAGAACGTTATTTGGAGTTCATTCAGAACGATTTGAATGGACTTTTGGAACATATTCCATTGCAAACCCGAAGAGATATGTGGTTCATGCATGATGGCGCTCCTCCTCATTTTAGTTTGATTGTGCAGGACCATCTGAACCAGATTTTCCCCAATAGATGGATTGGTAGAGGTGGGCTATATTCATGGCCACCGCGGTCTCCGGATTTAAATCCATTGGATTTCTTTCTGTAGGGGCATCTGAAAAGCCTTGTTTACGCTACACCTATTCACACCAGAGATGCCTTGTTGAATAGAATTACATTACATTGTGAAGCCATACGAAACGACCCTGGCATGTTATTTCAAGTTTCATGTTTGCGCCGACTAAGAAAATGTATTGAGAGAGACGGGGGTAATATCGAGTAGTTTTTGTAGCGGATTTTGCATTTCTGTTTGCTCTTGAGGCTTGCGATTGATTATTTACAACATGAGTTTTGTAAGGTAAACGTGTTTGCATGATAAAAATGTGTTATGAACATTGTACCTATCATTTCTATTTTCATTACAAATTAATCTTTTCGAATAATGGTAGACATCTCAGGTTGGATGTCGTCGAACAAAAATGCATTTTAATCAAAAATCGTTGCTCCGATCGATTTTCCACACGAGTACTTTTATTCAGGAAATTGTCCAGGTAACCTTGTTTTGTGAAAACATATCGACAAATCCCAGTCATTTCAAAGTTTTGGGGTGTGGACCATCGGGGGTAGTCCGTTCCTGACTGTGTAGCAAAACAACTGACTCCTGCATGAAAGCTCATCGAAGGAATTCATTTGTTTAGTCAATCACCAAAATTTAGATGATTTTGAATATTCACTTTGAAAGTTATCAAAGAAAAACATTTTTCATTTTGTTACTTTGAGGGCCCGTAACTTGGTAACGAAGGCTTTTAGGAACAAAAGTTATATGAAGTACTGGTGATATTTTGACCCCATCTATACATTCCCGAGAGGAAAAGAGGAAGTCCAGGGACACCCTGTATAGACGTGAATAAAATACTATTGCGATAAGTGCTGTTGCACTTATTTCGCAGAAAATACATAGAATTAATGAACAGGTTAAAAGTACAATTTGAGGAAAATCCCATTCATACTAGGAGAAGATAGTTTAGATCACAATACAACGTTAATAAGTAACAAATTATTGCATTTTGAATGAAATTTTGGAAGTGCAATGTTGGGTAAAATGACATATGTCATATGTAATAAATTTAAGTTAAATACCATGAGAATCAATATAAATAAAAACACCATTGATGTAATGAGTAAAATTGGATCGACGATGCAATGGATTCAAAATTTTAATAAGGCCTAATCACAGTAGAAATCAAACACAGTCTATTGAGTAGAGTGAAAACAAATATGTTAAAAACTATAATAATAATAAAAGAGCTATGCTATCAAACGCCTGTCCCGATGTGTGTAATCAAATCTTACAAGTTTGGCCCACTTCTAGTTGTCCAATAGGCCTTTTCATTTAGATGATATTTTAAGGCGCATGCGCTCGTTTTGAGACCCAAAGTCTGATTGGCTATTGGGAAAGTGAATAGCCATTGGTTAGTTTTGAAATAACAATTTGAGATTAGCTTAGTTCAAAATTAGCGGTATTTTCACATTATGTCAACAGTCAACTTCATGACAAATGCACCTGCATACATTGGCGTTCGTAACTTTCTTTGTAGGTTAAGTACTTATTACCTATTTCATACCGCCAAAAACCTTTCATTCGTAGATAAAATATGTATACGAATATTTTCTAATGGTGAGTTTTCTTCTCCATGTAAATTCAAGTCAACTATCCATAGGAAAACTCGGAAATATTTTATTTTCTTAAAAAAAAAATCGCCGTCAATGCCGTTGGGTCTGACAGGTGAACAAAGTTAGTCATTTGTCATCTAAATGAAAAAGCCTATTAACGTGGAATTTGACAGGTGTTCATAGTTCCAGTGACTATGCATTATGGAAATTTTGTTAGAGAAAAAAACAAAATGGCGGCTCCAAGAACGTGGACGAGATTTATGTTTACGGTCCGAATCGATTCAAAATTGTGTGGGGATTGACGGGGTCGAAGATTATGAATTTTTTAGGGTCCGATTCTATTCAAAATGAGTATGTGGAGGTTTTCCGGGTCGGAAATTATGAATTTTGACAAAAAATTCAAGATGGCGGCTTCGAATTGACTATGGACCGTTTCTATTCAAAATTGGTATGTCCGGATTTTTGTCAAAATTCATAAATTGAAGATGGCGGACCAGTTAATCTTCAGATGGTCTCCTCATTGAAGAACTAGATAGCTCCGAACTTACAGGAAAAGGCCTCATAATAACGATGCTTTAACAAAAATGCATTGATTAAGGCTTACTTACTAAAAAGCACAAAATAAAATAATTGATGAAACATTTTTTTAAATACAAGCTTTTATTCAAAAGCGCTAAAAAAATTAAAAATAATTGCTTTGGATAATATGCGAAATGCGCTAAAAATAAAAAAAGAATTGCTTTGGATATGTGACGTAGGTGTGAGTTATAGATTCAAAAACTTGTAGCTTTTGTATTCGAACTGAAAACCTTGCGCGGCAAGCTCTTGAATCTATAACTCACGGAATAACCTACGTCACACATCTAAAGCAATTATTTCTTACTTTTTAGTGCATTTGAATAAAAAAGGTTTTTCATTAATTTGCCAAAAATAGTTACTTAGAAACAAGTGACTATTTTAGAAACTACACTAAACATAGGTATCTATTTTTGAGACAATGGACCTAAAAAGGGAAATAATTGATTACATTTAATAGCATAGTTCTTTTATTATATTCAACAACAGAATCACAAAATATCATAATTGTGGCTGAGATACCAGAAACGTTGTCGAATTAATTTAATTGGGTTTGTCATGAAATGGACAATCAGCAATCGCTGGGTCAACGTGGAATTTTCATATCAGATAGATTGGTTAATTAAAATATAAAATTATTTCCAATAGCCAATCCAACGGGAAATAGAGGGAATGAATATGGCCAGAATATTTTTGGTAGACATTACAGAAAATAGGAAATTATATCCATTCACAAAGCACTCGCAATTTTTTTTAATACTTGCCGTTGGAAAGCATTAATTTATTCGGTTAATAAAAAACTGACATTGTCTATGAGAAAATAACGATAAGAACACCAAAATATAATCAATCAAACATTGTAAAACGGATTCATCGAGCAGATGAGTGTATAACATATTGTATCAATATGTGTATAAAACGACGCGTATCTTTATCAAAACAAACTACCGATTGTTTCAGCAATACGATCCAGTGTATCCATTACCATTTGTTTATTTTGTATGCTCCTCCATTTCATTGAATTGATTTATATTTATTCTATTTCTCTTAACATCCAAATGAAATATTGTTCGGCTGAGAAATGGGTCGTACGCCATCCCATTCGATTCCCCTCCGTTTAATTCGTTTTCTCATACCCTAGAAGTGACAAATATCGACGATCTGTTCGAAAAAGGTAAATTAGTGAATTTGCCACAAAACATTACTGCGTCTTATAATTCAGGATCTGGATGGAAATACCTTGTAATTTGTCAGTAAGATAACGATTCTGAAATCTACCTTTTCTATTTGTCGCGCCATTTTACAAATTCATTTCTTTTTTCATACGTGTCCCACTTTGTGTATTTATATAGTCGGTGAGTTCCAATTTATAGATATCCTTAATATTATTAATGTATTCATTTTCTCATTGGCAATGGTCTTGACATTTGCCCAATATATATCTAATGGTAAAATTAGTTTCGAACAATGTTCGTGGGTAAAAGTTGTTGCTGAAAGACCAGGGACGTATAGAATTATGTGTGTTCAATTTTAATTTCAATTTGCTGGATTGTCACATTTAAGAGGAGGCATTACCCTATCCTCTTGTATATTTTCTATAGAAACTAACATTTGGATACATGATTAATGATTGTGATTCTTGTTTCAACCAAAGCACTAAATTTAAAACGTTCTTATATTTTAGCAGATGAATAGTAAAATACCGTTTTGGCAGTTAGAACGTTGTTTGGATATTTCCTACGTTATACCCTTGATTCTTTAAATGTTATAAAAATTATATGTGGGTCCTTTGTTTCGAATTAACATAGTGTATGGATCCTTTATTTCGAATTCAGTATAGTTTCGGATTTAGGTAGTTTCTGGATCATTCATTTCAAATATAGGTGGTTTTAGGTTCCTTCAATATAAAAGTTGGTAGTGTATGGATCCTTCATTTCGAAAGAAGGTAGTGTGTGGATCCCTTATTACAAATATACGCATACTTCATGCATCCATAAAAATTTAGGTAGTGTAGTGAACTTATTTCGAATGTAATTCTGAAATCGAAAGTCATGATGAGGATGATGGAAATTTGTGAGAGGCCATGCGCTGCCAAATTTGAAATGAAAGATCCATACACAATCCACATTTGGAATAAATAATCTTAATTTGATATTAAGGATCCATATACTACTTAAATTTAAATGAACGATCCATTCACTACCTATTAAAAAAAACATATGAATTAAAATGTTGGTAAAAGATCGTGGAGGACCATGCATTACCAAATCTGAAATAAAGAAACCATACATTTGGAATAGAGAATCCGCACACTACTTAATTTGAAATGAAGATTCCATACATTACCCTAATTTAAATAAAAGATCCGTACATTACCTATTTGAAATGAAGGATCCTTACATTATCTGAATTTACATACAATACCCAAGCTTGGAATAATGTATCCATACATGGCCTTCATTCGAAATAGAGGATCCATGCACTACATATTTACATTCGAGATAATCTGTAACACTACTTTATTTAAAATAAAGAACCCATACAGTACGTAAATTTGAAATTAAAGATCATACAGTAACTAAATTCGAAAAGAAGGATCCATACACGACCTACAATTGAAATAAAGGATCCATACACTACTAAATTTGAAACGAAGGACTACCTACACTGATAAAAATCGTTGTGAAGAAGCTTAATACGTTCTGTGAATTTCACAGAACATATCTTGTGACCAACATTCCACGTGATCAAAACTTTAAAAATACATTATGAAGTGTATTACAGATTAAAACATGTAAAGCATAAAAAGTACATTGTAAAAACGAATGATTCACCAGATTGATTCGGTAAAGTGTATCCTGACATGTTTTGTTATGTGAAACCCCCTCTATGTTCATTTTATGGGAGCACCTAAACACCGAGCCCAGCGTCATCAACGGTTTATATTCTATTTTAGAAGTGGTGAGATCTTCTGTTCACCCTCTGCTGCAAATCTGCATTCAATATTTCGGTGATAAGTACGGTATTTATTAGGAAATGTTTATAGATTAGGTTCAGTTGTGTGGTTTTTGTGATTATCTAGTAAGTATATCCTTTGTATATTATGTTTTCTTGCAATTTATGTAGTTTCAAATGTATAACGCTCCGTAAATATGATTTACACCAGTATTTTCATAGAAATTGGAATAGACCGAAATTTGTATGCTTACATTCAAAGTGGCGTGTCGGTTGATTCATATACAGGGTTTAAAGAACATAAATTTTTAGAATCCACTCAGGTGAAGGGAAAACATAGAAAAGTAGTAGAAGATAAAACATTTTTCCCATGCGTACAGTCATTCGAGGAGTGAAAATATAACGTTGTTGAACTTTGTACGGTAATTACATAAATAACTTGCGATTCAGAACAACAAATTTGTTAATTCTCATCTGTTCACACAGTTTCATGATTTAAAAAAAATGTTGAAGACTGTTGACAGTCATAAAAAAATTATTTTTAAGACTCAAAAACACTCATTTTCCAGCCAGTTCTTTACGTTCCTGATGCAATCAATATTTTTCAGGTGTCAAACCAATGGTTATTTACTATGTATATTTTGAGAACGAAAATATTGGTAATGATGGAGAAGCAAGATTTTTGGATGCTCTGAAAGTGGCATATGCCTTATATTTTATTTTGAATATAAAATATCCAAAAGATCTCTCAACAACAATGGAATTTTTGCAAAGGATGTTCCTGAAAATACATCCAGATTCAGGATAAAAATCGACGAAAGTATCAGCTGTTCGAAAAAAGGTTTTTAATTTTATCAACAAGATAGTTAGTACTTAGTACTTTGAACTTTAGCTCAATATTTGTATTCAATTTATTAATATTCTCTCATTTGTGTTATCAGTGTATTAGCTAGTGTTATTTTTCTATAAATTAGATGATATTCCAGTATTTTATTTCCGTTTTTTTTTTGTTTTGAGTTAGTACTTAAATTTTTGTTGTATTCATATTTTAAAGTGTGTTATGTTTCATTATTGATACAGTTTCAGTTAATATATTTTTCGTTGTATATTTTTAAAAGAGTAGGTACCTACCATCGTAAAAACGAATTCTTGTTTCACTTTCTGCTTTTCCATAGTCTATTCGTACTTTTAAGTTGAAAGATTCGTGTTTTTTGTTTTGGCCTGTGAAATTTGTTCTATTTCGTTTGTATCTGATTTTTTTGTTTTGCCTTTTATATTTATGAAACTCTTTTTAATTTCAGTCACTCATCAAAAATTAAGATGAAATGTACTACATATGGTGATATTTTTCAACGGATGTTTATATCCCTTTCTCAGTGGAATGGTTTGAGATTGATTCAATTGAACCATTCCTCTGAAAATATATTCTGATAAAGGCTTTTTGATAAAACTGATGCAGTGTAGATTTCATTCCCATTGAATGTGTATATATGAAGCTGAATGTAGTTTTATCAATACAATAAGCCAAATCACAGGAGGTTTTACATCACAGTGTGAATTCACATTTTATTCTGAAATTCAATGTGATATCCCACCGAAGAATCACAAAGTACATTTGAATTCTACATTGTTGACTGTGTAATATATACAGTACAGATCATGTGAACTTCAATTATATTTCATGTGATTCTACTCCTGGAAATCATAAAATTTACTTCAAATTACAGTAACAGCATCCTAGATTTACACAGCAGATCAAGTAATTTTCCATAACAAGTTTAGTTATTCTCCATAACGAATTGTGATATTATTCATAACAATTTCATTGATTTCCCATAACTAATCCAGTTATTTGCTATGGCGTTTTGACAGTATTCATGATGTAATCTTACGAATACATAACTAACTGCGATTTCACATGATTTTACGTTGGTTACAAAAAGGCCAATGTAAAATTATGTGATTTCGCAATATCTTTTTTATCAGTGTATATTTAAAATAAAATACAAATATACTAATACTAAAAAACAAGATACACTACCTTGTAGAAGAATCTATAGGAAAACATGGGGAATGCAACCCAAACAAATGTACTGGCTTTACCTCACAGTGGTAAGACCTATGGTCACCTACGGAGCGGCACAGAAAAGTGCACAAGAAAAGTTCGACAAACTCCAGAGGCAAGCGTGTCTGATCATAACGCAATTGCATATTTGCTTAGAGAAAGAGGCAAGAGTGAGCGTATACAGAAACCTGTCGAGGTCAACGAGTAATAAGAAGTAAGAGGATTGTAAGAGGGATTCAATGCCATCAGACACAATTATCTCCCTATACAACTTTGATAGACCTTATGAGATTCTTCTTCCGGGAAGAGATTAATGGGAGACAGACGGAGTTAGGGCTGGAGTACTTGGAGTGCAGCCAGATTTTAATCTTAGTGTAAACCTGGGACAGTACACCACAATATTCCAGGCAGAAGTCCAGGCAGAAGTCCAGGCAGAAGTCCAGGCAATCGAACTCTGCCTGCAGGAAATTCTAAACAGAAACAACAAAAATCAATCGATCACAATTATGTCGGATTAGTATGGATCTGCGTGAAAGCCCTTCAAAGCGTAGGCAGGGATAACAGAATAAATCTGCTATGGGTCCCTGGATATGAAGGATTTGAAAGAAAAGGTAAAAGAAGGCATTATGAAGGAGTCTATAGGACACGAGCCCTTCTTCGGCATTTCAAAGAGCGGGTACGTGTTTTCAGACTGGACCTAGCGGAAAAAACTGGTATGAAACAGTGGCAGTCCACTCGGAGGCATTTATACTGAACCCTTCGAAAAGAAGAACAGCAGCCCTGTTAGAACTGAATAGGAAAAATCTGAGGATAATAACAGGACTACTGACAGGTCACTGTAGACTGCGAAGGCATCTTCAGAAAAAGTGATAGATATGTACTTCATGTGTAGAAAACTCAGGTGCTGTCAGATCATTAGTTTTTGCATGATTGCAATTTTAATTTTTTAATGAACTACATTGGAGCACGCCTGGATGCGTCATAGGTGGTCAATTTTTCAAAAACATATTGCAAGTAGAAGTATAGTACTACAAAACGTATATTCCGTAAACATCTGCCGGTTTTCTTGATCTCCAGAACAACCTTTCGGAACTTTCTGTATTTTTTCGATCGATTGAACTGGTAGCGACGTTGTTTTTTCATTTGTAAGATTCCGAGTGAGGCATAAACATATTACTCTTAGCAAAAAAAGTAGCATTCAACAAACAACGGAATATATATTACAGCCTTTAGATTTTTTGAACTAATATTTTATAATAAGTATTGGAATTAACTAAATTTGCTTCCTCCAGCTGTAAGTCAATCCATATATATATATATATATATATATATATATATATATATATATATAAATATATTTTTATGATAGGCTTTTTATTATTTATTTATAATTGGCCCGCGTTGGTCGCCAATTGTTGTAATAGGATTTTTATTATTTATTTTTATATTATGGTGATTTCCTTTTAATTTAATAATTTTGATGAATACCTGTGGTTTCGGATCCCACTATAAAAGGTAAGGTCCCCGTGATCTTACCTCGTACAAGCTTTCATTAACTTCTGAGGGTTGGTCAAACAACTAAGAAAGCTGTTAAAAACAATTTTATATATATATATATATATATATATATATATATATATATATTTATGATAGGCTTTTTATTATTTATTTATAATTGGCCCGCATTGGTCGCCAATTGTTGTGATAGGATTTTTATTATTTATTTTTATATTATGGTAGATTTGTTTCAGTGATTTCCTTTCTTATTTAATAATTTTGAAAAATAAATACCTATCATAACAAAAATGAAACTCCGGCTATGTTGTCTTACCCTTTTTCAACACTCTTTTAACCTTATCCCAGCTCAGTCGGTACGCCTATGAAGAATGAGTCATCTCTATTCTGAACGGCAGTTTAGTAGTGCCAACTTGCTGCGCAGCTTGATATCAAAATGTGCTATTTTGTGGGACATTATGGTTAGATGTTCAACAGATAAACAAACAATGCAGAAAAATCGTCAAATAGTTGTTTTTATTGAAATAAATCCTTAAAATTGACCCACTCTGCGAAATCTAACTTATCTAACTAAAACAGTAATCTGACATGGCAAAACTTGTTGATGTGTGATAAATACTAGTTAAATGAACGTTTGAAAGTTATGAAAAGTCTGTGAGCCTCGAAAAATCGTTAAATGTTCAAAAGAAAGGACACAAGTGATCAGATAACCAATATAAGTTTATGGACCTGATACGTTGCACTTTATTTAGTTTAGCTTTTGAAATACCTTGCAATTCTTCCTTTGTGGTGTTCTCCTGCCTCTTGGAAGTGTTCGTGCTCACTGGAACATACAGCTACACTGCAAAGAGCCCCCTTTTTTGTTCCTGGGAATGGCATGGACTGGACCTTGTTATTTTAATAAGGTAAGTGGTTTCTTCTAGTTTGCTTATTTTTCCATTTGTATGTGAATCAGTTATATAGCTTGTTTTTATCTTGATTTTCGTTATATTTTTCTCTCTAAACTTGGTATCTGGTTTGGTTTTTACATCCCAATTTTCTTCCCCCAAGCTTGTTACATTTTCTCTTGGCAACCCGCACATTTTGTTTCTTTTCACAAATTTTAAGATTTATTGCCACTTTCTATATCACTGTTTTTTATTCTAACTTATTCTAATGATTTTATTTACAATATCTAATTGTAAACCTCATATACTATGTACAAATTTGGATAAAATTCATATTTGACATTTTTCTGTGTTCATAATTTTTATATTTCATTGTTTGCCTCGCATTGTTTTTGACATCTCGCTGTTGGGTTTCCTCCTGATATGATTTACCATACAGGATGTTCCAACTTGTATACCATTTTATCTACTTGAGATACAATGTTTTCTCATGAGTTTAAATTTCCATGTATTCAAAATGAATGTATTGTTGGTCACATACTTTGACAATAGAGATACTTCAGGACTGACTTTTTGATACAAATGCGTTGACTAGAACCTGTTATAAGATTCTAGAATAGTAAAAAGCATAGAAAAATTGTGAAACGAACAGCATGAACCACGATAACTTGAATACCTAATAATAATAAAGAATTATCATTTTAATTATTTTATAAAATTATATAAAACAATATATATATATATATATATATATATATAAATATATATATATATATATATATATATATAATATATATATATATATATATATATATATATATATATATATATATATATATATATATATATATATATATATATATATATATATATGATATGCGGTAAAGTTACTTTTTTACTCTAGTGCAAAAAACATTCGCACAAAAAAGAATTAGCGGCACTTCTGATTCTTCTGATGATGATTAGGCTTATTTCGGGACTATCAAGTTCTAGTATTTTTTAGAATTATGTTTTTTTTAATGCTGACTTAGAATCAGTTCTAGTAAACTAATGAGTTTATTTTGGTAGCAACTTGAAAAATCTACTAAAACCCATGATTATCTCAAACATATCTGACTGAGACGTTTCCCACTATTTTAATGTGCTTGGAAATACTTTCTGACTGCTTCCGTGCATTCGAATATGTTTATAGAAGGCAATTATCGGTCTCCATTCATCCCACTTAAATGCGTCCCTCGAGGATACCACACGGTGCGAGCGGGCAACAATTCCTCGACGGCGGTCTCGCATCAGCGTGGGACTCATCCGGGAAAGTAGGTCACATGAGATTGGGTCTCAAGGTTGTTACGGGAGTAACGGGCTAGAAGGAGTTGGTGGCGCTGCCTCCGCCTCCAGTCCGCCATCCGGAATTAATATATCCGGGACGAGTGGCTTCCGATTCTCTCCAAGGAAATATCTCTCTGAACCACGTTGTCGGGACATTCACTGTGGCCTATATGAGGTTTTTCTGGCGGTGCGATTTCTTACCCAAGGCGCAAGGAGCAGGTCAGGAGCTGTTTATGTGATTTTAGTTTGTGTTTTTACCTCATATCTCAATAAATATAGGCTAAATTACTTTTCAATCGGCGAGGACACGAAATTTTCAAAATATTTTTAATGGGTTCTACAGCTTGTGAAAAGTCTGTTGAAATAATTTTTTTTATTTTTTTTTTAATTTCCTAAAACTTGAAAAAAAAATTAAAGTCCGCAAAATTCGAATGGCTTCTTTCTAGCGCCACTGCAAACTGTTGTGGCGTTATCACCCGATCAACCAATCCCACAGTTGACAGCTTCAATCAATTTTGCAACGTTGCCGTATTTTTAAATCTTAGGCCGCGCCTCCATAACAAGAATAAATGATTGGCTTTCTCTTTATCAGAAATCGGTTTGATGGACCACAACGATTCATAATATCAAAAATAACAAGGTTTATGTGCACTGTAAAATCGACAATATATTGTTTTATGACAGATCGAATGTTTGACATTGCGAATAGTGTTCTAGTTCCGGCATTTATAGTTTAAGAAACTTGGCAACATTGCCGTTTAATGTCACAATCAACCCGATTACGCATATTGGCTGCTCGGTCGTTTACGTCACAAAGAGCGCCAATATTAGTAGCTTCAAAATTTGCTGATTTTAAAAAACGAATGGGAACTGCTGTAATTGAAATTAGACTCCATGCCTTCATTTCACGGACTATGGTGATAAAATTTATTAACACATCCCACTCTTCAAATTTTCAATTTCTGCAATTAAAATAGTCCATGCGTACCTAGAAACTAGTGATAAAAGCTCGTGGACACTGTAATTAATTTTAAACTAAAAAAACTGTCAATGTCACATTTTTAAGTAATAATGCCTTTAAAAATGTATTAATACATCCATTCTTAATTAATTTAAAAACTCAAAAAAACTATAAGTGCATTTTATATACCTTTCAAAAATGTATTAACACATCCCACTCTTCAAATTTTCAATTTCTGCAATTAAAATAGTCCATGCGTACCTAGAAACTAGTGATAAAAGCTTGTGGGACACTGTAATGAATTTTAAGCTCATAAAAACTGTCACTGTCACATTTTTAAGTAATAAAGCCTTTCCAAAATTTATTAACACATCCCACTCTTAAAATTTCCAGTATCCATAAAAGTGAGTTATTGCTGTAAAGTGTTTTATAAAACCTCCCGTTCATTATTCCAATTCTGAAAGTCCCAATCCTTCAACCAAAATAAAATTTATGCATAACGTATTTGAATAAATTTCCTATAATATTGGTCTCTGGGTTTCCAGTAAATTTTTTGCGATAAATTGGAAGGGTTGTTTTCTTGGACCATATTTTATTCGCAATGAATAAATCCTCATCAGATCGATTGCATCACACTGGAAAATTTTCAGTGGATGTAACGCTCCGAACGAGCGTTAAACCATATTATGTTCAGTAGTAGGTATGAGAGACATCATTTCACTGGTAAAAACTTGTTTTTTTTTCAACGACGGACCGTCAACATGTTTGAGGATTGTGTTTTTGAAAAAGGTAACTTGACAAATATTTGTACTAGTCCGTGGAAAATTCCGCCACCGAGTCTACGTCGTAACAGGAATTTTGAGATGTTTGGGGTGTTTAACTCCGTCAATTGTTTGTAATAGATGTGTAAGATGTTTTGTGAAAAATTCTGATAACATCCACGTATTGTATATAATATACATATTATTCAATATTTAAGGGTAACCCCTTGGGAAACAAAATTTTGGAATTTTCTACTCGTCAATGACCTTTAATACATGTGTAAGAAATTTTGGCACCCGTCCGATCACTATATATTTCATATTTTCAAAAACACAGTGTGTGTGGTGCAGCTTGAATCAAAAGCTAGCCCACGCCATTTTCCTGGAAAACGGGAAGTGTAAAAAAAATTGGTTTGTGACGCAAATGAGTAATAAATTTGTACAAAATTATGAACTAGTTTTTTTGCAGTGTGCCATAAATGTTGGTGTAGCTTTAGGAACATAGGTATTTCCTATTCAGTTCTAACGGGGCTGCTGTTCTTCTTTTTGAAAGGTTTGGTATAGATGCCTTCGAGTGGAATTGTCCCACTGTTTCATACCAGTACTCTCGTTTTTTCCGCTCGGTGCAGTCTTTGGTTATGCTCTTTGATATCCCGAAGAAGGGCTCGAGTCCTATGAACTCCTTCATAATGCCTTTTTTTTTGCTTTCTCATTTCCTTCAAACCCTCCATGTCCAGGGACCCCTAGCAGAGTTATTCTGTTGTCCCTGCCTAACCTTTTTAAGGGCTTTTACGCAATTCGATACTATGTCGGATTAGGATTGATTTTTGCTATTTCTGTTTAGAATTTCCTGCAGGCAGAGTTCGATTGCATGGACTTCTGCCTGGAATATTGGCGCACTGTCCCAGGTTTACACTAAGATTAAACTCGGTTTCCAGGTACTATTTTCATCCCACAAAAATATCTACTCATTGGCGTACTATGAAACCTCGCGAAATGTAATTTCAAATGAAAATTATCTGACACCTTTCAATTCACATCGATCACAGGATTTTATATTCGAAAGTATATCAGATTGTGTATGCAATAAGTCGGCGTAAATATTATTTCGTTTGCTTCACAAGAGAATTATGCTTGAATGCATATTAAAACGTTGGGAAACGCTGTAATAAGTAAGTGCCCGACAAAAACGAACCATTTCCATTAATTAACAATGGTATAAATCTCGAGAGGGATTATTCAAAAGCTGGCAATGCTTTAATTGGAACAAATATGAAATACCGTGCCGCAAAGTTCATATTCGGTAATTCACGGGAATGTCAGTTCGTTCTGAATGATTTATGGAACAGTCAATTACGGTGAATTCTAGGAGAGTTGGAGTTTGGAAAACCAAGCGAGTTCAAAGAAGCCAATGAAATGGGACACAACAATTCACCTCCATTAAGTTAGCAGAACCACCTAGGATTTTTTTTCTGGCCATAATTTTAGGATAATTTAGGTTAATTTTTTACCTTTATTAAAAAATTACTCATTATTTCACGGAGAGCCTAAAGTAATGGTTCAAGTAGGTTCGTTCTAGAGTGCTTCATAACGTGAGTCTAATACGAGCCTTTAAGTATGACTCAGTTGGATTAATGAAAAACATCCAGATTTGGCTCTGCCAGCTCAGCGTTAAGCCAGCAAAACCCATGACATCTCCGTGAAATTATGAGCAAAACATTTTTTTTAGGGTAACGAATTGGCTCAAAATGAGCCCTATGACAAGAAAAAAGTCGAAAATTTCGGGGTGGTTCACTAACTTAATGGAGGGCATATTTTCTATTCATTAGTATCATGCATTGGTCACATAATGATAGCATTTGTCAAAATCACTTCGTTCGCAAAAATTCGTCGGTACGAAACAGCGCCAAAGAACTCTGCACTAATCGTAAGGAAATAGCTTCCGTAAACATATTCTGAATTCCTCATAAGTATTTTATAGTTCAAATCATCCTGATCAAAAGTTTGTCATACAGCTCAATAAGGAACAGGTGGGAAAACAGTGGCCGAACGTCGGAGTGGTGTACCACCCGATTTCATCATATCATCCGTTGGATATGGAATAAATAGAAACATAATTGAATATTTTGGATGAAGAAAGATTCAACTGTCATGAAAAATGCCTCGTAGATTAATAGCTTTCGTGTATTGAAAAATCTACCCCTGTCCATCACTTCTACATGAAATGATCGAACTGCAATACAACAACTGCTTATGCTTGAACTAAGTCTTCTATGAAAAATTAAGGGTTGGAAAATCTACCCCTAGCTCCAAAGGGAAGTTAATAACGCCATATGATTTGCAGTACAGAGTATCTTGTCACAATATGTTTTTATGCTAGTACCAAAGGTTCCATGAGAGATTCTGTTTAGCATAATAAAGCTTGAAAAAAACACTATTAGTTTTGCAAGCTTTGTGCTATTGTAATTATGTGAAGAAATTGAAGGGAACCTTTTATATAGCAAAATAATTGTACAGTTTGACTTATTTTACACATAAAAGTATTCATCTATCCTCTAATACTTCGATTGTAGCAGAACGCATGTTGACCATTTGAATACAAACTCTTTCACTTCAAATTCGCCAAAACTAACAGTTTACAGAAGTATATATTTGTTTTGTTTCAAATGGTTTTCAAATGGATTACCTTTCTGGAAAATTGTGAATCATTGTTTGGTGTATTTATTGACATGTTTTCGGTCAGGCATGCAGGAATGTTATTTATGGGCTGAAACACTTGAAATACCAAAAACTTATGGAATAGGACCACGATTCTTTAGTCCAGTGAAACAGGGAAGAAATATCTGAAGAAATCAATGATAAGCTCTGGAAGGAAATATAGGGAATACATATTGAATGAATGTGTTTTTTTTGTGGAGGAACAACGTTTCTTGACATGTTTTTTGGGTAACCTCCCACAGTCTGAAAATGAAAATATAATCAGGAAAATCTATGCAAGTGCAGAAAGGGCAAACTAATTAGTTCACCCCGATAAGTTATTGCGTTCACCAAATTATATTTCCTATAGAAAAAAGATTCAATTTGTCAATAACTTGTCGTTTTCTGAATTTGCCTATCAAAAAAATTTTTTTTCAAATTTTAAAAGATACTTCTCTATATAGTTTTTGCTTGACGTTTCGGGGACTATATCTGCCCCCGTTCTCGAAATCTTCTTAATCTCCTTTAATTGTTTTAATAATTTGGATTTTTTTTTCTCGCAGAGTCTTTTCGCTTTTTCATTTGACGGATGTCAATTGAGATTTGCCAAAAAAGTTTGAGAGTGACGTATTGCTCATTTGATATATATGGGGTGTTGTTCAGATCAGTTTATTAGCATTCTACCATATCTCACTTCCTCTCTGAGTAGAGGTAACCATGTATGATCCATTTCAACAGAATTTGTTGAAAAGCAGTTGTTATTGGAAAGAAGAATACAGGCCGTTTCTTTCAATTTTCTCCTCTCTTGATGTGGTTCTTTCATCAAGATTTTTGTCCTATTCCATTCAATCGTATGATCGCCATTGGATGTGAGGATATGTTCTGCAATTTTTGATCCGGTTATTTGTCGATTTCTGATGTAACTCTGATGTTCACTTCGGCGCACTTCCAATGGTCTTGACGTTTCACCTATATAACTATCACCACACGAACAAGGTATGTTGTAAACACAGTTTTTGGTACTTTCTTCTGCGTTTTTTGGTTTTGTTTGTGTTAGTATAGATCTCAGTGTGTTTGTTGTTCTAAATGATGTTCTTACATCATACCTATGTCCAATTCGTTTGATCTTTTCAGATAATCCGGGGACATAAGGTATTATGTTGGTTGTGAAATGTGTAGGTGGTGGGAGTACTCCTGTTGGTTGTGTTAATTGGTTGTTTAATGGATTTTTGTTTTCAATGTCAGTTATTGTTTTTTCCACAAACTGATCCGGATATGCATTTTCCTTGAGAACAGATTTTATGAGGTTTATTTCTTCCTGTAGATTGTTTCATTTACAAGGAATATCATATGAGATACTCAAATTAAGGCTTACAAAAGATCTTCCTGAGAAACTAGTTAATTAACAAGAAAATTATACCCTTAACTCGTGAGCCCTGAAATTATATTATATGCACTTGATTTGAAATGCAATTTTCCACGATTCTGTGCGAATGGCACCGATTGAAGCATTATATGCCATAATGCACAATTCAATTCATTTCCTACTATATCTTGCGATGTGAGGAATGAGGAAGCATAGGGTGGGGACACGCGATTTAGTGGTGATAGATGGTTACCCTTCAACTGCAGATAAGGGATATCTGGCACGATCACGTGACAACTCTCGCTCCACGAAACAATGCTCGCCAGCATGACTCTCGTGGATTTTTCAAATCAAGTAGGTACTTACAAGGATAATGAGCTGGCCGGCAGGTTTTTCCGATCTAAATAGGCCAAAAACTATGGTCTTGAATACCACTCACCCGGGGAAGAAACACACTTTATTGAAGAAACAATCAATGTTATTTTCCTTACTCATTAGACGTTTAAAACAAGTCCAACAATTTTGTATTCTTCCTGGCCTCACAATGAGCCAAAGTTATTTGAATCAAATTGCAATTTGTTAGTTAAACTCTGTTTCAAGAAACAGAATATTAACACAAAAGTATATACAAAAATACGGGCGTGAAGTTATCCACAACCACAAAATACACTGAGAAAAATGTAACTCGGCTCGGTTTCTCGTTAAAATGACAATGTGGGGTTTATTCCATTGCATGATGAATGTCGTCGTCCTCAATGTAGAGTTTCTTCTTGAGCAGAATCAAATTCAGGAGGTCGAAATACATAGGACCTGATATATGAAATCATTTGTCGCCCCGTCGGAGAATGTGTATTGGGGGTGGAAATGTTGAAAAAAAAAACAGTTTAAATGGCAATCTAGAGTTTTCTAGTATGCATGATCGAACTCAGGAGGTCAAAATACATACCACCTCTTATTATATAGTACCTGGGCGACCAAGCTTTGCTCGGTGTTTTTTTTCGTAAAATCGTGTTTTTTCGGAGATAGTTATTTAGATAAACTTGAAATATTCGGATAATGTTATAACGCCATCTCATATAGGTGTCTTTAGTAAAAAAACGCGATTTTACACAAAAAAATTGGTTTTGTGTAAAATCTCGATTTTTCAGGAAAGTATCTATATATAAACTTAAAAACAAAACCCTATCTAAATACAAATTTTCATCCAAATCGTTAGAGCCGTTTCCGAGATAGCCGAAATATACAAGAATTGATCGTTTAATGTAACCTACCGGTACTACCGGTATTCCAGACGTAGTTAAATCTGGTAGATTTGCCAGATGTAACCTTAACATACCATAAAACATGTTTTTTGTGTAAAACCGAGTTTTTCATTAAAATGGCAATTTGGGACTTTTCCATTGCATGGTCAAATTCTGTAGGTTGTAAATGTAAGAAATGATATGTAGAATGCTTTGTCACCCTGGGGGCGGGGGTGTAATTGGGGTGGACATGTTGAAAACATTAAATTTACATTCAAACGGCACTGTAGAGTTTTTCCATTTGCATAATCGAATTCAGGAGGTCGAAATACATACCACTTCGGAGGAAAACTAGAAGAACACTTGATTTAAAAAACAACAAAAACTCCAACTCCTAAAGTCGAAAAAAATACTAGTGCTCTATAATATCATACACACGAATTTACGGAAAACGCAAAAGAAATAATCTTCGGAAAAAGAGATTTTGAAGCGCCTTAAACAATATATAATAATATATATAACATAATAATATATTATTATATACATAATAAGAGGCGGTATGTATTTTGACCTCCTGAATTCGATCATGCATACTACAAAACTCTAGACTGTCGTTTAAACTGTCAATATTTCCATACCCAATACACACTCTCCGACGGTGCGACAAATTATTTCATATATCAGGTACTAGTATTTCCCCAATTTTTAAAGGAAAAAACAAAACTGAATATTGATTTTTTTCAACATTTCCAGCCCAAAACTCACCCCTCGACGGGCGACAAATTATTTCATATATCAGTGGCTATGTATTTCAAACTGCCGAATTTGATTCACAGTGCCTTTTGAATGTAAATTTAATTTCCACCCCGATTACACCCCCGCCCCCGGGATGACAAGCATTCTAAATACCATTTCTTACATTTATCAACATACATCATTTCATCATGCAATGGAATAAGCCCCACATTGTCATTTTAACGAGAAACAGAGCCGAGTTACATTTTTCTCAATGTATTTTGTGGTTGTGGATAACTTCACACCCGTGAATATATTCCTCATTTGAAATATCAGAACCTTTGTGTGAGATACAGAATGATAACGGTGATTCAAGCACTACTTGGAGGCAATATTCAATTACACGTTCTAGAAATGTATGGGGCAGTAAACAGTTGGCATATCTCGGTATAATTATTATCATTTAAATTGTCTTACTCGACCACGACATGATTGGAGCTAATTCCTTTCTGAATTATCTCTCACACAGCGTTGCGAATTATCTCGATATATCCATTACCTTCAGACATTCAGATCAGTTTCACGACGTAACATTTAACTAATTAATGAGTTTTAATGACACTTCTCCAGGAAGTGAAAAGGAAATAAAATGTTGGGAATGAGTTTTTTAATGAACTGAGAAACACATCAAATATTCTTCTGCGGCTGAAGACCAGTTTTATAGATTCAGTTTCAACTTCAGATGAATTAATCACTGCTTTTTGCATTTCGGAAATGTCTGATTTGACTTCTGCCCAAATCTCCGGACGAGGTACACCACTCATTGTGATTTCTCATACGTTTCAACAGTCTTGTCTCATTTACGAGCTTTATAGGTCCTTGTATAGGTTACTTTGTTAGGTCCTTGTATATGTTACTTTGTCTATTCCTGCCTTCATTTTGGTTGCCCATAATTTGCTTTACTTTGTAATCCCTTGTAATGTTCAACTGATTCCTATTATGTTGGAGAAATCCTTCCAGATTTTCTGCTGTACTATCTGTTGTGAAGATTTTTCTGTTTTAATTTCTAGGTATATTCTCCCATTCTTGAAATTTTGGGAAACCAAGTTTGATCTTGATATTTGATATTCTGGGTATATACGAATACTAAGTACGGACCTGGTTTTGCAGTCGAGTTTCAATTACACGGAATCAAAATAAAATTATTTATGTGGTTTATTTTTCTCCTTCTAATTTCGAACGAGCTGTTTGTTTAAAAGGTTAAAATGGACAGATTTCATATTAATTTTGTTTGAGTCCGCTTTTGACGTGAACGCCCACGGAGAAAAAAAATATCTGGCATAAAAATGCTTCTAATGATACCGAAAACGCCAGAAAGTGGATGAAAAACGAGCGACGCGGGATGTAAACACGAGGCTTATGCATAAAAAGTCTAAAAAGAGAGCAAAAATCGTTTGGCACCAACTTTAAACGAAAACTCGAAACGAAATGCATCAGTTATGTGAGAGGTTTTATTTTTTTCATGTCAGGATTAAAAAAGGAATAATTTACTGTTATAACTTCTGATGGTAATAAACATAAACCATATAATGCTGAGATGAGATTATAACCCTTATGTGAGTGTTGATTTCAACCGGAGAAAAATGCAGGTATTCACAACTTAAGTTTTACTGTTACATTATCATTCCCAGTGCCGTTTCAGGAATTCAAACGATTCTTTTGTGATAAAACGTTTCGAAAACTAATTAACAGACACATAGATTAGAAACTCTATTTTTTTTATTTTTTCCGAAAGTTTTTTTTTATGGTTATATATATATATATATATATATATATATATATATTTTGCTGTTTGAATATCTTTCGGGATATCTCAAAAATTGGTTATATAACATATATTGGTTTTAAACATAATTCAAAAATGATTTGACGTAATATGGTTAGCATGTTGAAAAGGGAAACCTTCTCAATTCCACATCTGATTTTATGAACATTCTGTTAATATTTTCAAACAAATCAATGGTTAGCATCTTCTTGAAATATCCATTGAAAAAAAATTGTTTTGTTTTAGTATAATTTGATATTTTCACTCTCAAATTAATATATTTATACAATGTATGAATATAAAAATTCCATTCAATTTGCGCACTGATTCAATCAACATGTGATAATACAAAATGCAATTTGATCTAGTATATATTGGGAATGTGATAAAAACAAGTGAAAAGGGCCATGGAAAAATATGTGAATCTTTGTTTTACATGTTCATATCTGAGTTCGGTAGAAGCCAATATAATAATTTTAATACAATTACTTCTGGGTAGGTTTCTATATCAAGTCTCACTTTTTGTGTAATATGCACTTTTCTGGAGGATCTGGAAGGTAATGGTTGTTTTCCTCAAGTATCTTTAGCTACTTAGACCAAAATGTATAATGTTCTCGAGTTTCGAGTTGTTTTTAGAGGACTAAAAGACGCAAATGATCATATTCGTATTGTCGTCGTGTCTTTCATTACAGCACCGTCAGGTGAAACCTTTCGGAAAACTAATGGACTTGACCACGAGATATTGTCATTTTGTTCCAAAGTTTAACTAATTGACCACTTCCAGCCAGGCAACTCCAAACTCATCTCCTGATGTTCAAAATTTATTTCCGAGAATTCCACCAGAATATACTATTACATTGGTAGGAACAATGTCAGTCCGATTATTGATAAAAAAATATTAGCTTTCCTCACAGTTTATTATTTCAAAATTATTTTCAATTCAACAATAATTTGTATTCCTCTAATAAAGGACTGATAAAGGGTGATCCCTTAAAGTCCTTTATTAGTCGTTATATTATGAACAACTTAAAAAATCACAACAACCCTTTGATTAAATATTGTTCATACTGGTATAGCTCTGTGGACGACATTTGAGTGTGTGAAACAATTAGAGAATATTTTTGACTTTATCAATGCAATTCACCTTTCAATAAAATTCAGGAGAGGAAATAGAATATTTCTATAAATTTTTTAGACCTGACTTTCAAACAAAAAATTTAACCGACGAAAAAAGAAACTGAAATAAAAACATTAAATGAACCTTTCTAGTCTTAATAACTGAGCTCCAAAGCTAATGTAAGTAACTAATTTTGAATCGGCGCTAAACAAACAATCAAGCTAACTAATCACGTCAAGCGTAAAATGAAGGCAGCGGGATGCGCAGCGCATCCCTTCGCCGGAAATTGCCGAGCGTTCTCGAAGTCAACATCAGCGAGACGGCAACCCGAACGGGCGCACACGTGAGGGCACACGTCGTTGCGGAGAACGCATTTTTGGAATGTTATTGTTTATTGTTGGAGATTTCACGTTGCATTTTTATGTCATTTTGTTTTGATCATTTCTTTAAAGTAATTTAATGATCTTCGTTGATTGTTTGGCGCCGACTCAAAATTAGTTACTTATGCCGCGTCCACATCGAACCGACAAAACAGAAAAAAAACATCAACTCAATGTTTTTCAACAATTTAGCAACAAATCCGAAACATTTCGTCAACAAAACGTGTTTTGTTTCCGTTTCCGGCAACTTTTCCGGTTCCCGTTGCGAGTCGGTAAACATCAAAGGGTTTCTGTTTTGTTGTTTTTGTTTTGTCGGTTTGATGTGGACCCGGCATTACATTAGTTTTCTAGGTTAAAAAATCTGAAACACCTCAGACAAACTTTCACCCCTGTCGGGTTGCATTTATAAAAACACTGAAACATGTATTTCTTTATCCCTAACAATTACCTCGAATACAAATTGTTATGACCCTAACTTGAAAACTAACGGAACCCCTATATAAATTTTCATCCCCCCATTTCACCCCTTTAGGGGTTGAATACATATTTGTCCATTTGTAACGGAGACTTCAAATACCAATTTTCAATACCCCTTCTTGGAAACTAACGGAATTCCTATATAAACTTCCATTCCCAATGTAACCCCAATTTAATCCCCATTTAACTCTTTTAAGGACTGAATTTCCAAAAACACCGAAACACGTATTTTTTATTTGTAACAAAGACATCCAAATACCAATTTTCATGATCCTAACTTTAAAACTGATTATACAGACTTCCAACCCTCATTTTACCCCTTTGGGGTTGAATTATCAAAAACCCTGAAACACATGTATCTTTATTTATGAAGAAGAGCCCAAATACTAATTTCCATGACTCTAATTTCAAAACCAACTGTACTTTCACTTTCACCCCCCTACTCACCCACCTTTTCACCCCATTATGAATGGAATATAAAAAAAATATGCTGTCAAAATGTTAGCTCTTAGGTCCAGCGGTTTGGTCTGGGCGTTGATCGTCTAACAGTCAATCAGTAAGTCAGTTAGTCAGGACATATTTATATATATTACCCCTAACACGAAGTAGCTGCTGTGAACCGTTGAGGAGATCCCACGACTGTATCCCGTCTCCATCATCAGATTTACTCCAGGCCTCCATTATGTTGTAGTGTCATCAGAACTACATATGTGTGCCAAGTTTCAACAGAATCGGTTCACATGTGTAAAATCAATAAATCACCCCCTATTTTTCTATCCCTAGGGGTGTAATTTTTTTTCAAACCCAAATTGGACCAACTTTGAGGAATACCCTATCCATTAAAAAAAGAATCATCAAAATTGTCGGACTACTCTGTAAAAAGTAATGCGTGGTCATACATAAAAAATATACGCGAACCTCCTCCTTTTTTTTTCGTCGGTTAAAAAATATTAACAAACATAATTTTTCTATTTTCCATAAACACTCATATACAAATATTATAATACACGGTACCTCAACACATCCATACTAACACAAAATAGCCGCATATTACAGTATGATCCGGAAGATCAGTCGATATTCCTCTTTCAGTAGAAAATGAGAATAGAGAATTGAATAAAATCAAACATATTTCAATTCAAAGCTGATGGATAATATTGTTTTGATTTTTTTTTTATAAAAAAGCTCTACAAGAAGTACTTCCCACTCAAAAATAAAACAATTTTTAAGTTATTACATATTTTGGCGAACCTACGGGAAAAAAATCTAATTTCTTACGTAAAAACAACATCAATATTGCATACAAAACAGCTAATGATAAAACCGCGAAATCTGAAAAATCTGGAGAATATAAATTAACATGTGGTTCTTGTATTTACATAGGCCAAACAGGCAGAGCATTCAAAAAGCAAATATCAGAACATAGGAACTGTTTCTTCAATGAACAAATACACCTCTTGACTAAAAAACTTTGTTTTGCCAACGAGTATGAAATATTACATCTAGAGAAGAAAAGCTGTCAATAGTTTAAAAATCCGAAAATAAAAAAATCCCTTTATCTACTTGATGACCAAATGAAGTGTCATTTATTTACTTGACTGTTCTAAAGTACTCCAAGATTTTTTTGAATTGGTTGATTTTGAAGATCAATCCTTCAAGTTGATAATTAGTTGATGATTCGAGCCCAACTTCTAGAAATATTTGAAATACGAATGCTGAAAACTCTCCGTTTGCATAACTCAACCACGCCGCTAGCAAACAGTGTTTCCAAACCGTAAAAATGGCGGCGAATATCTTCACATCAGTTTGCGATGAGAAACATCGAATCGCGAATTCCTCGCACAAATTCGACATAAAGTTGCAAACAATAGAGAAGATGCGAGGCACGTTTCAAGTTACGCTGTTTGTGCATTGCAATCGAGTTTTCAAACGGATGCAAAAACACCCACTCATTCCAAATGCATATACGATTCGTATACGGTGAATTTGATACCCGAGAAACGACTTTGAGGAAGTTTTGCATGTAAGGCCATTCCTGGGGATAGCTTCAGATATCACCATTACCTTCTGTTTGATCTGACGATGTTTGATCTGACCAATTTCCCATTAATAAACTTTTCTGAAGTACGGTGTTAATAAAAGGTGTAGAATTCGTCAAAATGTATCATTTAACAAAAATCGCCCATATAAAAGTTGAAAAATAAAAATGTTATCTCTAGCCACAGCAAAAACAAAACATTTTAATAGGACACAAGTTGAATAGTTTTTGTAAGTTTGATTCTCTATTTCGTAATAAATAATGCAAAGAAAGTAAGAAATGAAGAAAAGGAAACCAGTTGGAAATTACTTTCCATTTTTCTCACGGTCAAAGTTTCTGACTATCCATCAGATATATTTGAATATAGTAACGCAAAAAGTACTGATATAGTACTGGTGAGAGTCTCACTTTTTATAAGAACAACCCTGTATTTTATTACTAGACGATATAATGATCACCAATTTCAATTTCTCACGAAAAAAATGATCAGTACTTTTTCGAAGATGGCAGACATGATGTGAACATAATGTCAAAATTTTCATGGATCATTTCAGTAGGTGTTTTAGTCTCGCGCTTCATGAATGCGAAAAACCAAGCAGAGCAAAAAACATTACCAGAAGTAAAATACACTTTTGAAATGAATTCAACCAAGACATTGCTGAGTTAAAAGATCTCAACTGGTTACGGAAAAATTTGAATTGTGGAATCACTGACGAAAGAAAAATATGTACCTACTGAAAAAAATATGAATTCATTTATCGATCCTGTGAATTTCACAATAACATGTCAATAATTACGGAAGGGGTATTGAATGAAAACAATTTTCCCAGGGTGGATTATTGACATACAATATTTTCAATACAATTTGTTACATACATTTGCAGGTCTTGCTTTCAAACTATAAGTAAACAAACGAGGTTCCCATGAAACTTGAAGTTGTGCAGGGGAATACTGTGGATATTTTGTTTAAAGGTAGAAACATAGTGCATAGTTGGATTGGTAAGTGCATAATAGTGATGGAACTAATTTTAAAATATTTACACGAGAATACTGAGAAAATATGTGAAATAAACGTGACTTTACAATCAAAGTAAGTAGGTAATAGCGATAAGGATAATTTTGAAATATTTACATAAGAATACTGTGAAAATATGCGAATAAAGGTCAATTTACAATCATCAGTATGTTTTTAAGGTTTTTATTTTGTATTCAAAAAGAGCTGTATATTTTTTCTTTGTGAACTATATACATATATTTTTTTATGAGATTGAAGATAGAACTGAACATGATTATTTCATTTTTAAGGTTTACTGAAGCTTTATTGAATATTTTTTGGCAGGGGTGCGTATGATTTCTCTGCCCCATGTTTCTTTTTGGTGCACTTGTTTTGGTGTTTTCTGTCTGGTTTGGAAAGAATGGTCTAAAGTTTGGAGAAGGGTAGATTTGTTTTTATTGGTATGTACCAGTATGTGATGAAGATAGAGTTGTTTCACTGAATCTTGGAGTCATTATTATATGAAATGGATAGTGTTGAAGTTAAGAAGCTGGTTTTTACAGCAGGTGAAGGGCATGTAATTTGTTTTCTCATAGTTGATAGTTAGCTTTCGTGATATGAACCAGTTTGTAATTTGTCCCATATCAGTTTCAGCTTTCAACTTGAGGTTCATCCAACAGGTATCTCTGTAAAATATGACCGTGTTGTCAGAGAAACCAGTAATTTCGCCAATTTTGTCAAGATGTAGCAGTTCATTGACGTATATTATAAAGAAAATAGGTCCAAGCACTGTTCCCTGTGGAACCCCATACAAAACATCCCTCTCACTGCTGTAAGTTTCCTAATTGGTACAATTTGTTTCCTATTTAATAAGTAGCTAGAGAAGAGTTTGTGAGGAGTTCCTCAAATCCCTAATCTGTCTATTGATCATCAAAGCAAGAGCTGCTAACCGAGTGTGACGAATTTTTCTTGGAATTTCTCAAAAAATGTAGGACTTTCACTCATGATATTTGCTGGTTGTAGTAGAGGCAAAGACGTAGGATTTAGATCTGTAGAAGCTTCAAGCCACAGGAATGAAAAGAAAATCTCTGCAAATACAACGATATCTACATGTGTGGACCAGTGCAATACTGTCCATAATTCATTTAATTTATCATTGAAGCACGAACAAAAGAGCGGTCAAGCAAAACAATATTTTTGGTATACATTTTGAGTAAAAATACTGAAGATGTTTCCGCAATTTTTTTAAGCGATATCCCTTATGACCATAGTACAACTTTTCTGGTACCAATTCCCCACCAATTTTTTAAATACTTACATACTTTTCGAGTTTCAATTATCATAACAGTATTTTAGAAGTGTTATTCTGTTTTTCTTTTTTATGGTATAAAAACCTGTGAAAGATAACTCAAACAAAAAATATTTTTTTTAACAAATGTTTTTTTCCAACTATTCTGTGACAGTCGTTCTACTTGAAGTATTTTCGTCGTCACACAACCAAAGGATTCCAATTACCTAATGGGCTATATACTGAATGACATTAATCTCAATTCCCAAGTAGTTAGGAATTCCCTTGTGTCCTTCAACTTCCAAGTGAAATATAATGAGGGACCAAACCTCCTCAAGGTATTTAGTAAAGATGTTACTTTGTGTAAGTTTCAAAACTGATTATAAACGGATGACTGACATAGAAAGCAATAGAAAATATGAAAAATTGATTTAAGGTGGTTCCCCCACGAGACAGTTGAATTAGGAAATGATTAAAATTTGATAATTCGTAATCAAAGGACTTTTCGATTTGAAACGCGAAAAAACATTTTTTTTTGGAGGAGGGCATTTGCCCCCCAATCGACTTAGAAAATTTCTTAGTTATAGAAAATCGGCGACTCAAAAAATTAATGTTCCCGAAAAGCGCAGCAAAAAAAAGTTCAGGCCCGCCCCCCCCCCCTTCCCTCCTCACCAGAAATTATACGTCATAGGAAAAAAATATCATTTTTCGATAAAACTTCAATGGACTTTTTTGTAGTAATCTTTTTGAACTTTTTGGGGGGGGGGGGCTCCCCTTCAGGCTGTGCGCTTCCCAGTGGACTATTTTGAATAACGAGAGTAGTTCTGATTATATCTGTCAAACTAGATGGTCAATCTTTGATTTTTTTTCACAATATCTGTGATATCCTGCTCTAGCTCCTCCTCGTTTTTCATAAACTTCTTAATTTTAGTACTAACGGTAGAATTAATAATGTGCTGTTTGCCTATGCATGGTCCATATGTTACGTGTTAATTGAGTCAACTTCAATTATATATATCTCGGGTTCGGGATGGTGAAACTTGCGAAATTTTATAGAGGTGTTGTTCACATGTTAAACAATACGTATGCCAAATTTTAATAATTTCTTAATTCAACTGTCTCGTGGGGGAACCACCTTAATATAACTTTCAAAGTATTGGCATTGGGATAGTTCTTATCAAAAACAACACATGAAAATTGTAACGCAAAAAAAATATCCTCAATCTCACCTCATCTGAAACAATGTAGGATTTGTGCATATGATATTATTGATTCTTTTTCAATAACCAGATTGGCTTCATTTCTACATTCACTCAATTTATCCTTATACTTGCACGAGAGGTTTCTATTTTATCTGGTAAATTTGGGTTGTTTAATGAGAAACTATTGCCTAGCAATTAGACGAGAAAAACTGTCAACTATTAAAAACGCGACACCGAAGGTGGAGCGTTTTTTGGTTGACAGTTGACAACACAAATTTACCCGATATCAATACAAATATCGAGTGTAATTCGGCAGGACAATTTAATGAATAAGTAATTTAGAAACATATCAATGCAAACTTTATTTATTTTGGCAACCAACACCGCGATAATTGATAAACAAATGAATAAGTGAAAAAACCACTAGTGCATTTGTCGCTGTAAAAGTTGCAGCTAACTTTTGCCGCTGTCAAACTGACAATTGCACTGTGGCATATGCGATTTTTCATACATGAGTTGAATTGTCTCCAGAAAAATCCCGAGTGTATGGAACATTTTTGGGAAAAGTGAAATACCGATCAACCTTACTAGTGTTCTCATGTTATTACTATACTCGATCGGCGATTACTATGCTCGAAAATCACTCACCTAATTTTCCATTGGGGCTATAAGGATCGTAGCTACCAGACGACATAGGCGATGAATACCCGTTACTTATGACGGTGTACGGTTGCGAAGGAGGTCCGGGAGATGGCGTTAATGGCGGGGCACTCACACTGATAGGTCCCGGACTCGGCGAACTGAGAAAATCCTCAGTCCTCACCCTCTTATTGGTCTGACCGACACTCACGACACCACTATTACTGAACCCGCTAAAAGGTCCTCCCGCATTGAGTCCGTTATTCGAGATGATGAGTCCATTGGTGGCAGATATGTTCGACGTGGTGGCCACCAGAACGTTGTTGGTAGTGGTGAAGTTGGACGTGGAGAGTAAGTTGCCCACCGTTATGGCGCCGTTGGAAGGGGAGTACAGCTGGGGCTCGGATTTCACGAGCAACACATCATCGTCTCGATAAATCATCTCGTGTTTGATGTCCATGCTGCCTAGGTGGCCGGTGTTGGAGAATATGGCTGTCATTAAAGGAGTTAGGGGTGTGGCGATGGATGCCACAACATTCTATCACAATCTGGAACAAAAGAAAAAGAGTCAGAATCTTTCTGGTCAGAATATTTTACCAAGGAATGAGTGATACATGTAAGTAAACATTATGTTACTCTTTCATTTTGATTGGTCTCAGGATCATGTTTGCGTTGTACATTTTGTTTGAAACATGTTATTTGGGTAAGTTTCATTGGCTAAACACTGTAACAGCGTCTGGATATTTTCATGTACTATCATCACCCAGCCAAAAAGAGAGTACCTAAGTAAAAAAGACCATGTCAATGTATAATGGTTTATATTCTGCAAGATGTTCTACCGTAAACTGCAACCCCTGAAACGATTCAATACGATACGATACATATATTATCCTCTGAGACAATTACATAAATAGTATAGGAATCGTCTTATTGGATATAATATTAAGTTTTCGGTCAAACGACCATCTTCGGGGAAAATTCTTAAAAGTGAAAAGGTTATAGGAACTATTATATTACAATATTTTGTGATACAAAAGATAGTGAAGATGTTGAAATTGAAGTAACTCACTTGTCAGAATTTTTAATAAGTAACTAAAGAAAATGAACTTATTTTGTGAAATATTATGAATATAGAAAAACATGATTTGATCCGGACATGTCATAATTGCAACAAAGAAAACGTGAATCAAGAAACATCAACTCGCAAGATGACCGACTACTCGACAAATGAATAAGAAGGACATGTCAATTCAGAATCGAAGAGCGCCAAATTTAAAAAAATACCAAAGCACTAGGACTGAATTTAGAAGAAGTAGGATGGGCGAAGAAAGAACAATTCTATTTGATTTATAGTGATTTGAAAATAGAATTAAATATGGGCTGGTTTAAATGAATCTGAGTATTCATACAACTGTTATTCCTAGACCTTTCTCTAGATATTTCCAAATACTCTAAATTTGAGGTTATTATTAGTGACATTATGTATAATTTTGAAAACGTTATTGCTATCAATAGTGTGGCCCTGATACTCCAAGTGGCAGCCAAAACTAGAAGTAGAATGCCTATTGATGTGTTCCTTGATTCTAGGAGATATTTTCCTAATAGTTTTACAATGTAAGTTGCATTGCAGTTATTGCACATAAGCTCGTACATTCCGCTTTTATCAGTAGGATTGATTTTATCTTTAGTGTTCACTACTATGTACCCAGGGTATTGCAAGTTTTAAAGAATATTTTAATATTGTCAATTTTTTTATAGAAGTGTAGATATATTATGTATCACCATTGATAATAATAATAAACTTCATTGGCAATATAAATACAATTTTAGATGGTTACAATGAATGAAGTAATCATAACGATAAGTGTAGAACACTTGTTTCGCAAAAAATAGGGAGTTTTAAGAAAATATATGATTAAATAAATTTACAAAAATAACTTGTTAAAAATTTAATAACACAATGTTATAATACAACAAGCACTTAATATAAATACAATCTAAAATATGTAATGAAACAATGTAGTTCGTATTCCTCAAGATACAATAAATAAAATTATTCATAAATAAGTAAATAAAAGCACAGGATTAAAAGTTAAATGAGACACACATGACTGATGATTACAATAGTATACTATGAATGAAGGTGTTAAAAATAAATTTAAAATGAGATTAAAATGTGGACATAAAAGAATAAGAGAAGATATTAGTATAAGTAATTACAGGAGGAAAGGTAAGCCATAAGTAATCTAATCTAATCGGAGAAAGTAGATGATTTCTGGAGGACAATTACATTACATTAAGTTTGTAGGATATTCTCATCCCAGTTCAAAGATATGGGACGTCAGTGATTTTTCAAATTTGTTTGTAATATTGGTTTCTTTGATTGTATAGTTTAGGGGCTAAGAATGAATAAGAGGGTTGACCAATTGCTTTCAGCGCTAGAGGTATTTGCTGTGACTGTTTCTGTCGAGTATTGTAAGGATGTTTGGGATACGTGAAGTTTTTTGTTTTGTGATATCTATCGACAGCTTTGTAATAATAAAGTTGGCGACTATTCAATACCTCGGATTGCAAAATAAGTTCATTGGATGAAAATTATCTATTTTTTTTATAAATTATTTTGAGGTGATGTTTCTGCAGTATTTGCAATGGGTGTAAATGACTTTTCAAGGCACTTCCCCAAGAGACCAAACCGTATCTTATGTGGCTTTCAATTGGAGCATAGTACAGGATTTTTAACTGTGGTATTGTTAGTATTTCACTCAAAATTTGAATTTTGATAGCATGGATCTAATTTTTTTGCATACGTAGTTAATATGTGTATTCCACTTCATATGCATGTCAAGATATATTCCCAAGTATTTGATTTTTGTTTCTATTTTGATATTGTACGTCTGAATAAATATAGCAGAGTGCCAAAATTGGGCTCGACAGCCAAGTGATCGATAACAAAACTGTTTACCGAAGTTCCCAGTTCCTCTTGCCACTTAAGGACACTGAATATTGGGAGATTTTTTCCTACGACAACGTTACGTTAGGTTTTTATTTTTCAGAAGTTTCTTCGTCATATTTGACTCCAAAATAACGATGTAGCCTCCCAGACAACAAAGGATGTCAAAATAAAAACCTCAAAACGAAACAATCTCGAATGAATATCATCCCGTCGAATCAGAGCACACCTTCGTTACCGGCCAAGGGTTGGGTGGGAGGTAAAGGGCGGCGGTACATTAAAATCTAGTCTAGACGAGGCTGAGGGCGCTGCACTCACCCAACCAGCACCAGGACAAGGACGAAGGTCGTGGAACTGGGAAAGTGAAACCCGCGACGCATAAAAAGCGCCTCCCAGTTCCCCATGCCGCCTCCCATTCTCGAAATACACTCAGGCGGGGAAACTTTCCCCCTATTTTGTTCGCATACCGATGACGTACTAGCGATCCTTTATTAATCCACTGCGATGTACTGAAAACCCAACGTATTTTTTCCGATGACTGAATTATGTCGAAAGAGATGAAACTTCACAGTGATGAATATTCAACATTCCGCTACGAGTTTTATTAGTGGAAGGGAAAGGGACATGGCAAGATGAAAATATCACCCAGAGACTACTAGCTTCTTGTTTTTAGCAAGCAACTGAACTGGAGCTCTTTACCGAGCTTCTCACCACCCATGGTCTTGATAAATAATAATAATAAAACTGACTGCAGTGTTGTTATTTTGGGATTTAGGTCTTGGATTGAAGGAAACTATATTTCTTGAAAGCCAACGTTTCGTCAATTTATTTTGACTTCATCAGGGCACTGTAAGATAAGAAGGGTGGTTACAATTTATAAACAGAAAGAAGGAAAAATATACATATAAAACAATATCATCCCTCTCTTTTTATATTAAAATTTATATAAAATAACCTTATTATAATTTTTCTAGAAACAATAGTGCTACATAAAACGAAAGAAAGAGAGAAAAAAAATAAAAAAATTATTACGAAAAAATATTTCTCTTACATAAGAAGAGTTTTCCGTGTTAAATGAACGGTGTTCTTTGTATCGAAAGATGTACATATAACATAAGCTAAAGACAACAAACGCAACCACTGAAACACATTGAAAATTGATTAAAATAATGACCATCTGATGTGTATTCAAAGTGGAACTGTCAGGATTGTACGTTTGAAAAAGCAAGGGAAATAAAAACAATAAACTTTCTTTATATTTAGGTTTCGAGGTAGCGGGAATAAGACACAATGAGTAGTTTGAATATCAAATTGCCGACGTTTCGACGTTTATTTGGCGTCTTTATCAAGGCTGAAAATACATTAAATGTTTAGTATCTCATGTTAGTAAAAAACATGATTGTTAAAAGTTAACACACAAGGGAACAAAAATATGGTAAAAACAACAAACAACTATCACCAAATGGTTACAACATATATAATGAAATATAACAAGATACGAGAAGTGACATTAATTAAAATAATAGCAGATAAAAGCAAAAAAAAAATCTACCTTCTCAATGGGTCAGACGAAATTGTTTTCCAATAGATCGATTATTTCACCGAAAATCCACATGGTTTATCAATTGACGGATTTGTTGGTGTGAATAAAATTTCTGGAACACTATGGTCGGAAATAGAATTCGTATGGATAGTACGGAGATGAGCACCAAATAGATTTCTTTATTTATGAAAACTTACAACTATTTAAAAACTCATTTCACTGAGAGACATGAATTCAATTTTGAAGAAGTCAAAATCGTGGACAGAGAAAATAATCACTATACGAGAAACATCAGCGAAATGGTCCAAATATTCCAGAACGATACCGTGAACATGAGAACGGATACAGATAGATAGAGCGTTTGCTACAACCATCTTTTGAATAAATATAAACAATTTTTCCGCAATAAACCAGACTAAAGCCCCGTCTAATTCCAGGTGTTTTCGTTCGAGAATACCGTACTACGCGACAATACGTGCCTATCATCTGTCGTTGCTTTGTGTCTTTTTTTTTCTTTGAGTTTTTAAATAGTTGTAAGTTTTCATAATTAAAGAAATCTATTTGGTGCTCATCTCCGTACTATCCATACGAATTCTATTTCCGACCATAGTGTTCCAGAAATTTTATTCACACCAACAAATCCGTCAATTGATAAACCATGTGGATTTTCGGTGAAATAATCGATCTATTGGAAAACAATTTCGTCTGACCCATTGAAAAGGTAGATTTTTTTTCCTTTTACCTGCTATTATTTTAATTAATGGTTTATGTCACTTCTCGTATCTTGTTATATTTTATTATATATGTTGTGACCATTTGGTGATAGTTGTTCGTTGTTTTTTACCATATTTTTGTTCCCTTGTGTGTTAACTTTTAACAATAATGTTTTTTATTAACATGAGATACTAAACATTTCATGTATTTTCAGCCTTGATAAAGACGCCAAATAAACGTCGAAACGTCGGCAATTTGATATTCAGACTACTCATTGTGTCCTATTCCCGCTACCTCGAAACCTATTTATGAGTGAAGGACGCTAACACTACAGAATGTTTCTTTATATTCTTGATATACGCGCTGTTTAGGTTTTCCAGGTCTTTTCGATGGTTGACTCTGTCGTTTTTTATTATGTTAATCATTTCAGAGAAATTTCGTTTGAATAAAGACGTTTTATAACCTAATATTCTCAAACTGATGTTCGGTTGATATACAAAACAATAATAATAATGTTTATTCGCTCAGTAATAATATACATTCAACATAACAAACTCTAACTGTGAAGTAAACACAAGATCCTACTAAGGCATAGCCAGCAAGAGGGCACGGTATACAACAAAACCGAATAGGAAGTTCTACAAAATCCAGTGATATAATAACAACATATTAAAAGCATAACTCTAAATTACAAGAAAATACATATACTATATAGTTCTCCTATCCTAATAATAGTATAGTTCATACAAATGAAATTTATATGGAATTTGTTTTGATTCAGGAATTGATTTTCATTTAAGTCGCATTTTTTTTTCTATACTACAATCTCAAACTAGAACAATTTTATTATAATCAATTTTGTTGTGTATGAATTCTCTACCAACCTCTAGGCTAAAGGTTTTAGTGGCTTTTTTTAAACAAATTGTTTGAGTTTATACATCTCTTTTTTGGTGTGAGCTGGTTGTACAAACGTGTCGAATTATATTGTCCTATAGTTTTAAAAGAGTATGCAGTTTTCCATAGATTGTGTTGCTTAGACCTTATGCTGTAAGTGTGATTGGGTATTTGCGTATCATTTTTATACTCATGGTGAGCCATAACTATTTTCAGAAAATATATCTGTCGCAAGTCCATAATATTTGTCTCTTTGAAAAGTTTATCAGTAGGATAGAGAAATGGTTTTCCAAAAACTATCTTGAGAAACCGCTTCTGTAGTACATCTAGATTTTTGAGATGACAGCTTGCTGCACTACCCCAGCCAAATATCCCATATGAAAGACGTGACTCAATTAGCGAAAAGTAAACAATTTTCAGATGAACGACATCCTTGATATTTTTGAGGTATCTGATTCTAGACAGGAAACTCCTAAGAGCCTGTATACTTTTACTTGCGTGGATATCCCACCTCATGTGACAATCTATGTTAATTCCGAGGTATTTCGCATGGTTTGAAAAATTTATTGATATTGTGTGTTTATTGAAATTTATGGTAAGTAGCTTCTGGTTGAAACAGTCAGTCTATTATATTTTGCATAGCATTTTCAACTGTTATTTTTAGGTCATTCCGGGAATCTACTTCATAAAAAAGTGCTGCGTCAAGTATGCTGTTTATGTATAATGTGAATAAGGTTACATATTGTTCCCTGTTAGTTATATATGATTTAAATTCAAGTCATGCGCAATGCCTCTAAACCCAAGATCAAAAAGAGTATCTATCAACTGGTTATGATCAACAGTATCAAAAGCTTTTGCTAGATCTAGAAATACCGCTATTGACATCTTTCCACTGCCTAATCTTGTGTATATTTTTTATGTTAGGAACAGATTGCATCTAACGTTGATTTTTCCTTCCTGAATCCAAGTTGATTGTCTGAAATTAATTTGTACCTTTTGATGAATTTGTTTAGACGAGATCTTATTACTTTTTCTATAATTTTTGCTAAGCATGTAGATGTTATAGGTCGGTAATTTGCTATTTCGCTCTTATCTTCTGTCTTATATATTGGTTTAATGATACGTATTTTTTAACCGATGAAACCAAAAAGGAGGAGGTTCTCTATTCGACCCGTATATTTTATGTTTTTCCATCATATTTTTTTATGTATGATCACGCATAACTTTTTACTGAGGCGTCCGATTCCGATAATTCTTTTTTCAGTGGATAGGGTGTACTTCGACTTTGGTCCCATTTGAATTTAAAAGATGAAATCCACCCCTAAGGGTAGCGAAATGAAGGATATTGATCACTCACCCTCTGAATTCTGGTCCGTTAACCGATTCTATCAGGCATAACTTTGTACTGGGTTCTTCGATTTGGATGATTATTTTTTTAATAGATAGGGATACCTTATATTTGGATTTCGAAAGGAATTAGCCACCCTCACGGGTAGAAAAATAGGGGATAATTGATTTTTCACTAGTGAACCTTGGCACACACATACGTAGTTGACAATGACAGATCGCTACTGACATTATTCTTGTTCCGTCAAAATCAGTATATTTTATGAGAGGATGGAATGATATACAAAGTAATGAAATAAAGTAACCAGAACAACGAAAATAATTTATATTACAACAAATAGTAAAAGTAGATAATCATATTATTTAACTGGTAATAGTTGAAGTAAGGTGGGTAAGTAAGTATTTTGGAAGTAATCAAAAAACAAGTAGTTAGTAATTGGTAGATTTTAGCCACAAAAAATTGAAAAATAAAAACTTTTTAACAAAAAATTAAACTGACGAAATACGGAACTGAAAAGTAAAAAATAAAAACTCTTTAACAAAAAATTAAACCGACGAAAAATCAACTGAAAAGCAAAAAATAAAATAAACCTTCTTAGTCTTAATGATAATTGAGCTCCTAAACTAATGTAAGTAACTGATTTTGAGTCGGCGCCAACAAACTAGCAATTGAATTAGGTGAAGCGTAAAATGATGGCAGCGAGATGCACGGCTGCGTTTTGATGACTTCTTTCATAGATAATGATCTTCTATAATTGTTTGTTTGGCGCCGACTCAAAATCAGTTACTTACATTCGTTTAGGAGCTCAATTATCATTTATTTTATTTTTTGCTTTTCAGTTGATTTTTTCGTCGGTTTAATTTTTTGTTAAAAAGTTTTTTAGTGAATGAAAATATCTTGCAAATATCAAAAAATCACTCAATTTTGCTTAATTACTAGGATTGTGCAATTTAAAAAATGGATGGTTTATATTAGGATTCCAGAATGGTAAAAAATGGAAAATTCACTTTCCAACTGACGCTTTCTCGAAATCACCAGAGGAAAGTTTGAAATGAGGAAATTGAATTTCAAAAGACAGATTTTTGTGGAAATTTAAAAATCAACGGTAAAAATGAAGATATTTTTAGAAATATCTAACAACAAATAATGACATCCCTGGCTCAAGCTACATGTTGAACTACATCTGATACATATATTGTGAAAAAAACTCAAAAGGAAAAAAATTACATGTTTATTCAGGTAGTCGTTTAATTTTTCAAACCACTCTCAATCGAGAACTTATATAGAAAAAATCAGGCAAAGGGGGATGTTTTCCAAAAAGATGAATATATTGACTAACGTTAATTTTTCAGTGAAAGATAATTCCTATTTCCAACCAAATTAGTGAAATGACATAAGAGCAAATCCTCGAAATCAAAACATGTGTAATTCCATGAAATAGGAACGTGTTGAGCAGCCTGAAAGTGAAATTGCCAACAAAAACAATGTTGTATTGTAAATAACTCCTCGCCTACAACGGCTCTCAGTCGACCGGTTTGGATGCAGTATTCCACCCCTTTAAGAGAGGTGGTGGATTTTTGGCGGTGGTAGCAGTGGCGGAATGAGCGTCGGATCAATATCGCCAGACATAACATGAACATACGCACCCCTTTCGGGGTAAAAAAGTCGGCTGCGATGTGGGTTGACGTGATGAAGATGCGACAGTTCCAATAGCGAATGAGTTTTTTCATGCACACCAAGCAACAGAGAATTCTCATGTAAATGAAAAAACGATAAAATGAGAGGAGGGTGACTTGAACGAAGATAGTGACTAAAGTTTATCTTTCAGTCGCAGATGATTCCACATCTGATTTTATGAACATCCTGTTCATATTTTCAAACAAATTAATCTATTTGACTTACTCATAACCACCTTTTTCATAAAAAGCATTGAAAAAAATTAGGGTAGTATTTAGAAGTAGTTTTATCATAATCTCTCAGATACGAACAAGTTTGATCTCGTGACCACATCCGACCTAAGTAAACACATTTTTATTTCATGTTGTTCAGTTCTTCGCAAAGGGTCCTCAAAATAATTAATAATAGTTTAAAAAACTAAAAAACCTGCTTTTATAGAAAACCAGACTGAAAAAATTGAAAATGTGAAAAAAAATTATTTTATCAAAAAAGAATCGCCTCGGCCAACAATTATCTGTGATCTGAGACATTTCTTACTTTACTGCCCTAGGTGTGTAATGTACTATATAATTATTGATACCATGCACCCCACGCTTTTTTTTAAATAAAATACATTTTTTTCTTATTTTCTATTTTTTTAGTCTGGTTTTCTATAAAAGCGTGTTTTTTAGTTTTTTTTAAACTATTATTTTTTTGCAAATAAAAAAATGGAATAATCTTATCAAATTAGGTAATCATGATCTCCGACCCCAAAAACCCCCACATACCAATTTTGAATAGAATCAGACCACAATCACAAAACTCGGCCGCCATTTTAAAGCCGCCATCTTGAATTTTTCAATTTCCACAGAAGAATCATAATATCCGACCCCAAAAACCCCCACATACCAATTTCGAATAGAATCAGACCATAATCACAAAACTCGTTCACCATTTTGAAGCCGCCATCTTGAATTTTTACAAAAGAATCATAATATTCGACCCTGAAAACCCCCACATACCAATGTTGAATAGAATCAGACCATAATCACAAAACTCGTTCACCATTTTGGAGCCGCCATCTTGAATTTTTAATTTTGACAAAAGAATCATGATATCCGACCACGAAAACCCTCATATACCAAATTTGAAGCGAATCGGACCATAATCACAAAACTCATACGCCATATTGGAGCCGCCATTTGTTTTTTTCACACAAAAATTTCTCAATGCATTGTCACCGGAATTATGTACACCTGCCAAATTTCAAATCATTCGGACATCTGGAAGTGGGTCAAAATCGCGCCCAAAGAGTCGGTTACAAACAAACAAACAAACATACAAGTGAAGCTAATATAAAACGTGTAAAAATGGTAATATGGAAGCATATCATCGGTTTCAATTTCTCAGGGAACGTTGTAAAACCTTACGAGATGAATGCTTTCACAATTATATCACCAAAACTGAAAATAACATTTCCAATAACCCTCGTTACTTTTGGAAATTTTTTAATGATAAAAAAAAGTACCACAATCTCCCATCTCGTATGATCTATAACGATACATGTAGTAATAACTGTGATGAAATAGTCAATCTTTTTACACGCTTTATGTTAGCTTCACTTGTATGTTTTTTTATTTGTAACCGACTCCTTTGGGCGCGATTTTGACCCACTTCCAGACGTCCGAATGATTTGAAATTTGGCAGGTGTACATAATTCCGGTGACAATGCATTAAGAAATTTTTGTGTGGAAAAAAAAACAAATGGCGGCTCCAATATGGCATACGAGTTTTGTGATTATGGTCCGATTAGCTTCAAAATTAGTATCTGAAGGTTTTCGTGGTCGGAGATTATGAAAAATTCAAGATGGCGGCTCCAAAATGGTGGACGAGTTTTGTGATTATGGTCTGATTCTATTTAAAATTGGTATGTGGGGGTTTGTGGGATCGAATATTATGATTCTTTTGTAAAAATTGAAAAATTCAAGATGGCGGCTTTAAAATGGCGGCCGAGTTTTGTGATTATGGTCTGATTCTATTCAAAATTGGTATGTAAGGGTTTTTGGAGTCGAATAGAATGATTCTTTTGTGAAAATTGAAAAATTCAAGATGGCGTCTTTAAAATGGCGGCCGAGTTTTGTGGTTATGGTCTGATTCTATTTAAAATTTGTATGTGGGGGTTTTTGGGGTCGGAGAATATGATTAGCTTATTCCATTTTTTTATTTGCAAAAAAAAAAGAAAATAATAGTTTAGAAAAAATTAAAAAAAACACATTCTTATAAATAAACCACACTAAAAAGTAGGAAATAAATAATAGTTTAAAAAACTAAAAAACACGCTTTTATACAAAACCAGACTAAAAAAATAGAAAATAAGAAAAAAATGTATTTTATTTAAAAAAAAGCGTGGGGTGCATGGTATCAATAATTATATAGTACATTACACACCTAGGGCAGTAAAGTAAGAAATGTCTCAGATCACAGCTAATTCTTGGCCGACGCGATACCATGCACCCCAGGCTTATTTAAAAATAAAATACATTTTTTTCTTATTTTCTATTTTTTTAGTCTGGTTTTCTATAAAAGCGTGTTATTTAGTTTTTTAAAATATTATTTATTTCAGAGTATTTTTCGACTGTTTATGATTGTACAACTGTTAATCAAATTCCACATTACCACTTCAATAATACGGTAGACATTTGCACTTACACTATTGACATCAAAGAGGTTATTGATTTAATACTGTCTCTACCATGGAAACTTTCTACTGGCCCGGACGATATCCCTTTATACTTGATAAAAAAATGTATTTATACATTAGCAAAACCTATTCACTTGCTGTTGAATTCATCTCTTGTGGAAGGAACACTGCGCAACAGCTGGAAACAATGTTTCATCAGACCTATTCACAAAAGTGGCTCACGTGAGAATACCATAAATTATAGAGGAATTTGTAACCAGTCTGAGCTACCAGAAATGTTGGATTGTTTAGTCACTAGAAAACTTTCATGGGACCTCAACATGGTTTCTGTCGAGGTAGATCTACAGCAACAAATTTGTTGCTTTATCAAAACTCCATAATCAATTCTTTTGAGAATAAACTGCAGGTTGACTCTATCTACACAGACTTCTCTAAAGCCTTCGATAGGTATACAGCTTATTACTAGCAAAGCTTGAAGCCTTGTACAGAGTCGAAAATCTTTGAATGGATCAAAAGCTACCTCACAATAGAGTCCAATATGTCAAATATGGGAGCTCAATCTCACAACCAATGGAAGTACCATCAAGTATAGCACAGGGATCTAATATGGGACCTCTTTTGATCAATCTCTTTGTTAATGACCTCTCTGATGTTATTATCAACAGTTCCTACCTAATGTTTGCCGATGATCTGAAGATGTGTAGAACAGTTCAAAGCATTTCTGATGCCGAGAGTTTGCAGTTAGATCTCAATAACCTTTTCAGATGATGCGATATCAATTTATGAAAACTAAATTTAGAAATATGTCAAAAAATAACTTTCACGCGAAGTCATGCTCCGATTGACTATTTGTGCAGAGTCAATGACTCAAACTTGTCAGCGACCGACACCATCAAATATTTAGGAGTAATATTCGACTCGAAAATGACCTTCAAAAATCATATAACTGAAACTTCATTTCGTGCTCGTAAAATGTTAGGCTTCTCCCTTCGTTCCGCCAGGGAATTGTCCATTAACGCTCTCAAAATTATATATTGTGCACAGGTGAGATCTATACTTGAGTATAACTCTATAATTTGGTCACTATGTTACAAAATCGATTCTGATCTATTAGAGGGTTGTCAAAATAGATTCTTAAGAAACTGTGCTTGGGATTAAATATAGACGAATATAGCTATCCTCAAATATTGGATATTTCAAATATGAATTCCCTGACGCATAGAAGAATGGAAATTCATGTGGTATTTCTTCATAAAATCTTAAATTGCCACATCGATTCCCCTGAAATTTTGGAGCTAACTTCACTTTCTGCAAACTCGAGGAGGAACAGAAACAGTAATATCTTCAAGATACCATTTTGTAGGACAAATTATGGCCAAAATGAGTCACTCAATAGAATTATGAAAACAGCGAATACTCACAACCATGAAATTGAACTATTCAACTCATCATTATGGTCTTCTAGGGAAAGAATAAAAAAAAATCGCCTATTTATTATGATATTATTTAGTCTTTATGCTTAGCCATCTATAGGCATATGTATATACCCTCTCTTTTTGAAATTGCATTCTATTATTGTATAATTGACTTGTCCGTTAATAAATAAATAAATAAATAAAACAATATTTTCCAACTGAAAGAAGTCGAAAACGGGGTAGAGACTGTACCGCACATTCAAAACGTGAATTCGCACTAGTCTCTAGATATTAGCTCATTACTAATGTAAATAACCTTATAATTTGAGCACTCATCGCAATCAAACAAAGATGGCCGCGGCATGAAAGTTTTTGTTAATAGAATAACATGAATAATACATAATAAATCCTGAGACCTAGAATCGTCGATACAGTTTTCCTGTAAACTTGCAATGAACTCATAGGGACTTTTTCTTATCTTAAAAAATAGAGGAAAATATTATATCTTTGAAACAGCTATGAAAAAGGAAAGGTTTAATTCTTATAACTGGTCAAATTATACTTCAAAACTTTCAGATGGATTATTTTTAAGTTCTGCGGAAAGTACGGACAGACAAACGGACAACTAAGAAATCTTATGAGTGTCCCGCTTTTTTCATTCTTATTTACCGACCTCTTAAAAGTTACAATGTGTTCGTAGAATTCTAATTTTGTGACAACTAAGTGTTATTTCTTACAATGATTTCTGTTTTATCTTGCTTATCCAATGTATAAAAAAAAACACACAATGTTGCTCATGCTAACTTTTCTAAAGTTATTGAAAATTATGTCAATGGAGTTATTCTTAGGGAAAAAATGCATATCTATGTGAAATTCGCTTTCTGACAAAGTTATACGAAAATGACGGGGCTCGACTGAAAATAATAGAAAATATTGTAATTCCCTTCTTTGAGTCTCAGTAACGCAAATTCTGCCAAAGAAAAAGTTCATGAATATTCCAGTCATCACCAAACAATCACACAATTTAATCTACTGGAAAAATACAACGAATCATTTAGCTTTCAAGTGATATATTTCAAGAAAAAAACTGAAAGCAATGGTATATTCATCCATGTCCTACCGCTGTGAATTCATTCTGTAATAATATTCTCAACCATGGTGCGTATTTTATTTTTTTCACTACTAGCAACAAAAATTACTATCTCATATCAATACCCAAAAAACATCCATAGGTATATTTATTATAGAAAATATGATGTTCGTTCCCAAAATGATGTAGCCAAATCCAGAAGCCAAGCAGAAACAAATGAATAATGAACAGAAAATCGAAATATTTTTATATAGTGTACCAGGAATTCTTATTGACTGATAGAATACAGTTGTACAGCTTTGATCAATAATGAAATAATTACTGATCACTCGCTCTAGAAAAACAATATCCTATGAAAAAAATAATTTCTGATGCTAGTACTAGAAAAAACTATTCCTGGACAGCTCAAATTTGCTGAAGTGTTCGAATCTAGCTGCAACAATAAGCTTCTCCTAACAAGCTACATACCTACAATGTAAATTAATGATGACTATGTTATAAGGAATAAGACAAGATGTCTGCCGAATGAGCACAGGATGAAGTTTATCTGCATAATTTCGGATATCTAATGGTGGCAAACGCGAGTAACTTGTTAGATGTTGGAAAATCCATTTGCATAATGAGAATAGAATTTCGAGTTCCAGCATTTCCAAATGAATCCGTTCAATTGGAGAATATGTTTTTCATCGGGTTCGTTTAAGTATTGCCATTAACATTTCCATAACCCTATACTTACTGTAATAGATGAAAAGAATACGATTATAGCCAAAAATTCAATTGAGTGAAACTCACTTGTCACACCACATAGAGTACACAGTTATATTTATATCATTTTAAACAACGCTATTGTGGTTGAAGTAACTTTGAACTTCGTTTTATTCCTCGATCTACGTTTTTTTTCCTTTTGTATCACTATGTTAGATGAACATGTTTAACATCATTGAAACCAACCTCAACAAAGTTTCTCCCTGATAATGGAAATAAACATTTCCGAAAGCTTGGATAAACCTTAAAGAGTTTACTTTTTCATTGCTGCTTACCCCAATATCATATCCCTAGTTTTGTATCTAACTAGTCAGCAAATACTTCCCACACACTATATATATATATATATATATATATATATATATATATACCCAGTGATCATGGAATATAAATTATCCGAAAATAAAGCCACACTATTCTGCAAAAAATTATCCGTTTTTTATCACCTGAAGATTTAGAGTGAATTTATACTTTAAATCTGATCTATACCAGCCATTATAATCTTCAACAGACTTCGCAAAAGGATTTTCTGTTTTCAACTTTAATAAATCTATGTTCGCAATTTTTTGTGGTCTTTTCATCCGATTGAAATTTTTGCCAAGCTTGGGGAAAATTGAACACTACTTCATCATACCATTGCAAGTTTATTTACTGGTTAAGCCAAACCATTATTTGCCTCAATTCATTTTATCAGATGAAATAGTTAATGAAATTTAATTTTATGTTATTTAATGATTATTTCATTAGTCCAGCTTTATATAAATATATTCATGAAAAATATCAAACTACAAGCGTATTTTTTAATATATCATATATTTCTTCCCAGTATATTATTTTAATCCCATTATTCTCAGTTGTAATATCACAAGAGAGTGAGAATAAAGGGAAAATAATTCGTCAGATTTTCGGAAACTTATTACCAAATGGCAACAAGTTTGAGAAAACAATCCGGAGAATTATTTTCTACTTTATCGAACTCTCGTGTGGTATTTTATAGATTATGTTTTGAAGTTACGATCAAAAACACATTTCCTCACACAATGATACAATGTACTAAACCGATTTTGATTTATTTCTCACTTTTCACATTCAAATTAAAAATATACGTTGTAGGGCAATGAAAACAAAGTACCTCAAATTATTCCCGCGGAATTTTCTAGGTAGAATATTCCCACTATAATAATGTTTTGATTGACCGAAACGTACATGAATGATTTGAATTGAAAGTTTCCATTGGTTTCTAGAAATGTCATAAAATAATCTTGAAGAAACACCTATTTCCTCAAAAAATTTAACAATTTTTATTGTTTCATGAATAGAAATTCAATTAATCCTGGGTAATTTTAAACATACTGATTTTCTTTACATGTTCAAGATATTTTACTGACTTTTCTCTTGGCTATTCTAGAAATCTTTCGCACTCCATTTCAACATAATTAAAATAGAATTTAATCTGGTTATGATTAGAAATAGATTTTGAGGAAATCTCAACGTTTTGATGCTACAAACTTGTGAACATAAAAAAAATTATTAACAAAAATAATGTGATTTTAGGTTCATTAAATTGAAAATGTTTGTATTTTTCAGTAAAGTCGCTATTCCATATTTTTTTTCAATCCTTTGTAGAATTGGAAAAAACAATATTATTTTTCCTTTGGTAAGAGTTTTTTTTTATTTGTATCATGTGAAAGCTGTAGTTGGTAATTTTCCAGAGTGGATCCATATCAAATCCTATTTCCACAACGGTTTCATTAGTTCTCACATTCAATTATGCTCCTATTAGGAAGCGCTTCAACCAAAAAGAAAAACTTTAAAAGAATTAGTCTGCTGACATTTATCACTTTTTAATCTAGACAAGAAAATAACGGGGTTTGGCCGCGGCAATGCAACGATAACCCAATATAAAACAAAACCACTACAAAACTAGTTCCAGTAAAAATCTTTCATATCTCGTGTTACGGTCTCATGATACTCTTAACTTTTCGCTCGATCTAAGCGACTAAGACCGTCTCAGAGGGATCCAAGAGCTCGAAGATGCATTTGAACTACCAAGTTTTGATTGGATGGCTTGACGTCAAGTGGAACTTACAACTCAAGATAGAAGGCATACAACTTTTTTAATCTCCGTGACAGACTCGAGAAGCGGCAAGCGACATGGTGCTTGAAGATAGTCGGATCTTTCAGAAATAGCACATTTTCATATTACAGGGAGGAGACAAAAGTGGTATGGTTCTTTCCTATCGGAGGAGCGTACAACTTGAAGAATTCAAAGAGATTTCATAACAGTATAAAGATTAAGAATTACTAAATTGAAAACAAATTTGCCCGAGTGATTATATTTAAAGCTTCGAAATACAAAAAATGTACACAAAACTACAGAATTTCAATTATTCAATTTGGAATCGTCGTATGCATTATTAGTCTAATCAACAAGTTCAAAAACGTGTTAAATAGATATAAAGCTCCTAAAAATCTGAGCGATAGCTCATTCGATTCGGAATGACGTCTAGAAAAATGTTTTTTAAGGGTTTATTAGCACGTAAAAAATTGCGATTGTTATTAACAAAATAAGATTAAAAAAATAAGGTATTTCGTTTTTCGTTAATAATTTCTAAAATAATGATATTTAAGGAATTATGAAAAAAGATCCTGAAAGAGGAGGAAATTTCCAATAAAAAAGTCCTCACGGAACTCTATTTCTATTATTTATATTTTTTTTAACGCTGAAAATAGGGCTCCGCGAGGTCGTTACGGCATACATAGGCGCACCGTCTAAAAAGCCGTTATATCACCTAAAATATTTTTTTTATAGTATTAAATAACAATTTGAAAATTTGAATAAATTATGGTGTAATCTAGACACTTGAACGAAAAAAACCTCGGTAAAAAAAATGTCATGTCATGTCGATTTTTCAAAAAGTTACACCATTGTTAATTAACTAATTTTTTTCCAATCTCTGTTTTTCTAAATTACGACATAAAAGTTTAAATAATTGGTCTATAAAATTTTCGCTTCGTGGAGCTCTTTTCATTCAGGTACTCAATAAAGCAATGCAATTTTTTTTTATTAAAGTTTATTATTTTGTTAATTATAATTTTTTTTAATTAACAAAAAATGAAATTTCCAAAAATGTTATCAAAAAATTTTTTTCAATAATATTTTATTATTGCTGTTTTTGCATCTAATATAGGTATTAATTAACATTGGAAAAAAATTTTTACGTCATTTGTTAAGAAATTATTTATAAACAGACTATTTTGGGATTTAAAAAAAATTTCCTTGATTATTTTTCCGACCCAAATATCGACCAATAGAATTGCACCATTCGACGTCACGTGGTACAACCTACATGGTATTATACTGATAATTTTTTGAAAATTTTCTCTGGTAGTTGCTATATATAAAAAACAAAACATGATCCAGTCAAATTAACCACACTTCAAACTGACAGGTTGAATTCAATTGTGACAATTGGAGATTTTGCATGAAAATGAGTCGATTTGGAGTTTGTTCTCTGTCCACCATCGATAAAAAAGTCAAAGGAAATGTTCCCATTAATACGGAGAAGGCAAAAAAAACAGTTTGGAACCAATTTACTACTTTTTGTACTGAGAGGGAATACACATTGAGTGCTGAAACGAGTGAAGCGCAATTGGCAAACATTATGAAAGATTACGCTTACAATATGAAGAAAATGGATGGAGAAGACTATAAAGAAGGTACAATAAAAACAATGTGGAATCAGACTGCCAAATTACTTCAAGAAAAGTATTTGAACGATTTCGACATCAAAATCAACCCATTTTCGGATGCTGCATTCAAGACCGCTCGAGGAGCTCGTGATGCCAAGCGTAAGGCTTTACAATCGATTCCGGAAAAACGGAGGGCAAGTGCAGCAGCGTTGGAGGAAAAAGATTGGGATGCAATGACCACTGTTTGGAAAAATAATCCCCGAATACCACACGAGCTTCAAAATTATCTGGCATTTCCCTCAAGGTTCCCTGCAAACAAATAAAGTCGTCAAGTTTTTCAGGAAAAATCACTCGCGCTTCGCGCTCGTGATTTTTTAACCTGAAAAACTTGACTCCTTCATTTGTTTGCAACGAACCTATCGGGAAATACCCGATAATTTTGAAGCTCTTGTGGTATTATAAGTGAATATTTTTTTTATTGTTTATAATATTTTTTTTATATTTCAATTGTTTAAATAATCAGTTAAGAAATTATTTTATTCTTAAAAATCATCATTGACCTTTTTCAATGAATTAACAGAGAAATAATTTTTTTTTATAAATAATTTTATTGTTTATTAACTTAACAATTTGTTGAGTTAATAAACAATGAAATTATTTATAAAAAAAGTTTATTTCTCTGTTATTTCATTGAAAAAGGTCAATGATGATTTTCAAGAATAAAATAAATTCTTAACTAATTATTTAAACTATTGAAATATAAAAAAAACGATTATAAACAATAAAAAAAATATTTAAGAATTTTCTTTTTTAAATCATAATTTTACCTATGCAATAAGATGGTAAACGATTTTTTTTTAAATCCCAAAATAGTCTGTTTATAAACAATTTCTTAACAAATGACGTTAACATTATTTTTTAATTAATACCTATATTAGATGCAAAAACAGCAATAATAAGATATTATTAAAAATAATTTTTTTTGATAACATTTTTTTGCAATTTTATTTTTTGTTAATTTAAAAAAATTATAATTAACAAAATAATAAACTTTAATAAAAAAATTTGCATTGCTTTATTAAGTACCTAAATGAAAAGAGCTCCACGAAGCGAAAATTTTATAGACCAATTATTTAAACTTTTATGTCGTAATTTATAAAAACAGAGATTGGAAAAAAATTAGTTAATTAACAATAGTGTAACTTTTTGAAAAATCGACATGAAAATTTTTTTTTACCGAGGATTTTTTCGTTCAAGTGTCTAGATTACACCATAATTTATTCAAATTTTTTAATACTATAAAAAAATTATTTTAGGTGATATAACGGCTTTTTAGACGGTGCGCCTATGCCGTACCGACCTCGCGGAGCCCTATTTTCAGCGTTAAAAAAAAATTATAAATAATAGAGATGGAGTTCCGGGACTTTTTTATTGGAAATTTCCTCCTCTTTCAGGATCTTTTTTCATAATTCCTTAAATATCATTATTTTAGAAATTATTAACAAAAAACGAAATACCTTCTATTTTTAATCTTATTTTGTTAATAACAATCGCAATTTTTTACGTGCTAATAAACCCTCGAAACACATTTTTCTAGACGTCATTCCGAATCGAATGAGCTAGCTATCGCTCATATTTTGAGGAGCTTTATATCTATTCAACACGTTTTTGAACTTGTTGATTAGACTATATTGAATTATCAGAATGAATCAGATTAACCTTCTCATAAATGAAAAACGAATAATTTACTAGGCAAATGATGATTTTCGAGTTGAGTATGAATTTTCTATTATTATTATATGGGAGGAAGGTCTTTCACGATTAGATCTGTAATTAGGATGCCTGCCAAATTTTCTTTGTATACTCTACATTCTATAGGAATATTGTAGAAATAGTTATACATATTATAAATAGCACTTGGATCACGGAAAATTTCTGAGACTTTTTTTACAATGTGTACACGTAAATCTTGATAATATTAACACCTTGCAGAATCTATCCATGTAAAGTGAGATTAGAAGTATGATGCTTATTACGAGTGAATTTTTTTTGTGGTACCTGTTTGAATTCACTTCGAGTTTGTTCGTTGAACATAAATTCTTGTTGGAAGAAATATTCTATGATCTAAATAAACTTGTAATGAATACCTGATCAGATACCGATTGTATCTTAGAGATATTTTTTTTATTTCCAACATTGAAGAAAATTATCTCAGTTGGTTCATTTCCCTTCAGCTCGAATTGGCCAGAAATTGGATGGCTCACCAAAAATAGGAAAATCGCCCAGTCTGCAGTGTTTCAGATCAAGTCTTTTACTACCCAAATCGGTTTATTCTGGAATTCCTTATATTTATATGCAATGAGATTATAGCATACAACTTGCAAAGTGAAATGGATGGATCTTTTCATGGTGTAACATTGAGACTATAGTGTTGACAGCATTGAACAATAATTTCCAAGAATCCAGAAAAAAAACAACAATGGCTACAGATAGGCCCACATGATGTTGGATTAATTTCTAATTTTACTCAAGATATTTTACCGACGTTTCGACTTTTTGAAGAAATATTCAGGGCACTATAATATAAAATGAGAAATTCAGAACATGCATAATTTATATGTTTACTAACAGAATACATAATATATATATATATTTATATATATATCTATATATATATATCTATATATATATATATATATATATATATATATATATATCTATATATATATTTGTGTTTTCTTTTTTCACAGCTGTCTTGATAATGAAAATAAACATTTTCGAAAGCTTGACTAAATAAGAAAGAGTTTTTCTTTTCTCATTGGCCATTAAATTTGACTGCAACCTCAAGGAATATCCTTTCTACAAAGTTTATTTCAAATTCATAGTTATTTTCAACTAGTCCAGTCACGAGACTACCTTTCTTCTTCTTCTATATATATATATATATATATATATATATATATATATATATATATATATATATATATATATATATATATATATATTATATATATATATATATATATATATATATATATATATATATATATTGTAAAAAAAATCATTAGAGGAACTGGATTGAGTTATTCAACAGAAGTGTAGGTAATAATGAGATTATACAGTGTCATCCTCCACCATATGGGGACACTTATTTATTAAGGGTTTTTCGACAAAAAGTTATTCTTGGTAAAAGTTTGTGCATTCCCTGAAACTAAACATGCACCAACAAAATATAGTAAAACACACGTAATATACGAGAAGCATTGAAAAATTTGATTTTGAGACAAGAGTGAAGTACCCTTATTTTGAAAAATCTCGGGAAATATTAATTAGAAAAGTTCTCCAGCATTAGGTGAAGTTTTATTTTTCACACATTTTTTTTAAAATGGGGACTACGAAAAAAAAATTGCTAAAACGACTTATAGACAACATCCTCTATATGACGGTTTATTTAAAAAGCCTGTAATATTACAAATTACACAACTATTGTGTTAACCACGGTCAATTTTTTTGAAGAGTAAAATAATTTTGAAAGTTTTTGGTGAGTTATTTTAATTTTTTGTTATTACCGAAAATTACTCAAAATTATACAGTATTGTAATAAGAATTCAATATTCAATAATATCAAATCACAAAACATTCAAATAAAATAAGTATTTCGGCACAACCTAATTACTTTATTTTGTGGAGTTTTTCTTGTCCAAAATAATTGTTTTAAGTTGGCTTTGAAAACAAATGAATGTTTGACATTAAGTACTTGACATATTTTCTGAATATTTATTACGTAGTTATTGTTATTGCTTATTTTGTTAACGTTTGATAATGAGTACTATTTAAATAATATTAAGATGCTTACAAAAGAAAAAAAAAGTTGATATTATATTTTTGTTTGGGGAAAATACTCCAAGCAGACAACTTACAGACATTTTTAATGCCAGGCATCCTAATCGCAATGTGAATCACACTACAGTAACCCGTATTTTAAATAAATTCAAAGAAACAGGCAGTATTAATAACAATTTCAAAAAACCTCACACAGCTGCAAAAGCATCTATAGAAGTGGAAGAGGAAGTGTGTTTAAAAGTTATCGAAAATGGTAAGACATCAATTAAACAAATATCTACATCTCTTGATGTACCTTTTACTACTGTACAATTTTTTTTTAAGAAAAAATTAATTCAAAGCTTTGAAACCAAAATTTATAAATACTTTAAAAGAGAGGGATTTTATTCCAAGATTTGAGTTTTCTGCATGGTATCAGGGAGAGAGAATACGAAGAAAATGCACGGTTCCCAATAAATATTTTATGGACTGATGAAGCATTTACATTTACAAAAAATGGAACAGTAAGTTCACAGAACTGTAGATGGTGGGCTACAGAAAACCCTCATTTCACTATAGGGTGCAAGGACCAATACTCATTTAAAGTAAATGTCTTATGTGGACTGTTAAATACTACTGTGATTGGTCCCGTCTTCATTGATGGAAACCGATATTTGCAATTTTTACAAGATTTATTAACAATTCTAAGTCAAATCCCGCGTAGACAAAGATACAGAATTTGGTATCAGTTAGATGGAGCTAGTGTTCACTGTAGGACGTTACTCAGAGTATCCAATGTCAACGCGGACACCAGATTTAAGCACAATAGATTTATTCTTTTGGGGGTTTATTTAAGAACGAAATTTACAAACATCGTCCTTTTAGGGATAGAGAACATTTAAAAACTGTGAGTACTAATTATGTGACGGTCATACAACCGGAGCACATTACGAATGCAGTCAACGATTGTGTAAGAAGAACCGAACTGTGCATGTTGCGGGATGGACATCATACTGAGATGTAAAATACTTCTTTCGGAAACATGCTTTTGTTTTCAAAGCGAATATTAGAATTATTTTGGACAAGAAAATCTCCAGAAAATCAATGAGTTTGTGCCGAAATACTTATTTTATTTTGATGTTTTGTGATTTGATATTATTGAATATTAAGTTTTTGTTACAATTCTGTATAATTTAGAGCAATTTTCGGTGGTAACCAAAAAAAAATAACTGCACCAAAAACTTTTACTTTTCAAAAAAATTCGCGAAATAAAAATATTATTTCCTAATTCCGTTATTACCTTGATTTGAAAACAATCCCCCTAAAAAGTTTATGAAAAGTATGGAAACAAAAGAATCTCCAGTGAACGTATATGTAAATGTAAAAAAACCTAATGTTAATGTGAGAATAATATTCTATTATTTTATACAAATCTGTCAAATAAATTAGTCAGGTCAGGTGATACATGTTAGTATTTATGTATGAACATATAATTGTACATTTTTATATTCCCATTTTATGTTGTAATGGCCTGGAGATAATTTTATAAAAGTCGAAAAGTCGGCAAAATATCAATAGTGATTTCAGTTAAAACTTACCCTAACAAAATCTACAATTCATTGTAATCAGGCCACAAAACGTTCAGATTATTTTTTCTTAATGTTCTTTGAACTGTAGAAAATAAGTATAAAAAAATAGGTTGTTGATACTGAAATGGAAATTAGTTATTGGGGCACTTTCAATGTGTTTATTATTGAGGATAGTTGAAACAAAAAATTCTGAAGCCAAATCGCAAACAGTTTCAATTTCGAGTATGAGTTCTGATAATCGTTCAAGGATTCTGGAAAGTTGAGGAACTCACCCATTTTATGAAAGAAGAAGAAGACTAAGCCACTTCACGTGTGAATTTTATGGTAGATTGAAAGATAATTCCTTGGAAACCGTTATCACTCAGAAGAAAGACAAGTAGTTCAAAGAAACTTAAGCTGGAAATGATTAGGTTATGGAAAAGTTGAAGGTTGTAAAAGAACATTATTAGTCTTAGTCGCTTACGATAATCGGTCTCGATAAAAGTGAATCACTTGTAATTGCATAGGTACTTAGATCAGAACAAAAATCCTCCTAATGGAAATCCGATAGCTCGTCAATATGAATTTCCACGGGATCTTCTTTTCCTATCAAAATTGTTAAGTCGTTGAGTATCGATGATATGCTTACCATTCTCATATTATATCACACTTTATATCCCCGTAACGCACCATCGATCGCCGATTCAAGACAAATTTTTCCGCGGAAGCAGAATTTTTCACTCATCGAGAATGCACGGCGTCGACAAAGCATTTTCACAGAATAGAACTCGCTCACTCAACACAGTCAACACACAAGAAAGTCGATTGAAAGTTCCACGATGCGAGCGATAAGTGGGTCGTAGCCTTCAAGGGTTCATAGGTCGCATAAAGCTGATTCAGCTGCACCCCCTCCCCCGCACCAGTGAAAGGGTAGGTTGAGTCGGCGGAGTGGGAGATCTGAAATGCCGCCACCGGTGAAAAGCTGTGAGCCGGTCGATAAAACAAGGCGCACCAGAACTGCTTACAGGAATGCGAAGGCACTGTGATAACTTTCTTCGGTCCCTAACTTTTTATTAGGGGAAACAGAGCACGGGAATTCTTTCAAATCCGTAATAATCCACAAAAAATTTAAATAGGTTGAAATTCTACTGGGCCTTTTATATAAGAGAGATATAGTTTTCCCAATAGCAATTGCAGAAGCATAAAAAAGTCTTGCGGCGAAATCCTGTGAGCAGCAGTGGCGGAGATAACAAATTTTATTTAGATATTTTAATATCCTAAAACGTATTTCGATCGGCACACACCAAGACCACAGACGCTACTGGTTTTTAATCTTCCAGAGCTATTAAAACACAAATATAACGCGTGATTTATGACCTCCCATCGTATAGACACACCTGCAAGCATTGATGTCCGACTTGATTGGCCCAGACGAATCGGTTGTAGAACAGGCAGCAGTCACTCAAGTCCACGTTGACCACCGGGCTCTTTGTGCCGACGGAGACTGTATACAAGTAGTACAGATTATTTTTCGTTCCGTTTCTTCGCATATACGCTCGTGTTGACGAAGTGAGTTTTTATTTGCTCCCTATGGAAACAGCTTCTGCAATTGATATTGGATGGACTATACCTTCATAAAAAGATCTTCTGATCTTTTTACACCATTGGGAACAATAATTTATACCCAAATTCCAGATGTAACGACTTTATAAAAATTAATTTACTGATCTCTTTGAAGATATGAAGTACATAAAATCAGATGAAGAATCTAGATTCATCTGCGACTGAAATACCAACTCAAAGTCATCTCCACACTTTAATATCGCAATCGATTAGTTATGTGATGGTGGGTCGGTAAAAAACCATAGATTAGTACATGTTTCGAACCTCTATAGGTTCATCGTCAGCTGAATGTAAAATTCTACAATAAAAGAAGAGAAAGGGGGTAAACCATAGGTAGTGGACTTACATGGAGAAGAAAAAATGATGGGTAAAAACATTAAATTATATATCACGAATTCAATTTTCAAAACAAACGACAACGAAAGTTTTCCAATCAACAATTATTATTTCACTTTTTCTTTAACTCTAGGGAGGCCCAATATAAAAGGAACAAACGACATGTGGAACAACATGAGCAAAGAGTGATGAATGACAGCACACATGGGCCATCCATCAAGCAAAATGAATTATCAAAACACCACCATGGAGCGATGACAGAAGAACAATATGTACAGAACATTGGAGAAAAGAAAGCAAATCAGAACCAAACAGGAACGAAGCAAATGATATTCTGTGCAACGAGCTCAATTGTCACCTATCCATAATTTGTAAAAAATTATATAATTATAACTAAGAGTGAACATGTGTATATTAAATTAAAGAACAATGCGTTAATGACAGACTAGTTATCGGTTTATCGGAGATCAAGGCAAGAAATAAATCTAATGAAACCTAAGGGAGTTAAAAACTTATTGCAATCAAATTGTATTTGTTCGTTTAGAGAAACAACCTTCGGATTGTTTATAGGAGAATTGATTTAAAAAATTTCAAGAAAATTGAGTAGAGAACCTTTTTGGCAAACGTGCAAAATATCTAAATCAGTATCAATATCAAAGCTGTGATGGTAATTAAGAATATAGTTAGCAAATGAACTTTTAGAATTATAATCATCTATGTGTGAGTTTCTAGAACTCTCAATTAGTATAACATGTTCCAAGACTCTTGTTTTAATTTTTCGACCACTCTGTCCGACAAATTGGGCAACACAATCAGGTTGTGAACAAGAAATTCTGTAGACGCCTGATTTGTGAGCGAGAGGTATTTTATCTTTAGTATTAACTATCGTTTTGGAACTCGGATCTATAGTGTGAAAAGAAAAATTGATATCTTTACCGAAACGTCTAAAAATATTCAAGATATCAAGAGAAACTTGGTATTATTAATAGGAATTAAACTACGATTGAGGGATTTGGTTGAATGTTTATCACGAATTTTGTTGATTAAATAGGAAGGAAAACCATTGTTGTGGCCTATTTGTCTAATGATGTTCCACTCATTGTCAAAACTTTCAGGGAACAACGGAATGTTAAATAGTCTATGGCAAAGAGAATTAAAAGCTGCAAATTTATGGGAATTAGGATGGCATGAAGAAAAAGGAATACAGATAAATCTAGAGAATAAATTAAAAAGAAATCCAGAGCGCGAAAAAAGCTCATATAACTCTACACATAACAAGTCGAAACAGGTTTTGGAAATGCCTTCAAAGCCTTGGTGAACTGTTAAAACACAACAACACAAATAAATAGAAGGCAATGAAACAGCGGACCAACTAGCAAGACAAGCCTCTTATTCACAGGCCCTGCAACAGTCTTTGGAATTAGTGAAAATCAACGTGGACACCCAAATTGAATGGCAGAGCATAGTCATGGTGGGACACCAAAGTCAAACACTGACGACTGATCAAGAACGAAAGCACGCAAAATAATCAGCTCAAACCGGACATTGCCGTCTGAAAAAACATCAGTTCACAGAGATCCGGGGAATACAGACTATAAGAGGGGAGGAGGGAAAAGCCTCTCATATCAACTACAAATCAATCCAGCTGAATCACTCAACAGACATAAATCCCAAACACATTGCAAGAGGCACATAACCTCTAACGACAGATCAGTACGATAGACCTTGGTGGGTCTCATCAACCTAGGGAGGAAAGAGAACCATCTCCTCCCGCTGCTGGAGATTCTTCATGAAAGGAGACAATGGCACTCTTCTTCGGAGGGATCTGATTTTTTTCTACCATATTTCGTACAAACAGTAAAGTTCTATTTTTCTGGATGACACGCAGAATGAGAAGAAAAGTGAGGGACCCAAAGTGCAGGTTCTATACTCTGTTCTTTTTTCACTGGCAGCTAAACACCCTCATTATAAATGCAAATCTGCGAAAAGTTGTTTACAGTATCAAAGTTCGTCCGTCATTTTGGTAAGAAATGTAACGCCTATGGTTTATATTTATTTTATACCTGAGACCACGAAGTCGTGCTGCCAGTGAAAAATGTATAACAGTTGATATTTTGAATTTCTTGAGGTAGAAAAGTGTTAATTTTTTTCCTTCCAAGTAAATCGCTGGACCAATAGTGAGACCAATGAGTGGTTTATGACTTGATATTCGTGTATTTCTCTATTGTTTGTTTTTGTTTGTTTTTAACCGCTTTCTTAGTTGTTTGACCAACCCTCAGAAGTTAATGAAAACTTGTACGAGTTAAGATCACGGGGACCTTACCTTTTATCGTGGGATCCGAAACCACTCTTGGGACCTAGAAAAAATGTTTCACCAGCTGCGGGAATCGAACCCGCGCCAGGTGGAATCAGTTGACACAAGACCGACGCTCGTTCCACTGAGCCACAAGCCCCATACCAACCCAATTTACTGAATGAAAGGACGTTACAAAATAATATAAGAGCTATTATAATGATTCAATTCAAAATGAATGACCTGGCATAATAAAAAACATTGAGAATAATTTCTCTAGATTTTGGTGGTAATGCATCGGTATTGAAGCCTCTAATCATAAAGTCGGCTCCATACCCCTTGTAATATATGAACTTACTGCGTACTCGGGAAGCAAATCGACTACTCCTTACCAAATTAAGTAAAATGATTATGAATTCTATAAGCTCCATCGGAGATTTATGACATTTTGGTGTGGTTGGAATTCGAATAGGCAGATTATAATGGAATTGGCCGGAACTCCATTTAAGAGTTTTTGGGCATTTAAGTGATTTCGCCTGAATCATATTAATTTTGAGACGAGGCTAGATTTGAACCTGGAACAAGATAGAAGCGCTATTGGAATGTTCCTGATGAGATATATCATTTCAGTTAGATTCGTTTGAAGATACACAACACTGAATTGTTCAATTGCCCTATTTACTTGGACCATATGGACTCATCAGAAACGAACATTATGATGAAAAAAATATATGTAAAATTTAACCAGTCAACACCTACCGCAAGGAACTTCGTTCTAAAAATTCGGTTAACAAATTTATTTACAACGGTACATTCATGACGATGATTCTCTTACTATTTAACGAAATATGTTGGCACTGCGGTCACTTTCAATCGCATGTCGCTTATTTTTGCATTGTGAAAAAGGCAGTGTGCAAGTAGTAGGGACCAAAATACCTACCCTATGGGTACCACATGAAAAATCACCAAACTCAGAATATTTTACTGGTTATTGTTTTCGTAGATTATCTGCATGTTGGCGGAATCAGGTGCTTATATAATAAACCTGTAGAGCCATGATGGGTGGCGCTCTTCTACGATCGTAGAAGATTATATCGATGACTTCATCAATAACAAAATTGTCATTGTTGGAAACATATTACTTTCAGAAAGTATCAGTTATTATGAAAAACATTTGAATGTAAAGCTCAAGAAAAACGGAGAATCAAAAAAATATTGAAAATTCCCAAGAATCATTGGCAATGATTCTTCAATCGTATATAATTTAATCAATTGTTCATAAATTTTCAATATTGTTACATGAAAATTGAGAAGATTGTGTCTTCTCAGTTCTTATCATTTGCTTTGTGAAGCGAGCGAGAAAATCCATTGCTGCTCGTTACCAATAATAACAATGCGCGAAATAATGTTTTTGTCGCTTGCTCTTCAAAAAACGTCACCTATCGGATATTAATCGCAGAATAGTGTTGTATAAAAAGTATATAGATGCATGCAACTATACCAATACAACTATTTTCTATGCGAAAATCGAAATTCAATGCTTAAAATGATTGCTGCAACAAACCGCACGGAATTGATTTGCATAGATTCACATTCTGTGAAACAAAAACACAGATTGAACAGTTACCATTACACAGACCATCAATTGGGATTTACTGTAACGCTATCCATCTGAATTTTGCAACGAGTCCAAATTCAATTACAAATTCTGATTCTGCTCGCCATTGTTTATGCAAGTAATTAGCGCTTTGTTTGTGATAGATCCGTTGGAAGCGAGATGGATGTTTTGAATTGATATAAATGCGAATGATATATTTTTTATACGTTTTGTTTGTTTTTTATGATTGTGCTACGATGAAAAAACTCATTGGAGTCATTTTTCACATTTCCAGATTAGCTGCATTTTCGAGTGTGGAAAAAAATACATCGTCAATATTTTTTTCTGTACAAGATACTGTTGAAAAAGAGTTGTGGAATTGTGACTAGTGTCACTTCCGTTAAACTGATATAATAATAAACGTTTTCATTAATGCGGAAGGTCGGAGTGTTTGTTTTTCCCCATTTTTTTAACGGATTTAGCTTGATTGATGGCACATTCAGAATCAATTAATACATTCTTGAATCTACCTTTCCCATAAGCAGCACCATCGGGTTTCTTAATATCTTTCTAGTTCAACTCGTTTCAATTCAGTATAGTCAGTAATAATATTAGTGCAGCTAAGTTTTTGTAAATGTCATCATATTTCCATCCATGATCACATTTCACATGTCGATTATGTCAGCCACATGGATGGCAAAGAAAAGAAACCCAAGAATCTCAAATCCCGAAGCCTTGGAAAAGTCCCGAGCTTGGAAAATAAGATAAAATCCATTTTGTTATAAGACCATTAGCTGATGAAGGAGTAAATCATACGTGTATTGTATGACTTCCAGAAAGGAATAATAGATCTAATTGTTTGAATGGTATCGACATTATTAACTTCTTTCTCATTTTGTACTAGGATCATAAGTATACAACGTTTTCCTGATATCAAATACGACTTTCCCATAATGAATTCACAAAGATATTGTAATGTTTTTGAGTTGATATTTTATTTGATGGAAGCTATTTTGCACCGGTTCATGATTTAATTAAAGTATGGTATTTGTTTCTACAACTGAAGTAATACAAATTGATATATGACCAGCAGCAGAGATAGTAATATAGCCACGCCCATTTATCCTTCCCATTGGTGAAAACATATTTTTTATTGACCGACGAACATTTCATTTAGAATGACACGTGTTGATCGAGTGTACGTTGACAGATTTCTGGTTGAGGGTTACAATACAGGGACGCATCTTGTTTTCAGTATATTTTTGTTGGGTATCAGAGCGTTTTTTTATTTTTCACTTTCAGTCGGATTTTGTGTAGTGTTGACGAACTAACTATACACAAATATTCATTACTCTTTCTGTTCTTGTTTGTTTAATTTAATGGCATTCTGGAGAGATAATTTCATAATGGAAGGTTCTGATATTTGAAAATGTGAAACCTGTTGATAATTCTGCTTTTAGTTTTAATACATAATATTGCTCCTGAAATTTATATCGAGAGGAATATTGAAATCTACTCTTTCAATATTTCTCTCGATAGAAATTTCTTATGATATTTTCAAAAGTTATTTTTTCTTTAAGTTTTTGAATTAAAAATGTAATAAATGGAAAGTAATTCTGTTTTTATGCAACTTAAGCTCTTGAAGAACATTCAGTGACATTGTAGGAGTAGAGGAAGAAAAGTTCAGTATGAGGCTTCCGCTCCAAAACTATCCGAAAGTGTTACCGATACAATCAGTGAGAAAGCACCAAAAATTACTCCAAATGTATAGTTTCATTGGTACATGTTTTAGATGTTGAGGAAAGATTGAGATTGAGTTTTGAGATTTATTAATTGAGATTTTACATTCATTCATACATTACATTATATAGATTACAACATAGTATAAATAAGTAGTAATGTTCTAATTTACATTTTTCCAGATGCACCTGTGTGTGCATACAGTGCTTCTCAAAAGTCCTCTCCCCCCCTCTTATTTTTGGAACGATTATACATAAACAAGTGAAATTTGGAAACTGAATATTAAAGGTTGTGAACTTCCCTACTAGTGATGATAGATGACGAAATCGTCAAAGATGACGTCACAAGGCCATTGTGATCAATAATTTTAAACAGCAAGCAAGCGACACCTCTTTTAAAAGCTATCGAAAAAACCTATTCAATGATACTAATTTTGTTTGTGTTTATAGCAGTTTTAATGGCTCATTAGTAAACATTAAAATTTAAATTCCATTCAGTATGATATTAATTACAGATTTAAGAATCAGTATATACTCAAAAAGATTGCTCGAAGTGACCTCCATTTACTTCCTGACAGTGAAATATCCTATTTTTAAACTCTTCTCGTACTTTTGCAAATGTGTCTGCGGAAACAGCCTCACATTCTGCAACAATACGTTGTTTTAAAACGTCAATATTGTCAGATTCAGTGGCGTAAACCTTCGATTTAAGGTACCCTCACAGAAAAAATCCAAAGGTGTGAGGTCCGGTGATCGAGCTGGCCATTCCGTTGAACCTCGTCGTCCAATCCATCTACCACGATACTCCTCATCCAAATACCGTCTTACTGCACCGTAATAGTGTGGAGGAGCACCATCCTGTTGGAATGTTATTTCCCAGGATACCTGCCCAGACATTCGCCCTCTGGGGAAATTGGGTATGTGTTTCACGAAACAGGTGAGGATTTGCATCACTCCAATACCTCACATTCTGTGTATTTACATTTCCATTTAGATAGAAAGTACTTTCGTCACTAAAACAAATTGTTTTGACATAGTCTGGCTGTGGTTAATTTTAGTTTCCATATTTTCACAAAATTCCAGTCTTCGGTCTGGGTCGTCGCCTGAGAGTTGATGAACCATTTTTAATTTGTATGAATGAAATTTGGTTTTTTTCAACACCCTGTGTACTGTACTTTGACTGACTTCACAGGTAGATGCAACGTGAGTTGTTGAAGAACTAGGATTAACTATTACTTCTGCCAGTATATCAATTTTTTTCTCATCAGAAATTTGTGGTCTGCCAGATCGTTTCGCATCATTAATACTACCCGTTGTTTTAAACTTACGAAAAAGCTTCCTTAAATAAGTCCTCAAAACGGGGCGATCGGGAAACCTCTCATTAAAAATGCGTTCTGCTGCATGAATATTTTGTCCAGTTTCACCAAGAATTAGGATCGCTGCTACTTCATCACCTAAAGCACGTACCATTTCGCTTCTTGAAGCACTCAAACGTTCGGCTCACAACAGTTTAACAAATTATAGAAATGTACAAAAATATTAATAGTACCAAAAGCTGCTAAAATAGTTAAGCGTTCGATCAACAATACAGAAATTATTAAATGTACAAAAACTTGGACAATTACAAAAACGTCGAATTAGGGAGACTAACAAAAACGTCAGCTTATTTGACAACTATCCAGAGGCGGAGCTTGAATTTGGAATTTTAGTATTAACTGATTTAATTCATCACAGCTTTGCGTTTTTTAAAAGCGAATTGCCAAAACTGCCATAAACACAAACAAAATTAGTATCATTGAACAGGTTTTTTCGATACCTTCTAAAAGAGGTGTCGCTTGCTGTAGGGTTCCATTTAAAATTATTGGTCACAATGGCCTTGTGACGTCATCTTTGACGATTTCGTCATCTATCATCACTAGTAGGGAAGTTTACAACCTTTAATATTCAGTTTCCAAATTTCACTTGTTTATGTATGAATAAGAGGGGGGGGGGGACTTTTGAGAAGCACTGTATAATTAAATATCATATGTAGGTATTTGTAAATTGCAAAAACAAATCCAAAGATAGGACATATAATTATAAATTATGAACTATAAATTATTAACTACGAGTTATGAATCATGAATCGGGATCCCAGGTTAGTCAGGGGTAGTAATATTATTATAGGAGACTTGAAAACATATTAATATTTTGAGTGATATAGTGTTTACATTTATTTGGAAAAGTTTTTGCATTTGTTAGATTTCTTGTAAAGTGAGGTAGTAGGTTGAATGATTTTGGTGCTAATCTTGTAGTGAATCTTTGACTCGCATGATGTTTTCAAAATAGAATAGTACACGTACATGAATTGAAACTTTCAATTCCATTGATTTCTAGAAATGACAAAAAATAATCTGTATAATTTCATGTTGATAATTTTTTTCATAATTATTCAAAATCGCTAAGCAGAATGACCTGTTGTTCTTTTGTTACTCTCAAAATAATTTCGATCTATTTTATACTACAGGAATATAGTATGCGGAATTTTAAAAATCCATCTATAATATAGATCTCGATGACTGACCAATCACTGAATCTTCCAAACGATGTGGTTTGTATATATGATATTTGGCAAATATATTTTTTCCAGGGTGTAGGTGAGAAATAATACTAGGCTTTCCAAAACTGAATAATATGATTTTTTTTTTCAAATTAGTTCCCATGTGGTAGATCGCAATTTTATCCTTAGCAATGGCCTAGTGAATTTTGATAAAAATATCGTTAATTTTTGGGTGAGATATTTTTTTTCAATATGCCTCAAAAAAAATTCATAGAATTGAACATGTTGGATGGTTGAAAGCTAAAAGTTGCTTTTTCCTCATCACCGTGACCTGTGAATGTTCTGTATTGCTCTAGCTGTCAGTGGTTCCAAGTTATATCCTATTTACTAGCCTACAGCCTATTTACTAGATGTTCCGGATTGATACCTGTTTCCGGATTGATTTGTCCGACCATTTTCTGCGCCTGTTTTCCAGTGCATCGCATTTGATGATGATGTGAGAGGTTGTTTTCTCCTTCTCCACGGACAACACCTTAAGGTAGTGTGGCCTCGGACGATACTAGAGCCCTCTGCCACATTGTATCTTATCTGATACGATTTTTTTTACTATGTCGTATCCATGGTTCCCGATTGAGTTTCGCTTCGATTTCGACTGCATGTCCTTTTCCGATCTCGAAGACCGCTCGGAATCATAACCACTTCAGTACCCTGAAAGAAACCGAGAAGGCCAAGAGTTGTCATCAGTCCCTTTCGGTGTTTCGTCTCGTGGTCATTTGTACCCCCGAGTGAGTGAGAAGGGAAGGGGTTGGTCCGGCCCTGTGGTGCCCCCTGCACAGGGCTAAGGCTGATTATTCCGAGATTTCGCCGTGTTTTTTTGGAGGCTCCGTTGCGGCACCGTTTGTTTTAAGACCCCGGTGTGATACATCCGTCGCCAAGGTGCTCACAGCTTGGATTTAGGTGTGTTGATGTGATGTTTGGTGCTTACTTTTCATTAGGTTTCCACATCTCACATCCAAGCACCTGAGCTTGTGAATTGTGTATCAGATGCTTGTCTTGCTAGTTGGTCTGCATTACCTTCTATGCCTTTGTGTCTAGGTATCTTGTTGGATTTTACTAGTTTTGAAGGCATTTCCAAACCGTTTTCTTTTGTACCCATTATCTAGATTCATCTTTATGCATGTCCTTATGGCATGTATCTCAGTGTAGTGCACTTAGCAAGTGCAACGGTCAGGTCTTTCCTTGACCTAATCCCTTTGATCCTTTTCCGTCATCTGTGTACCACTCACTCCATTTGAGCTGTGTTTTGAAATATTTTCTGTATGAGTATTGAGAGAGACTACATGCTTCCTGATATCATGCCCAGTTCAGCATTCATGAGTAATTTTGGTGTCTCTATTTGTGATTGGGTCCTCCCTTTACTATTAGGTCTAAAGGTTCAGGATGTTTTCCACAGCAGAGGTTGGTGTGCTGTAAAACACAGACAGGCAAGCCTCTGGAGATTTCAAACTTGTTTTTTTGTAAATTAGACTTTAAAAATAATTAAATAGAATCAGTGGCGGATTTACCAGCAGGCTGAGTAGGCTGGAGCCTAGGGCGGCAAATTTTAAGGGGCGGCAAATTTAGTTCATACATTTTTTATTTCGATTTACAAATTAAAAAAACAAAATTATACACACAAAATACAAATTTCGAAAATTGGAGAGAAATTAAAATATTTAACAAAAATAGAAATGTTATTTTTACATATTTTCTCCACTGATAATTGCTATAATTTTTTCTCCGTGTACCTAATAATTATGAGATCTCCTTACACAATCTTGATATAATATCGATGGTCTAATCATGATTGCTGCAGCAAGTTTGCAAATTGTCAAATAAAAATTTCAGAAAGTTATTTCTTTATGCGTAAAAAAATTTAGAGGTGGCAAAAATTGAATAGCCTACGGGCGGCAAAAATTGAATAGCCTACGGGCGGCAAATCTGTAAATCCGCCACTGAATAGAATTATATCTCAAATGAAGCAATGCTCTGTTAAACTGAAATTCGCCTAAGAGTAACTTCCGAGTCTCGAGAGAGATCAGCTGGATCATTAGACTATGTCAAAATGGTGGCTAGTTTTGTTCAACGCCTACTAAAATCCAGTTAAATTATGTTTCAATAGCTCAGAGTATGGAATTTCTATTTCTCGAAGTAAGCTGCGGGTGTTCGGCATGGAGATTATTTTAGGGTCTCCACGGAGGCGGAGGATGGATTGGGAAAGCAAACTATAAAATTTAAATATATTGTTTTCTGCACTACAAATGTGTGTCGGGGTCTTCTATCACTATTACTAGAGACGAGTGTAGCCTGAAGGCTCTTACTCTTTGGACTCAAATAAGTGGGCAACAGCCATTCACGAATTCGGAATTTCGACTGAACAAGGACTAGAGACTAGTCTCTAGCCCTTGCCATAATGGTGTTTCTCAAAAATGGCCGAGAAAGGAATTTTGACATCTAAATTTTGAAAAATAACGTTTTCTATAGAGGATTGTATAAGTATATGTATGTAGCCCATCACTCCAAAGAGCGTCTGGGACGTTTGAAGCGCGAGGGGTCATCTATGTTGTAATCAGTGGCTTCCCTAACGAGGGGTTCTCGTGGGTTATTGCGCAATCAAATACTCTCTGATTGCGATCTCTAATAGAAGACTTCTGATAGAAGGCAGATTTAAGTCTTCGAGGATCCGATCGTTTCGCACGTACCACGGAGCGTTGGTTATCAACCGCAGAACCTTCATTTGGGCCCGTTCAAGGACACGAATGCTGGTTCTGCAGGTTTGGCCTTAGGCGGCTGAGGCATACAAAATGACAGGCCTGAATATCATTTTATAAATCATGACTTCGTTATCTGCACTACAGAAATCTGTGACACATAATAAAGATTTCATAAACTACGGAAAATGTCTCCTTCCTCAAGACATACATTGTTATTATTATTGTATATTTGAATTTGAAGAAGAAAATTTCTTATTTCGCGCCTTTCCATGAGAGTACGGAGTAAGTGTTTTTCCAAATTCTGGCATCGAAAAACAAATCTGTGTGTGTATTCCACTTCACACAGTATTTGTTATTTGTTAACCAATATCCACTAACATTTCATTGTTATGCAGATTTGTATAATACTTGTAATAAAAAAACTCGAGTCTCAGTTGATTTATTTTCTCAATTTTTGCGAAATGACATTCACTTTCTATACAACAATTGAATGATTCGTTTTCCTTTCAATAATTGTTGTCGTTTCATTAAAAACAGTTCAGTTTAGCAATACCGATGAAAAACATGCAACTACAAGAACTATGACAAGCTATTACATAGAGAAAGGAAATGAAACTGAAAACAAAGACATTTGAGAATATTAATTACGATGATAAATTGAATGGGTCAGTTACTGAATATAAACAGAGGAAATTAAAAGAACAAAATATTACATTGTTGCATAACTAATTTCAACCATAGACATACATACATTTTATTAAAAAAAGACATTTTATTAGGATTTCCCCATACTTATGAAAAAAACATTTGTTTGAAAAAAAACATTGGATTAATGGAACTATCGATAGGTTTCAATCAGGAATCAGCGATAAACTTCTTCTCTCAACAAATTACTTGTCACGCAAAGAAAATAATATCATTACTGTCATATTTCTATTTCGATTACACCAATTTATATAGAGAAATGCAACTGGGAACAGTTCAACGATTTAGAACAGTGAACAATAGACAAAATTCAACAAATTGGCAAGTTAAATATTTTTTGAGAATTTCAGCTGTTTCTTGCTGTCTCAAATAATTATATCTGCGTTGCTTCTCATAAAATGTTGCTCTAGCTATAAATATTATCTATGCATGCCTCGTAAAATAGTAGAAATTCTAATAGACTATAATAATGAAAGCCATGTATATGATATCCGTAGTCACCACCACTGTCTTCGATTGAAGAAAAACTATCGAAATTAATGCAAAAAACAAATAATTATTTTATACAGGACTAGCTTTTGGCCACCAGTATGTATTATCGACCACTATCCGTACGTTCGGCATTAGCAACGGTCTTCCAATTATAAAATCAATTACCAAATGAAGAATATTATCGCAAATACCCCAGTACGGATTTATTACTCAATGATTCTCAGTGACCAATTTGACAATATTTATAAATGAAGTTTTGCCCTGGATGAACAGATACAGGTTGGAGTGATTTTTCTGAGAAAGTTATACCAACTATTATTATTATTTAAAATCAACAAGAAAAATAGTGAACTAAAACTCCTATGTTACAGACAAATTTTCAATAAGAGTTTTCATTAAACATATTTTTTTTATTAATGTTCTAACTCAATTGATAAACAAATTTAGGCGTCAATTTCACAAGAAATTTGAGTATTGATGTCTACCCTGAAAAAAAAATGTAATCGAGATATATCGAATACATAAATGAGAAACTCTTTTGAATTCAACAGTGACATTATAAAATAACAAAAAAATTCCTATAGAACTGAATTTTTTAACTGCATACAGAGTAACTCAGCCAATATATAAATAAGCTACAGAAAAAAGTTCAAGGGATTCTGTAACTTGATGGAACTATCAATTATAATTCGTAGAGACACCTGCATAAACTAATATAATTATAGGTTTTTATGGTATTTTGCTTCATGATATTATTATCAAATAAATAATATTATTAATATAAAATAATGAACTTCATATACTGTTCATCTGATATAAATTATAAAAAAGTTGGAATTTGATATGTGGAATTTCCAACTAGTTATTTGAGAAATGTAAAAAGAGAGTATGGAGAATTCTTATTCAAAGCATCAAACAACAAGATATTTATGAGGCAGGCGACTGGCGATATGAATATAAACCTTTAGTTGATATCATCATCGATCTACGTCTCATTTTCCCAAATGTGATTTTCTTTAATACTGTGCATCTATAAAAACACGTCAATTTTTCAATTTTTCAACACGTATGACAAACTACCTACGAGAGGAATATATGACACACTTGCGAATTTTAGTAGGAATGGAATAATTTTACGATATATTAACTTACATATTTTATACGTTAGATTGTTATCTAATAACTCTTAGTGCAAGTGCGACATGTTGGTTTACACTCTATTTATAATATTCTGTCTTTTTGAACAAATTAACCACTATCCATAGCTCGAAAACTCCATTTAATCTTTAACCAAAACAGTTATATCATGCAATATTTCAGTTATCAGGGGGCTGTATTAGTTTGCAAGATATCACAATTCTGTTATTTGTGGGTATTTACCACTTCGAAAAGAATCATGCCAGATATATTATATGACTGATTTCAAATTACAGTAAAATTGAAGAATTCAAACGATATATAAAAAAAAACTCGTGTGCGGTCGATTTTTTTTTTCTCGATACTTTTTTTGGCGCTGAGCATATGATTTCACTATTGTCTCTCTGTAATGTATATAAATAGTAAACACACATAGTACCTACATTGTATCAAGTTATACAATTTTATAAACTTACTTTTATAAGTTTGTATTACACATATTTGCTGCACTTTGAGACAATAATGAGACAATACGTACGATTTAAAACAAAAAAACCAATATATTTTCTACTTTGCTCCGAAATCTTACATGCGCAATAGAAATATTCAATTCCACAAAGCTCATGTGCTACGTATACACGAATAATTTCATGGACCAAACGGAGCTGCCGTAAAACGAGGGGCTACCAAGCCAGAGGTCCGGGGTTCAATCCGCAACACGACCTACAGGTTTTCTTCAACTCCGAAAGATATTCGATATGGAGATTTAGATTGTATATATTTGTATATTTTCGTCACATACTCCCTCCATGGTTCCAAACGATTCAATAAATCAATTAATATCGAGATAGCAGAATATGTTGCCATCAATCTCATGTATCCACCATTTTGTGTTTTTTTTTCTCAATATTTTTCCCTTTGAAAGTTGACGTTTTCTATTCCATCACATTTAATTGCCATTATACCATGCAATACTATACCTATATATCCTTTTTCCAAACTCCTCCGCCACAGTAAAAGGTATTTTATTCCTTTTGAAAGTTGACGTATTCTATTCTGTCACATTTAAGTGTCATTATTCATTGCAATACTATCCTTTTTCTAAACTCCTCCGCCACAGTAAAATGTATTTTATTCCTGATAATACTGTTCGTTATATTATATCAAATTGACGTGCCACATATTCAATGTAAACCATTAATCCAACTTGGGCATACAAAAAACATAAGGAATGTCCAAAAAAGGCTATAATAATCATCACACGTTATGTGGAAATATAAAAGAAACAAAAATATCTTCCACATTTTAAATTTCCCGCAAGCAGAACAGCAGTTCGGATGGTTTCGTACACCGTCGTAATCGTATGAGCAAGGGCTAGACGCTTGTCACACAGTCTCGTATATAATAGAAAGAGACAGAGAGAGAGAGAGAGGGGGGGAGAAAGTCGCATGGAGGGGGCATAACGCTTTTATCTTACGTGACGATTTCTACCAGTCGCGTAAAGGAACTCCGTTCCAAAAATATCAATATAATGAATATAACGATATTTTAGTTATTTCGCCTCCTAAGTAGATCATTTCAGATGTCTTTATTTGGAAGACAAGATATAATTTTCATTTATGACAGAAGTTTCAACGTTAACATTTTCTATAACTATCGTCAAATTTGATCGTCACTACCATGGGTACGTATTCTACTTTTACTCTGGCGGAGAAAATTCTGTATGTTATAAGATCGATCTATCTCATTATCCGATAAAACCATGCTTCATCCAAACATCCAACATAATTCATCCAAACCCCTCTTTCTCGGGAAACCGTGAACACAACTTCAATTTATGTATAGTTTTGTTAAAATAATCATAAGTTCGGTATTTATAAAACAAGAAGTTCCGCCTTTTCCTAAGCACCTGCGTTCAATGTTAAATCGTGTACGAAATATGGAGCGAAAGTATTGAAAAGTGTGCTGTGATATCTGAAAATAAAAAAATTGTCACTATCTTCATAGAGCTCTAGTTCAGTGGAGAACCTGATAAATATCAAGAACTCTCTCCAATAATTTCAACCGCAAATATATTTCATCCTTTCGTCATATTTATCACGTCCCATAACGCTGCTAGACGACGCTTCTTCTGAACGCGCAAAACCTAATGAAAATGGAACGGCTATTTCTGGAAGAAGAATGTAATTTATACAGCAAGAGGGCATGGAATGATAGAAAATAGACGAGACTCGGCAAACTAATGACGGCGTAGGTGTACGGTAGAACGCTTCTGCGTAGGCAGTGAATTGTATACAACCCTTGGCGGTCGTAGGAGACGGAGACGTTTTTCACCGATGGTTGATTCAGTAGGTCAGTTATAAAGAAAGAACAGATAAGCTGATTCTGCAGAATATTGTTGAGATAGCCAAATAAAGGTTCATCCATGCTATTTTCACGGCATATAAAGAGAAAAACATTTGAATGCATACTTTGTTCACAAGGAAAAACGAGGCATATAGAATATAATGCCTCAATTCTTAGATCTGAATTTGAATAAATAATTGGAATTTCGCGTGTCAAATAATCTCACAGGTAGATACATCATAATTTTAAATATATTTTTTAAGTTTTTCTCCTGTGTGTTTAGTTTTCCAGATGAGGTACACATATCAATTTCTTACAACCTCCTCAATGATTTCAATACAATATTTTCGAAATAATTGTTAATGTATGCCCACTAAATTCCCAAAAAAGCAATTGTTTCTGATAGGTAAAATCCATGTAAAGTGATAAAAGTTTTGCTTTGTTTAATGTTAGAGATTGAACTATAGTCCGTAAAATAATGGCATGGAATAATAAACCGCTTATCGTATTAAATCCAGATAGGTGTAAGTACGAACTGCTAGGAAAAACCCATTATCTTTGGATATTGCATACTAAATGAGGGTTTAGTGTGGATTCATGCAGCACAAAATAACAATTGTCAAATAAGAAATAACAAATAACATTTATCAATTAACAAGAATTAAAATGTAGCATTCATGTAAGGCGAGTAGTTTGCGTCAACACATGTTCACCTCCTACGAGAGATGCAGATGGGTTGCGGAAACTTAGGTGGCTACCTCCAAGTGGTATCGCTGGATAACGGGGTTGACAAGGAAAATCCAGTGGGAATGACCAGAAATGGTCAAAACCTGCGGATCTCTAAGTCAATCTCAAACCAAATGCCACCACAACATGGCTTAATCCAAGGCGTCAAGCGACCCGTGCCGAGGGATGGATGATACCTGAGCCAGTCAGGTATAAAAAAAACGGAGCCTCTGGGATACATGGCGACCTCCCATAGTAATCTGCCTTACACCTGCGCAGGGGCACCGCAGGTGTGGACGACCCTTTCCCCTACACAAACAACCCTGGGGAACTTCCAGTTGCAGAAGACCCAACACCGATAGCGGGTATGGAAGTCGAGGAGATTCCAGTTGAATCATACTCGGCACCAGAAACCGTAAACCCAACCGAGGAGGGATCAGCAGATGGTCGAATACCTACTGAGAAACTCCCGGAAACAGAGTGGATTCCAAAGCCATTTGGTAAAATGGAAACCAAAAAGATTCTTCAGCTCATCAAAACCCAGGACATGGGGATAGATACTGAAGAATGGCTTGTCATTGTCTAACTCTTGTCTTTCAATCTTCGACTGTGACGCCCTAAGTAGTAGGCGACACAGAATCTTTGGAGAGATCAGCCCGGAAACAGGCATGAATCCGAAGAACCTTATCAACAGGCTTCTAAACCTAATTAAAGGCACAAACCTGTTTGAATGAGGAACCACTGACGACAGAGTGATACAATAGACCCCAGCTGGTCGCAGTGTCAAGGGAAGCTAAGTGCCAACCCTGTCTCTGGCTCGTCAGCCTCAAACCAACCAACCAACCAACCATGTACTCAAAATACCAATTAAGAAATAAACAGTAAGCATGCGCACAAGACGGAGATCCGAGGCATTTAAATTAGGTAATCCTACTTTTTCGAAATTCAATGGCCCCTCGATAATAAGAAACAAGTGAAAATTCAAAATTTCCAATAAACAATATGAAACAAAAACAATACCTCAAATATTAGAAAAAGTGAGGTTATTTTCATCATCGGTTTGACCAATCTGCGGTCATCTGTGTACTAGTTGCGCACTAGAAGAAAATTTCGTTAAAATAATGTAAAAAGATAAAAGTTGGCCAACTTCTACATGTTATTTCTTAAATGATAATTGTTATTTGTCTGCATGAACATAGTCATTGAAAACTAAGAGTTCAACTAATATTGCTAAATGTTATTTCTTATTTGTTATTTGATAATTGTTATTTTGTGCTGCATGAATCCACACTTATTACTTCACGCCTTTATTTTTTGAACTATATACTAAAAACATATGGTAAATTTTAAAAATATCTCATAGAATAGCTTTCAAATCAAGTCAAAAATTCTTATTTTATATGAAATAACTCTGTAATTCAATTTCATAAGGATACTCGATATTTTTTCTTCAAAGTCCATAACTAAGTGGTTGTAACAAATTAAGGAGTTCTCAATGAAAAATAAGATATTTTTATGTGCTTCACAAATAACCTATACTAGGCAAACTGATCTTGCATGTCCCCCATTAAGAGAAGGAAAACATTCTCAATTGAAAATTGAAAGGAAGGTTTTTTCGCAAAAAAACTGCGTTACAACAACTTCCCTGCCACGATGTCTTCACTCTGTCTGAATATCAAAATTAAAACACCCTCACTAAGATATATGAATATCGATTTCCCTATCATAGACCAGGGCTGAAGCCTTTGAAAATGGTAAAAAGTGAAAAAAAATAATAGTGGGATGAAACCCATCGGAAAAGGAAGAGAATATAACAAAAATGAAAGGAAAAATAATTTACGGGCGATCTGAGGTCGGGAAGTGGAAGGGGGTGAGTTTTTAAGGGTAAAAAACGGTTTATCTCGATTTCCGGCAAAACTACAAGTCCTATGGAAAAAAGTTAAATGGCAAGGTTTTGTATCCACACTTTTTTCACATAACCTCAAAATTTATGTGAAAATTTCAAATAACCAAGTTTTTGGTTTTTTATTTTCCTTTTACAAAAAAAAAAAATTTTCTCACGAAATTTTATGAAAATTCACCTTTTTATGTCCCAAACACACTGTAGTTTTTTTAATTTAATATATTAATTTATTCACCTTATTTTGACTTAATATCGAAAAAGCACCCTAATTTTCAATCGAAAATTCTCCCGTCAAAATATTAGCTTTTTTAAAAAAGTTGATGGGCTTTTTGTTCGTTGAAATCTCTACTTTCTGATGGTATAAAAAAAAGTACATTACTATGGCAGAAAATGCAAAAAAACGAAAAAAACTCGAATCCGAATTTAATAAGACATCGACAATATTTTGAGAAAGTTGTAGAATCTTCTTTAAATTATATGCGTATATGCCTATTTATTGCTATTTTAAGATAACTTATATACCTGAGTGACCTACGGAAAATTTTAGCCCATCAAAAGGTATTTCATAGAGAAGTGGGGAAGGGGCTAGGAGGGTCTGGGCCTTACTACCTGTTATTTCTTTGCATTTTCTGAGAACATTTACCACAGTAAGGTATATTTTTTTTACACCATCAGAAAGTAGAGATTACAACGAACAAAAAGCCCACCGACTTTTTAAAAAAACCTGATATTTTGACGGGAGAATTTATGATTGAAAATTAGGGTGCTTTTTCAATATTAAGTCAAAATAAGTTGGAAAAATAAATATTTTAAATCAAAAAAATTACAGTGTGTTTGATACATGGAAAGGTACGTTTTCACCAAATTTCGTGAATTTTTTTTTTTGTAAAAGATAAAAAACCAAAAACTTGGTTTTTGAATTTTTCGCATATATTTTGAGATTATGTAAAAAAAGTGTTGATACCAAAGTTGTAGATCTTTCTATTACCTACAACTTTGCCATTTGACTTTTTTCCATAGGACTCGTAGTTTTGCCGGAAATCGAGATAAACCGTTTTTTACCCTTAAAAACTCACCCCCTTCCACTTCCCGACCTCAGATCGCCCGTAAATTATTTTTCCTTTCATTTTTGTTATATATCTTCCTTTTTCAATAGGTTTCATCCTACTATTATTTTTTCTGGTTTCAAAAATTATCGACCCTGGTCTATCATGCCAGAAAAGTTGCACCTTAAGCTTGAAAAGAAGTATTTTTGAAACTTCCAAGTGCTGTCTACTCCAACAACTCTCCTCCCCAGATACTCTCTCCTTTATTAGAATCCGCTATCGTATCATCTTCCACGAGCGGCGATAAAGGAAAACGAAAAAAAAAAATATTGTCGAGTCAGCTACGACGGACAGAGCGCACCGGAAACGATCGAGTTGAGGAGGAGGGGAGAGGAGGGGGGATGGATTGGCGTCGCGGCGACGGCGCTATGCATCGCTTATTCCAGTATTCAGGTCACAGAATGCATTGGGGTGAGCGTTACTATGAGCGCGGGTGGAAACATGGATGATATGAAAAACAGGATCACGGAAGCCTTCCGTTCATCTAATGGAGCAATGCTTCGGGGCTCATTTACTAGTAGACTAGCAGCTATTCGAGCATTTATAAGAAGTTTTTCCTTAAAATGTTTACATCAGCGACACAATATATGTGGCGTTTCCGTTCTGGTTATCGGAGATTGATTTTCAACTAAGCTGGCGCTGAAAATATTTTTAAACAGACTTTTGACAATATTGAAAGGCATTAAGACAATTTCACTTACTTTGCACAAAATGCCTTGGCAGTCCAATTCTTGCCCTTCAAATTACTTTTATTACAATTTGACGTAAACTGTACTTTCATATGTTCTTTAATGAATGAATGGATTTATTGCATAGAAAAATCATAATATACAAACAATACATCAATACATATTAGATTTAAATAATATGTATTATACAAAAGAAAAGAAAAAACTAAATCTAACACTAAATTAGGTCTATACACTAGCATCATGGAAACACAAAATTAAAAAGTCATAAATACAGAGCAATAACAAAAACAAAAAAAACATGATACCGGCAATGGTCATTTCTGAAATTCTTCTACCAAATATACAGGGTGTTAGTGAATAAGTGCGACAAACTTCAGGATTTGATTCTGCATGAAAAAATAATGACAATTTGCTATATAACTTTTGTCCGCCAATGCTTCGTTTTCCTAGATACGGGATGTTAAAGTTTTTCTTAAAAACTGACTATTTATTTATTGCTCTGAAACCGGTCGAGATATGCAAATGAAATTCGAGGAGTTTTGCGCATTTTTTGACATGCAATTAGAATTGTATGTTCATCATTGGCGCGCATACGGGTAATGATCTCAATTTTTTTAAAGAAAAAAATGGTACGCCACTGAGATATTTCAAATTAGGATTCATCTTTGAATTCCTCGTTTAATTTGTGACAAAAAATATCTATTGCCTTTTTTTCGTATGGGGCGTCGTTTTTATACAAAAAAATAAAACATCTTAACGCGTATTTGTCATTACTTTAATACATTATCTAGTAGCGATGCTAGTAGGCTACTGTCAAAATTCTGTTGAATACGAATATTTCAATGAAATGTCAAATTAGCGTTCCTTCATTTTTAAGCTTTTAGTTTGGTATAAAATTAATGATAAGTAATTAATTTTTCTTTTATCGAAAAGAATGGAAAATTATACAAATGCGGAATTGTCAGACATGCATTTCGAAGTAATGGAAATGGTCGGCAAGCTCGACGATTATATGCTGAGTTGTATCCAGGACGTAGGGTACCCCATCACATAATATTTGCTCGTCTTTACCAACGTTTGCGCGCAAATGGTACATTTGAGAAACAAACGGCTGACTCGAGAAGTACGAACTGTGCAACTAGAAGAAGCAGTTTTCGAGTTAATTGCGGAATCACCTGAAACAAGTACTCAAAAAATTACCAACATACTGAATGTAAGTAACTTCACTGTATTAAAAGAACAGCTATTGTATCCGTTTCATATTCAACGTGTGCAAGCTCTACTACCTAGGGACTTTTTTCCGCGCCTAGTTTTGGATTCATCATCAAATCGCTCAAATTCCAAATTTTTTAAATGGCGCCTTATTTACTGACGAGGCTAATTTTGGACGGCAGTGTATACGAAATTTCCATAACAATCCCCTCTGGGCTGAAGAAAATCCACATGAAATCTTTGAAGCTCATTTTCATTTCAGTAAATGTATGGCTTGAGGTACTTGATGATCATTTAATCGGTCCATATTTCTTCCCACAACGACTAACAGGCAACTGTTACCATAATTTCTTACAGGAAGAGTTACCTGTTCTTCTTGAAGAAATTTCTCTACAGCTGAGACAACACTTCTGGTTCATACTTGATGGTGCACCAGTCCATTTTAGCATTATTGTACCTAATCACTTAGATACAGTTTATCCAAATCGTTGGATAGATAGGGGAGGTACGGACCATTGGCCTGCTCGATCTCCGGAATTAAAACCTCTAGATTTTTGCATTTGTTTTTTTCAAGTCATTAGTTTATTCCACTTCCTTCGAAGATGTTGAAGACCTGATTAATCGAGTTATAGCCGGCTGTGAGACAATAATAAATACACCAGGAATATTGGACACCTTCAAAACAAGTGGTGGAAAACAAATAACTCCTCGATGTCTTAGGACACACAATTGTATCTATTGCTCTGAGTTTCAATGTAAGCACTACAGGCCTAGTAGACTCATGGCTTGGTTAACAATTTTTTTCCCTGCCTTTAGGCCAATCAATAGAGATTTTCTGCTCTATGGATTCTGTGACAAAAATACTACCAGGAAACCGACTGTGCCATGATACGAAAGACGGTTCGAAGTTATATCCTGTTAAGTTTCTTACTCCCAACTGTCATTGCTTAATTTGTTATAAACATTTAAAAGTATTTATGCACGACCGGGCGTAAAGTAGTACTTTGGCGCCCGGATTTGCGGGCGTAAAGTAGCACCTTAGCGCCCGCGGACTACTTTATCGCCCGGCGGGCGATAAAATCGTTGAACAGGCGCTAAAGCGAATTTCAATCTCATATCGATAGAAATATATATTCCGATGGATCATATACTCAAACCCAAAACATTATTAACAATAATATAACGAAAACAATGAACATAAATGAATTTAAAAAACGAATTATAACTTAATATTGGCAATACAATTAGAACAGTTATTTATGGAAATATTTGGATTTCTTGTTTTCTGTTGTTGCAGATAGTTACTGATTTCAACTGATTCCTCATCACTAGAAGTCTGAAGAGAATGCATGTTATTATCTGGTGTTTCAGAGTAGTGAGCAATATGTTCAGATTGTCTGCAATGGCTAGTAGAAGGCTCATCATTTTCTACAATTTTCTTAGCAATCTTCAGCTTATTTGCAACTGAATTTTCAATATAACCTTCCGCAACAGACGTCGACTTCCACCCAGCATGTCTTTTAATGTTGATTATATCCTCGCCTGCATCTGCTAACATAGTTGCTGAGGAACGTCTGAAGCAGTGACCAGTATATTCTTTCGCATTAGAAATACCTAGGTAAGTGGTTATTCTGAATGGTATTTGACCGAATGTATTTTTTCCGATAACCTGTCTCGTACACTTGCCATTTTTATAATATAAAAAAAACCGGTTTTGATCATTCTGATCTCGCAAGGAAGAATATTTTCTGTAAATATCCAAATTACTTGGCGATTTCTGTTCTTTATCGATTACAGTAAATACTCGATCTATCTTCGTTTTGGTTTCTCGTATAGTTATGAGTAAGAATGTCTCGAAATCTTAAATGTCGTCCACTGTGATATTTGCCAATTTTTCGCGGCGACATGCTACACAAATACCAAAAATCAGTGCTACCTACATTAAATTCTCAGATTAACATACTGAACATTGAGAAAACATGAAATTAGAACTTACTTTCATCATAAGATACAAATCGTCTGGTGCTTACCTAAAAAATAACTCGATTTCTTCTCTGCTTAGAATCTTCGATTTCTTTGGTTTATAACCATCAAATTTTCGTTTCAAAAAAGCTATCAATCTTGCGTATCTACTGATATCTATATTATCATGTACATTTAAAGTAGCTTTCAGCATGGAATAATATGACCACATGGTAGAGGGCTTACAATATTTAGATTTTTCCAGAAAATAAGCAAGAAGTACAGTCTCTGTGTATTTCTTATTTTTTGCATTTTTCCGGTTGCACCACCTCACGAATTCTTCATACACCTTGTCGTATATTTTCTTGGATTTACTTGGCAATTGACTCAATTTCGCATCCTCAGCTGCTTTACTTATTTCTGGTGGAGTACAATTCACACTTTCTTCGTCGCTTGAATCCATTTCAAAATCAGTAATAAATTATCTGTGATCACAAAAACTGACAGCAAATATGGCTACTAGCCTATATAATCTTATTTCGAAAAATTGACTGAGTTGCCATGGTAACATTCATTCCATCACTTCTTGATTTATTCTGTTTCCGATATGATATGAATATACATCCTCACGGCAGCCTTGATGTATTTTTATCATGTTCTAGATATAAAGAGGTATCTATCTACATGACATCAAATATACCGGTCGTGCATAAAATTTTGTATGTATTTCGGGCGTAATTTGCCTTTAAAGACCTAGGCGTGTTAATAGCCCTCGCTATCGCTCGGGCTATTACTTACACGCTGCGGTCCATAAAAGCCTATTTTACGCCCTTGATACATAAATAACTATTATTTTTTTTTTCGTTTTTGACTTGTAACTTGAAAACCAATGGAGCAATCTCGATACTCTCAATGGAAATTGTAGAGAATCAAAATGCAAAGAAAATGAGCCTTAACACAACTCGAACGGAGAAAAACAGAAAAAAATCTGCGTTTTTAAAAAAATTCATAACACCACCATTTTTCAAGATTTGAAGCAAGTTCTCCACGACATAGTGGTGATTGATATTGACTTTATGTGTGAGAAACTCAGGCACTGTTGGATTATTATTTTTGGCATAATTGCAATTTACATTTTTTAATGCACTGTCATTGCTTAATTCGTTATAAACATTTAAAAGCTTGTTTTTTTGGTCATTTTTGACTTGTTACTTAAAAACTAATGAAGCAATCTCAATATTGAGCCATAGCGCGACAAGATCGGATTATTAGTGATGTAGAGAAACCGAAAAAAAACAGTTTTTTTTAATTCATAACTCCGCCACTTTTTAAGTTGTAGTGCAGGCTTTCCATGACATAGTAGTGATTAATATGTAAAAACATTTGAAATGTACCTGAAAAAGTTCTTACTACAGACTCCCAGAACATTTTTTATTACCATGATAGAATCTAATGGTTGATAAAAAAAGTTAAAATATATAGATAACTGTACCCTGTTCTTTACACATTAAATGGTATTTTTATTTTATTCTATTGTATCTCCATAGTATTTAACTATGGGTCTTTGTGTTTGATTGTATTTTTATTACTGTATTTTATTATATATGTAGGTATTTATATTTTAGTATTTAACTGGATCTCATCATTCATTCTTTTTTCATTGGAACTTATGTATCTTATCTGTTTTGTTTATATTTATCTGTATTTTTTTATTTATCTTTTTTATGGGAAACAAGTGCTTGCACTTATCCCTTACAGTACTTTATTCACTCCTAACATGTAGCCATTTAGCTGTATTTATTTATCATGAATAAAGTTATATTATTATTAGTTTTGGCCGGGGATGCCTACAAATATATTTGCGTATTGATAGCAGAAATAAAATCATAGTTCCTACATGAAACATTCTCTGGGAAGCTTATACAAAAAAATATTGTATGCAACACGTACGCAAATGGCTTTCGCGGACTCATCTCCATATTACGGACTCGGCTCTTCATATTACGATTCGTCCGCGAAAGCTTCATTTTGCGTACTTGTTAGACGATGCCAACGCTCAACAAAACAATAGTCTGACAACTGTGACATTTATTGTTTTTGTGTATTTTTTCCTTTGATTCTTCAGCGTTTTCCGCTTGATAATAAAAAGTTCTTCCCAAAAATAATCAATTCTAGTGGTTGAGATCTAACCTATTCTGCATATATCAGAAATCAGAAAAAACTTCTTAGTACCTCATGGTTCAAATGGACACTAACGGATACTAGGTAGTCATATTGTAAAGACTATAAGTAATAATTTCCTTCATTCAACGACATGAAAGTTACCAACAAAAAATTAAATCCCATCGACTCGATTCCTATAACTATCTGATAGATGGCATCACTAACTATACTCCTGTGTAACCCCTCTAGCCAATGTTACTTGAGGAGATTTATAAGAGGCTAGTAAAAATTAGAATTAAATAGAATAATCAAACTATTAGAAAAAGTAGTAAACTTAGATCTGAATTATCGAAATTAATTCAATTACTTACCGCGTAGAGGTGACAAGACAAGAGGCGCGTTGGTTGGTATTGTTATTTAATGTTATTAATTTACTACTAATTACTATAATTGGTCAATCTATTTACTATATTGTTATGTAACTAATTGTTTGTTACCTAACCTATATAATACTCTAGTATTCCGACTGCAAAACATTTCTTTCATACCGATACCCCATACTTTTTTCAAACGGTTTTATTTAGTTTGCCTTGTTTCTGTCTTGCGTGGGTCAAATCTGGTAAATGGAATTTCACCCCCTTCCTGTTGACCGATATCTGAAATTTGGTATACACCTTTAGTTCTGATAACAATAAAATTATGTGTATTCAGTATCATTGTAAATCAAAGATGGCCGCCGCCACAAAATGGCGGACCGCCCTTTCAAAAGGAAGTTTTTCATCATTTCTGTCACAATTGGATTATAACACAATTAAGAAGTTACGTACCCATCTCGTTGTTGAGTGCTGTAGCTAAGGTAATCGACAAAATCCTTCTGAAGCGTTTTGACAATTTTGCCATATTTTTTTACAACCCCCTCAATATGGATATCAAATGAAAGGGCTTGACTAGTAAAATACAGTACACATGAAAAAATTACAAATCCAAGATGGCGTCCGGAACAAAATGTGGGATCATAGAGTTTGGACAGTCAATACCACCCCCTCAATATGGATATCAAATGAAAGGGATTGACTAGTAGAATACAGTATACCATGAAATAATTCCAAATCCAAGATGGCGTCCGAAACAAAATGTCGGATCATAGAGTTTAGACAGTCAATACAACCCCCTTAATATGGATATCAAATGAAAGGGCTCGACTAGTAGAATACAGTACACCATGAAAAAACTCCAAATCCAAGATGGCGTCCGAAACAAAATGGCGGATCATAGAGTTTAGACAGTCAATACATCAAAACTGTAGTCTAGGTATCTAATCAAAACGAAGGACTTTGTCAACTTAGTCGAGATTTCGTTTAGAGTCGAGGACTGTGTGGCGTTAGGGTAAAAGGTTAAAGTGCGCCGATAACTGTATTTAGGATTGAAATTGTTTTAGGAAGGACAAGCTTAAGTGGCATTGAGTCGAGTAAAGTCTTTGGAAGGATTGTGTATTGAGGAGTTAGATTGCAACAAACTGACAGGAAAGAAACCTTGTAATAATGATGCACTAAATGAACTAAAGAGAATGAGAAATATTAATTAACTAAATAAAATACTAAAAACTTGAAACTAAAAGCTAAAAAATAATTAGGTATGTACCAGATACCAGTCATCACACCACACTCCTCATCAATATAGGGCATTGATCAGACTAAAATAAAATCGTGGGGCGCGTCGAATTTCTATTATCTACACTCAACCGCTCATATCATTATATGCTTTGGATGCACCTTCTCAATAGACAACTTATGCAAAAGTATGTAAAAGTAAATCCGTCACTATCATCGTGCGACATCACAGAACGATCATTTACATATTTACTCAGGTTACGCTACGCCCCACGATTTCATTATAGATCAATGCCCTATATTGATAATTATTTTTTAACTTTTAGTACATTATCAGTAGTATAGCTTCTACTATTATCTGCATCATTATTATGTTTCTTTACAATAAAAACGTTTAACTTAAAAAAAAAGTGTTCAAGTTAAATATATTTCGAGTTATAGGGGGGCGAAAGTAGCTTGGTTTCTAAAGAATCCGGAAACATTTTTTTGGCTTCGATCTTTGTGGGGTACGATCCAATGTGTCCTTGACAGATTTTTAGGTAATTTTATTGTCGGTCACAAATAGGGAATTCAAATCAGCGGTCTCAGAAAGGCGGAAGAGTTTATTTTCATTTATTGTCAGTTTCGATTGAATGAAATCGGTATATGCGGAATTTTGGTGCCGCGAAATATAATTCTTATGATTAATGCTGAAATCCAAGTGGAGGAACTGGAGCATTAATGCCATGATTGCAAACTATTTTTAGTTAATTATTTAGTTCTTTAATTGGTGCCAAATTTTGCACATTTGATCCACTTTCACTTATCGAATTGACTTGAAATTCGAACACATGTAATTACGATGTTAAACAATAATTTGACGACCTTGAGCCTATCTTGCAGCTAGGCTATCCAACAAACAACAGTTATATATATATATATATATATATATATATATATATATATATATATATATAACTGCGTCTTCTTAAAAGAGTTTTTCAATAACGGGTATTAATTTTTTTGTAACAAATCAACGGATAAATCAGAAGCTAAGAAATTAATTATATGAAAAGGAAAACATTCTCAATTGAATAGAAAGATTTGTCTGAGAATTGAAAAATCCACAATGAAAGTGACGTTATATTTTGGAAAAATCGAATAGAAAACAACTACTTCCCCGGCTAAAGCCACGCTGGACATTGAACTACATCTGACAGATATTCCACATCTGTTTTTATGAACACCCTGTTCATATTAGTTATGTTTCACCCTCCCATATTAGTTATGGTGTACAACTTTGGGGAAATTCATGTCATTCCATTCAAATATTTAGGATGCAAAAGAAGGCATTGAGAATACTGGCTAATATTGGATACCTACAGGGACCACTGTCAAGAAAATTTAAAAAAACTCAGGATTATGCCATTGCCAACTTTATTCCTATATTATGTTTTGATTGAAATACATAAGAAGAAATCATCCTTGACGAAACAATGTCATATTCACGAACATAACACACGAAACACTCACCACATTAGATGAAATCGATTGCGTCTTCACCTATCTCAAAAAATTCCACAGATTATTCTCAAGATTTCAAAGAGCTGTCTGAATACTTTCAAGAGGAAATTGAGAAATTATTTGTTGAGGCATTGCTTCTATTCTGTAGATGACTTCAGAACACATTTTTGTGGTATCACACATGTCACTACTTCTTTGATTTTCAAAATTTTTATATTTGTGATCGATGTTATTTGCTTGTTAGTTTCAACACTTTTTGTACATTTTCTACATTTTTATGTGATTTTTAGACGTAAGCCAAACATGACTTGCTACAAACATGTTGTATTATGTAACGTAGTCAAATAAAATATTCTATTCTATTCTATTCTATTTTCAAACAAATCTTATTATTTGTTTTCGGAAGACCGATTCGGACAGCCGTACCAAACAAAATAAAATATTTCCATAGAATATGCCCTACAATTATGAAACTCGAACAGAACGTGTAATAAAACACGCCTTCGCTTGTGTTATTCCCGAAAAAACCTTCATTGCGCCACCGTATTTACCTAATCTAATCCTTTCACAACATGACCCCATTTCATGTGATTCCTTTTCATCTCGTTCAGCGAAAATAGAACGAATTGTATTATGATTCAAGCGACGACTCGGCCGACCCCGAATTCCTGATTCCATTACCAATATTTACCAGTACATCCAACGCAAAGCTTTTCTCTTTGAAGGTTTCCATGTTTTGACGAGGAAAATGCACACAGTGTTTGTTAACACGGTGCTTGAAAGCTTTTATGGCGTGAAGAATCAGGAACGGATATTTGACATATTTTGGACGAAATGAAGTTAACCCACCAAGGACAATCATCTCTCTGTAGTTTTCCAAGGACAAAAGAACATTATCGAGAGAGTGTGGTCATACGTCAGAAGTGATTCATACGTCATAAAGTGTGGAAACGCTCCATTATCTCACGAGTTAATAATTTTCGGAGGTAAAGCTCGGACAGGTCGATTTTTAATGTTAGTTTTCTTCTTTTTTTAATAAAAATATAATTTTTACCCCACTACCTTACAAGATATGACGGCATCGATAATTTCTTTAATGGAAAGGTTATATTTTTATATCAGAAATTAAAAGCCCATATTTTTCTGAGTTCAACCATATCACATACGTCATATGTAACAGTTCAATTTACAGTATACTGAGTATAGAGAAAACAGGTGTTCATATTTCTTATTTATTTGATTATTTATTTTGCAACGAAAATATTAAAAGTAGTCAGTGCATAGTAAAAATAAACAAATAACACATTCACAACAAATTCTCGAATTGAGCTCCTTGGGTTGGGGATATTGTCAACTAATATCTGATGAATTCTTGGGTTAAGTTTGACAACATCGACAATTGACAATTCGTTGAATTTCAGTTCGAATTCTTTCTTTAAGGTCTTTTAAATTGTTGAGTCGGTTTATGTATACTCCACTTCACAACTAACTCCAGACAAAAAATTCATAGAAGTTAAATCTGGAGACCTACCAGGCCATACAATGTGACTGCATCCCTCGATTGGGAAAAGCATTCAGAAAATATCTTTCTACTAGAGCATAATGTGGACCAAATAGTAAAATCTATTAGACCAGGATGATTAATGTCTGGAAATGTCTTCAAATCCATACATTCTTTATAAAGAGGAATTATTTTCCCATTCTTTCAGATTTAAATTATTGGATTTAAATCACCAATAATTTTAATCAAGTGGTTTTTTTATTTTAATCAATGAATGAAATAAAAAATCTGAAATCATAAATATTATTCATTTATTTTACAAAATATAGTCAAAATACAAATTGAACGTTATTCTTAAACATGGAAAAAAATTATAGATAAAAAAAAAGTGAGCGTTTATCTATGAAAATACTACGTAGACGTGTTTACAGTCGCCACAAGCATTCGATCTGCAAGTGCAGAGAGGTTTTGTAACTTCTCTGTTACAATCAATCAATTGCCAAAGTTCAATTTTCACAATGATATAAACAATTTAGTTTTTCGAACTAATAATTACAGTTATCTGAAAAACATGTGTGAAACCTATTTTTTTTATATTTTTTTTAGTCAAATTCTGACAGTAAACAAACAATATGAAAAATATGTAAAAATATATGGACCTAGAAATTTTTTATTTTTTATTTATTAATATTTCTCTAATATTTTTTATTTGTGTAATTTTCTCCTACATCAGACATGTGAGTTTTGATTGAATTTTATCAATTGCTTGTCGCTGCTGCTTGGCTAATCACTTTCGCATGTATGCTGGATTAATCTATTTTTTTACTTCCCGCATCTGACTCACATGACCCGCTCGCACCAATGCTGCTTCTTTTTTCACAGACTGATGGCTAAAAACCCAGTTGCAACCACTTGATCCGTCACGAATATAAAACTTTTCAACTTGATTATAAATTACATGTAAACATTACGATGACAGGCGAATTACATATTCGCAGTGCACGTGTTCAGTCGTTCAAATGCGGTTCGCAGACTACTCGTCTCAATTTGCATTTTATTCATTACTAGGGCAATTTCCGAAACAGGGGATCAATTTAATTCAAAGGTTATACATGCCGAACCACAACACAACCGCAGTTTTCACGTATGTAACAAACAAATTTAAACTTAAAAAACATTTCATTTATCAAAGTGGCAAATACGGATGATTTGCGTTATCTGGAGTAAGTCGCCCGATTCCGCCACTGCCGCGCCACTTACAAAGGTGCTCCTAGTCCATACCACTCGTGATATATATTTTAGGTAGAGTATACTTTGATATTTTTACGCCAATATTGTTGCAGAAATACCAATTTGGTCTCAAAAATATTGGCAAAAAAATGTCAAAGTATATTTACCAAAATAACCACTGGAAACAATGAATATCCAAAATGTTTAAACAATTCAACAAACTGAAGATAAAAACAATACCAGGACTCTCAACATCAAGACGCTCCTCAACAACAACCTTCAGTAACATAGATAAAAATTACATTCATTCCTGGTATTTCAGAAAAGAATCTGGAACACATTCAATGTAAGAACAGTACCTATTCAAAACTAACTAACCTTGAGATCGAAATCAACCAGAATCGGGTTCAATATACAAAGAACTAAATAAAAAAAAATGAATCATAATATTAACACAAACGCAAAAGAAAATTCTCCTGTATAAACCAAATGCTTGAAAAGAAAATTAGGTTTCCCTTATTTATTCAAAACGAAAATGATAATATAGCTGCATATATGTACCTACCAAAAAAGAACAGGTGAAACTAGAGATATTCGGTTCCAAATAGTTCACGTCACATTGAATATCTTGTGAACCTTATGGCGTATATGTACTTATATTTTGACAAAAAAAGACGCGATTTCAAATTGTAATAATTTGAAAAAACTTGTATTAGAAAAAGAGAACAAATTAATTTCCGAAACTTCATCAAATAAAGTATATTTTTCATTAATAAATTTCACTATTATTTTTGTTTTGTTTTTGGCAAATAATTTCCAAACGGTACATTAATGAAAGACTTGAAATTTGTTTAGCGTATTTTTGAATTCAGAATACGCAAATCCAGTAACGTATCATGGTAATTGGCCCTTTTTGGTACAGACAAATGACATTTTTTACTTCAGGTGGGAGAGAAAAATGGAAATAAATGTTGGTTTTTATCTAATAAATCATTATTTTGTCTTTGTCATTAGTAGCTATATATATTTTTCAGGACCTACAAAGTTTGGAATTTGTTATTTCTTATAAAGACAAATGTAAGAAAATTCCTGAAAAGATAACAAATAATTTTTTTAGGACGTTTTTTTAATACATGTATTTTTTTTGCTGCACCTTAAATTATAAATTTCGATCTATAGTACCCGGCGCTTTTGTGAGTCCGCCTGATGACCTGTTAGTTTCGAGTTACTGAAAAAAGGCTGAAAACTTAGTATTATCGGAGTTAAACTCGATTTACAAACTTTTGATTCCGATTTTTTGTATGACCGATTCTTTGACGAAGAATCATAATTAAAGTTAACAATACTATATGATTTTCACTGGGTTTACAGAACCATATAACGTGTTTCGCTATATAGATATATACCCAGATTATCTCCATCTGAAGAAACTTTTGTATAATTTAGTGGATCATATTGTTTGTTGTTTATTTTGATCACCGATACGCAAGACCTTGTTCGTTTTTCACTGCATTCGATGGCCCTGAATGCGCGTCCATGAATTGACCCGTGTATACAAATTAATTACGTTTGCAGCTTTCGAGTTTGATTAGAATCCCATTCGAAGGCCTTGTGCCATTCTGCAGGTGTCCATGAGTGAGGCGCATGAAATCATCAAAATGAAGGTCGGGACTTCAATACCCCAGAGGTTCAGTTCAAACTTTTCGCGTTATAACTCGATTGAGAGTTGTAGCACAAGTTTTAAAGCTGTCTTCTGACTAAAATCATGATCCTCATGCACGATCTCTTTCATATCCTTTCAATATTCGTTAGGATATTGGTATCCGTAAAACTGTAAGAGAAAAAACTCGGATGACGTAGGTATTTAATTGGGAGGAGCATATTTCACATTGGTCCATGTGTACAGATTAGCTGTTTATCAATGGTAATTTATAGCGAATTTTTATTTGTGTCTTAGAGAAAAACTTTTCGAATGAAAGTCTCAAAAAGTTTTTTGAGAAAAGGGAAATAAATGTTAGTTAAGAAATCGAGATAATAATTCATAGATATATTTATATACATTGATAAAATGACCACGAAGATAAGGTACAGGGTTATTCACTATAAATTACCCAAAAGTTAAATGTAAAAGTTGCGTGGTTATGACTGAAATTTGATAAGATGCTATGAAATACAGTAGCGCGCAGATTTCAGGAGTTAAAAAAAATATGTATTTTTTGAATGGGATACCCTGTATATTATTGAATTTATGGAATTCTCTTTGTTTCCTGATTTCAAAAATACCATATGTTACCCCTATCTTGATTTATTAAGCGTCGAATAACTTGGTTAGACTAGTTGCTACTGTAAATACCAATCCTATGAAAATTAACATTTTTAAAGTAAGCTATGAAAATGACAACTATATTATGTTTGTTCAGTGACATTTCTGTAATGGAATAATCAAAATGTTTTACAGTGAGGAAGAAAAAATTCAAATATATACTTGTTATATAAAAAACATCAAAAATAAACTTGCAGCAAGAAGTGCATACAGGGTGGTGTATCCAAGCCGTCCAACACCGTCGGAAAATAAATTCAAAAATATTTACCAGAAGGTGAATCATACCTTCAGTTTCAGTAGGAAAAAGCGTGTTGTTCAAGAAAACCAGGAAGAACAGCTGGATATACTGCTTCATTTCGAGGGTTAGCCTATCTATATTGATTCGCTTTTTTGAAACATTATTTTTTAGAAAATTCTGAACGTAGTTTAAAAAATGTAGCCGATCAATTAGGTAAAAGTTTTTCCAAAATCCAACGTAAAAGAACAACTACAAACAATATAAAATTTTACCCGTACAAGTTTTATCAGAGAGAAAAAGGCTGGATGATTCACACTTTGAATGAAGATCCCGATTATTTAACTAAAATATTATGGACTCGTCCTTTTCTACGGCAGGAGTTTTCAATAGGAAAAATCGAAGGTAGTGCGAAAAAAAAGGCAACAGAAAAAGATTGGGTAAAACAAATAAAGAAAAGAGGAAGAAAAACTGTTAGCGTTTGGTGCGGATTTTTTTTAAATAAAATTGTTGGCCCTATATTTTATGATTATATGTTAACAGGAGTTACCTATCAAGAAATACTCATCCCAGAAGTAGAAAATATTATTTTATTGAATTTTTCAGAAGCCGAGCTTGCTAGTATGATTTGGATGCAAGATGAGACAACCCCGCATAGTGTCCTACCCATTCAAGAACATTTGAATAATGAATTTCCAATATGGATAGGAAATAATGGAAAAGTTAAATGGCCACCTAACAGTCCGGACTTGACCCCTATGGATTCATTTTCCTGGGGATTTCTGAAAGACATTGTTAATAATAATAATAATGATATTCAATTCATTAAGGCCACGATTCGACTTGAATTAGAGAATCTGAATGTCAATAATGAAGCAATTTCCAATGCACACATTAAATATCATGTTATTTGAATTTCCTAAATAAATCTATTTTTGTATAAATATTTAAACTTTTTCTTCCTCACTATAAACCATTTTGATTATTCCATTGAAAAAATGTCACTAAACAAACATATAATACAGTTGTCATTTTCATAGCTTACTTTAAAAATGCTAACTTTCATAGGATAGGTATTTACAGTAACTTGAGAAGTTTTTGGAGCTGTGTGCACGTAACAAAATAGCAGGAGTGCAAGAAATTCGTATTTCGTGCAAAAATATTTTTATTTTGAAAATCTTAGCAGAGCGCTTTCGACTAACTACTACTCACATTCAGTGCTTACCTGCAAGTAAGTAATACCTTGATAAATTTTATACGAAACATTTCGGACAATTTGAATCAATCAATCAATAATTTTCAAATTGTCAAAAATGTTTCGTATAAAATTTATCAAGGTATTACTTACTTGCAGGTTAGCACTGAAGATGACTAGTATCTAGTCGAAAGCGCTCTGCTGAGATTTTCATAATAAAAATATTTTTGCACGAAATACGAATTTCTTCCACTCCTGCCATTTACAGTAACAACTATTCTAACTGAGTTATTCGACGTTTAATAACTCATAAACGGTATGAAATAGGGGTAACATAGGGTATATTTTTGAAATCAGGAAAAAAAGATCATTCCAAAAATTCAATAATATACAAAGTGCCCCATTTGAAAAAAAATCCCCTGAAATCTGCAAGCCACTGTAGCATTTTAACAACACTCAGTCATAACTACACATTTTCATTTTTTTTTGCTGTAGCAATAATAACGATGATAAGGGGTGGGTAATTCATAGTGAATAACCATGTACATCAGACAGATTTATTGTGCCATAATGGAATTTGGGATTTCTTATAATGACAAATGCACGAAAATTACAGAAAAAATCACAAGGTTAAATTTTGAGAACGTTTTCGTAATACTTGTATTTTTTTCTGCTCCTCAAATTATATACCGGGTGACACAGGATAACGGACCCCTGAAATTTGGTACGGTTATATAAGCAACCATTTCGAATTGGATCGCATAACAGTCCAATATAGCGGACTTCCGGTTTTTCTGGAAATGCCAGCAATTTTGTTTTTTCAAATGGAACACCCTGTATATTTTTACATATTCAAGTTCTACAAAACAAGTCCAAACCTCATGTCAAATGTCATTTTTTTGAAAAAAATTAAATTCAAATTGTTTTTTTATTTTACCTCGTGGATACATGAGATTTGGTCAAGGCTAATCACAATGAGTCGCACATAACATTTTGTGTCACTTATTGATGAATCAATGCAGTCACATCACATTTTGATCAAAAATTATTTTTTTTCAAATGAAACCCCTATGGGCCCCCTACATGTCTCTCTAGAACATACATTCAGGAAAAAAATTACATTATTTATTTATTACATTATTTCGGTGCAGTAACAAATTGTATACGTTTAAAAATCTACAACTAGTTCAATAGTTTCCTTGCAGTTCGAATAATTTTTCAACTTAGTAAGCTGTGGAAAACAACATTTCTGAATCTTGTCAACTAATTGTGTTTCGCTGTCATCTTTCCTCTAAACTCTCGAAAATTAGTTAACTTCCGAGAATTAGTAGAAACGAAAAATGAAAATTATAGGTTTTCGAAGTTAGATGAAAATGAAGGAAACACAATCAGTTGCAAAAAAAATTAACGCAAGGAAACTCATGAACTAGTTGTAGATTTTGAACGTATACAATTTGTTACTGCACCGAAATACAAAAATGATATGTAATTTTTTTCCTGAATGTATGTTCTAGAAAAACATGTAGGTGGCGGCCCATAGGGGTTTCATTTGAAAAAAAATAATTTTTGATCAAAATGTGATGTGACTGCATTTATTCATCAATAAATGACACAAAAAATAATTTTTCATAAAAAATTATGTTTTTCTGTTATGTGCGACTCATTGTGAATAGCCTTGACCAAATCTCATTTATCCACGAGGTAAAATAGAAAAACAATTTGAATTCATTTTTTTTCAAAAAAATTACATTTGACATAAGGTTTGGACTTGTTTTGACCTGTTGAACTTGAATATGTAAAAATATACAGGGTGTTCCATTTGAAAAAACAAAGTTACTGGCATTTCCAGAAAAACCGGGAGTCCGCCATATTGGATTGTAATGTGATCAAATCCGAAATGGTTGCTTATATAAATGTACAGAATTTCAGAAAAATCCGTTCACGAATGCAGAAGTTACAGGGGTGGCCAGATATCCTGTGCACCCGGTATTTCGATTCATGGTACCCGGCTCTTTTGTGAGTCCGCCTGATGACCTGTTAGTCTTGACTTACTGAAGAAAGGCTGAAAACTTTATATTATAGACGTTACTTTCGATTTATATGTTTTGTTGCCTATTTTTTGAATGACCGATGCTTTGATAAAAAAAATGTTTCATTACTCTATAGCGTTTTTCGCTATAGTAGCTTGTTCAAGGAGAGATATAGGTACCCAGTTTATCTACACCTGAAGAAACTATCGTAAAATTTAGTGGAAATCATATCATATATTGTTTATTGGTACAAGACCTTTCGTTTTTCCAATGCATTCGATGGCCCTGAACGCACGTCCATGAATTGAATCCGTGTATACCAAACTAGAATCACATTCAAAGGCCTTGTGCTATTCTGCAGGTGTCCATGAGTGAGGTGCATGGAATCATCAAAAGGAAGGTCGGAACTAATCCCCCAGAGGTTCAGTTCAAACTTTTCGCGTTATAACTCGATTGAGAAGTTTTCCTCTGACTATTATCATGATCCTCATCCATAATCTCTCTCATTTCCTTTTGAAAATATTCATCAGAATATTGGTATCTGCAAAACCGTAAGAGGAAAACCTCCGCTGGCGCATTTAATCAGAAGAAGTGGATTTCACATAATTTTGGAAAACATTGGAAATTTGTTGAAAATAAATACAAACAAAACTAAATGGATGTTGATCAGTAGAGACAAAATGTATAAGGAAGTGATGAAGACAGCACCGAAATTGTTTATTGGTGGTGTCCAGAAAGAGTTGGTTGAGAAATTTAAAATATTTAGGGGTATTAATTAGTTGATCGTCTACTGTACTTTAATGATCATGCAAAAAACGTGATAAAAATAATTGCCATGAAAATCAACTATTTGAGGAGATGGAGTAAAATTATAATTTACAATACTCTTATACTCCCTCATTTCAACTACTGTGCCACTGTGCTTTATCTGGTGAATCAAAATGTGCTAAACCGATTACAGAAATTACAAAATCGAGCCATGCGAATTATTCTTTGTTGTGCACGAGATACGTCGATAAATTCAATGCTAGATACTCTCAATTGGTTACCGGTTAGGAATTATCTATTATATCACTCCCTCATATTCATACATAAGATTAAAACCGGTATGACGCCTGAGTATTTGCAGAATATTTTAATCCTCAATCAGGAAGTTCATGAGCACCACACTGGTTAGCAGAACATATAGCCAGAATTCTATTTTTGTCAAAGGTGTGACCATGTTCAACAGAATTCCAATTGATGTAAAAAATTCTGGAAGTCTTGATATTTTTAAAATTAGGCTGAAGAAGCACCTCTGTACAAACATATTGTAACATCATTTTTTTTATGTTGTGTATGTTCTGCATTTTGCTACATATGTTCCTTTGTGAGTACCTATATACATATTTTTTACGAATTTCATATTTTTATATTATCATTTTTTTTCGTTACTCATTGTACTTGATATTAGTTATATGACTAAATAAATGATTTATATATATACAGATTAGCTGTTTATCAATGGTAATTTACAACGATTTTCTATTTTAAACTTTTCGAATAAAAGTTGTGGGCCTCAGAGTTTTTTGAGAAAATGGAAATCATAGATAAGACTCCAAGAAACTGATATATAATAATTTATAGGTTTATTTATATAAATTGTTAAAATGTCCACAAAGAGAAGGCACATCAGATCAGACATATGTATTGTGCCATAATATAGGACAGAAGTAATTCTGAGGCAAAAAGTAAGAACAGAAATGAGAAGCATTAAGACTAGCTGTATATCCAACTAATGCAAATTGCGACAATCATAATCTCACAGTGAAAAAAGTAAGCATTGAATTCAAAGCTCCACATAAATTTAAGATCGACTCTACTATTTATTTAACTTTCTTTTCAAATAAAAAAAAATTATTTATTGTCAAGAAAAAATTTCTTAATAACGAATCCAAACTGCATTTCAAACACTGACTTCAGTAAAAAAAAGGATGTCATATTTGAGACAACTTGTTTTAAAAATTAATTCTTATAGTTATCTTTAAACACAATTCTCGTTGGGTTATTCTTACATATCAAGAAAGCAAGTGAGGTTGCTACTACTACGAAAAATTGGAAAGGATCCGAATGTCTCCAGTACTTTGACATTTTTACAAGAATTTTATATCTAGATAAAAAAAAATTAGTACTGAATGCGTATTCTGAGTTTTGTTCTGGAAACTATTTCAAGAAATGACATATCTATTTTTGAATGGACTTTTCGAAGTCTATACCTCCGCCCGTTTTCAAAAACTAAGAGAGAATCAGTATGTTTTGTTTATATGCCCCATTTCCACCCTCTAATTCCCTCATATTGGGACAAACCAGTATTATGTTTTCATGCATATGTATATTAAGAAAAAATATAATTAACATTCATGGCGTTCAAATATAGTCGTAGAAATGTAATCCGATACTATTAATATTTCCTACTATGATTCATTTTTTATAGAAAGCACCGTTGGCAATCCCATTCACTATGTCCTCGTAAAGTTTGTTTTCCTCGACGGCATTTATAACTGCATCAGCAGCGAGGTCATTCTCTGGCAGGACCCGCGATCCTGCACGCATGACTGCAAAATGCATCATCCATCCCAGTTGCACCAATTCGCCCCCTTTCTGAAGGACATGCACTCGAAAATGGGTCACCCGGCAGTATTGGTTGGCATTGCGTTGCAGAAAGTGGAACATCTCGGATATAAACGCTGCGCAATCGTTTTTTTTGCCCTGGATCTTCGGAACATACAAAAAAAAAAGAATCATTATCCTTTCCAGTTGCAGGTCTCCTTTCTGAGGGGCATTAATTAATAGGGTATGTTGATCATACCTTGCTCGGGAAGAACAAGCTCCCGATCGTTCTTATATTCGATCTATTCTGGGAAAATTACAGGACTGGAAGGGATAGTATCCCAATTTGAAGTAAGTAAGTGTTACATGCTGATGGCTTTTCCTGAGTTCGTGATTCATTCACTGCTGCATTTCACTTTTTCTTTCATGTTTCTGTTCATCAACGTTTGCACTTATGCTTTTGTAGAGGTTTCATTCTTTCCAGAGAATTGGAGAATATCTTTATTTTCCAAGCCGCATAGATTTCAAAAACTACCGCGTCAACGTCAACAGTCAAATGATAATTGATCTTTATACATTTTTTAGTAGTCAAATTTAAAATATTGCAAGTAACTGTCTATATTAATATGTTTTCATTACAAAGAAAAATTAACTAATAAAAAACCTTTTTAAAGACAAGCTTTTATTTAAGCCGTGTTTCAAAACGTACAAAATAAGTTTAAGTCATCGCTAACAATTATTTAATAATTTTTTGTTGAATTATTTGTTTTCAAAAGCCCTTTCTCATTACAGTATACTGAATTCACTGAGAAAAGAAGAAAGGTACATAAAAAATGGTATTACAACATGAGATAACCAACTAGAAGGAAATAGAACAAGGAACGTTTATTTCACCACATCACATCGGAAAAAACATATTTAGGAACAATTTTTAAGTAACACACTATACACTATTGAGTCTACTCACCCCAAAAGTAATAAGAGTAATATTGTCAGGAAAATGATTTTTCCATAGAAATCACCAAAATTGTTTAAAGAGTAAATTGAAATACAGATTGTGTCTTATTCGGGACAATAAGATCATGGGTACAGCGTCTGTACAATGGAAAACGTATCGGTATCCAATACACACGTTTTCATAAAGAACTGCTGGGCGTGAGAATACAAAATATAGAATTCTAATGTGTTTTATAAAAATGATTTGAGTTTTTAGAGTGGTCCCGAATATAAGCATCGTTAAGACTGGACCAACTTAGCCGACCATCCAGTAAGAATCACGAAAATTCAATTAGCAAGTTGGATACTGAAATTTTAAGAATATTATATTTTTAGTTTCATCATCATACAATTTGAGTTTATTGGTTGTGAATCAATTTTTTTATTTAAGGTCTGTAACTCCAGGTACACTAGTGAGGGATTCGTTTGAACATATCAGAGGTATAAAATAGTCAATCTTTATTAAATAGGATATCCTAATATACAATAAAAAAATATTACAAAAAAAAAAGTCCCACACACAGTACCAAGCATATTGATTATAATTTGAATTATGAAGATAAGTTAACTACTCTATGTTTTGTAAAACAAAAAAATAAAAAATTTAAATACATTTTTTAAATCAGTTTTAAATCTTTTTACAGAATTTGCTTCTTTCATGGTGTTTGGTAGATTGTTGAATTATATTAATACCTTGAAAAATACAGTTTTCTTTTCACCGCCAGTATTAGTTCTTTATAAATGAAAGGAAGAATTTGATCTTGTCTTGTATCCAAGAATTTGGTTATTCAATACATTAAATTCATCGAAACAAGTTCGTTGAACACCTTTGGTTATTTTAAATATGAATACCATTATTAAAAAGGCTAATAGGCACTGTAGCGTATTCAACATTTGATAAATGGAAGTATGATTTATTGAATCATTATAGTTGGATAATATTCAAAATGGGGTTTAATTGCAATTATATGTTAATATTCTGGAGCTAACCGTCAACTTAATTGCAATTCTAGAGAAGAAATATATTTTCTTCGAAATTTTTCGTACTACATATTCAGCGTGGCTATTCGAAAGTGTTATCTACAATAACTCCTGAATATTTTATTTCAGATACATATTTTAGTGCGGTGCTATCCACTTCAAATTTCATTTCATTATAGTTAATAGAGTTTAGTTTGTATTTAGTTGTTATTACCATAGCTTTTGTTTTATTTGCATTCAATTTACTCTTTTGTAAATATTTTTCATAGTAGTTTTGAGATTTTCTAGAGCATTGTTCAGGTTGATATCTGAAGTATAAAGCAATGTATCATAAAACACCCATTTTTGTTGATGCAAATCAGTTATATAAAATTAAACTTAATGGACCAAGTACGGAACCGTAAGAAATACCATAGTCGATTGTTTTAAAATCCAAATTTTCATTATTTATACGATATATATGTCAATTGTATTTTAATTGTTCGTGAAACTATTACAATTTTGACTTTATCGGAATTAGATATACATCGAATAATTTACAAACAAAGATTTATTAATGTCAGAAAATCTTCGATATGCGACCAATTTCGCCTGGAGTATCCATTTCACCACTCAGCATCGAAGTTTTCACGAATCCATTTAATTTATTCATGAAGAAACGGGAGATTTCGAAGGTCGCGCCAAACTAATTGCAGCGGGAACAGTAAACAACTCTCGTGACGGAGTAAACATGTTTATCTCTGTCACGAGCGTTTTGGGGATTTCGGTGATTGGAAAGGACAGTAACGCAGTAACGTAGCTGTGTGGAGAGAGAACCCGCATCAAGGTTAGCTTTCACAATAATCATATCTAAATTCGATAGTAAATTAAAGTTATCTGTAGCTTTCACTCCACCATAAATCACGAATTTTGGTGACAAATTATTCCTCATTATCATCATCATCATCATTATTCCTCATTATCACTTCATCTAAAAATCAGCATGCATTTTTGAGAAATTGATGATTTGCCGCATTTATTAAAGGAATAAAACAATTACGTTTTAATGCCTTGCTCATGTAATGCAATGCACAAATCACGGCTACAAAAATCTCCAACTCACAAGAAGAAAGAAAGCATGCAGGAAATACAGCATAAAATGCCGATCTGGATCAATATCCTGAATATGGATATAAGTGAATAATGTGGAAATTTCAGTGGAATGTTCAAGTGTTTTACATAACCTAGGAATTCAACTAATTCCAATTCTGGTAAAATAATGGATAAAATTCGAAAAACTCGAAAGTTCCCAAAACTTTCACCATCAAGATTTTTCTTTCGATAGATACAGTTGCATTGGTAACAATGCTCGTTAATTTCACTGATTGACAGATATTTTCAATCGTTTACCAATTTTAACCAAACTGGGATTTTCCTTTTACGTAACAGGCGAGGTAGATCGCATATTTTGCATCATACAACTCTTGCGATAGACCAGTGAATATTACTAAAAAAGCTTGCAAAAATGTTCATGCATGGAAGCAATCATTTATATCTAGAAAATGCCACAATTAATCACACGATTGAAGTGGCGAATATTTAAAATATGAGAGTGTCTCATCTACTGGTGCGACGTCATTGGTGAAAGGAGCAGGTTCTTTCAGGATTTCGAATTGATTTTCTAGCGTTCACAACACTTATCTCTGACGTCGCTACAGAGTATAGTCATTGGGCGGTTTTTTTGTGCGTAGCAGATTAATTCGAAGTTTAATAATGCAAAACTTTCAAAAAACAATACTGAAAGGAAATCCTTTACCAACCACTGTTTATATGAAGTAGAGATTAGATAGAATTATAAAAAACACGAGCTAGCAGAAGCTGGTCCAGCTACAAGGTTCCACAGTGGTAACTGAAGATACATATTTTAATCATATTCTGTTATTACGGTATCATCTCATAACTGAATGAGCTTTCGAATTCGAAATGTACTCTTTATATCCACATCAAAATGAACTTCACACCAGTGCTCTATAAAAAATTCGTCATCATTTCGTGTGGCATATCATGAATTCATTGACTAAGTGTTATATATGTATATACATTTATAGAACAAAAAAATTTTAGGATTAGCCCCGAAATTTTAGATATGTTACTTTGAAGTATCTTAAAACGATTAACGGAAGTAATTTTTTTCCAACCCCCGAGGAGGGTTGAAAAAAAACAAAGTGTCTTTTTTAATTATGCAAAATGGGTTAGATCTAGAAAAAAAAATCCTAAATAAGAGTTGTAGAGTATAAAATTTTACATCAAAATTATATCTTGACTTTTTTTGGTATTATCAAAATTAACAGAAGCCAGAAGCTGAAGGAAGATAGTTTAGCTGAAGGAAGATAGTTTAGCTGAAGCTGAAGGAAGATAGTTTAGCCACGGTTTTTAATTTGGGAACACCGCGCGGACCTACCTCTTCAACATCTTATTCCTAAACGGAGAAGGTATTATCATTATCGGTGGAAACAAATGATCGCGCAATAGGAAAATAGTAATCTGATGCAGAGGCATATTTACAAGCATTTATTTAGTTTCACCTGCCGCCATGTCTGTTGCAGGCGCTGTCCAGGATTTCGTTCAGGGGGGAGCATTTTTTGTGTGATAACTTATCATTCAGAAAATTTGTTCGAAAAAATATAGAAGCCAATAGTGCAGTTGCTGTCGAGAAAAAAAGTTGAATTTGAATAGTGATGTCTTTAGTTTAAAAGTGTTAAAAACATAAAATTTAATTTGAAGTAATGTAGATAGATATATCAATATTATTATAATACTTGATTTGTTTGATAACATGAATGTCCAGCGTGGCTTAGCCAGGAAAGTAGTTGTTTTCTGTTAGATATTACAAAAAATTAATAATAAATTATTGTCGTAGATTTTTCAATTTTCATAAAATCTTTCTAATCAATTTTCAATTTGAAAATTATGGTTGTTCTGTCAAAATTCATAAAATCACAATGGCAGCTCCAAGATGGCGGATGATGTCTGTGATTATGGTCAGACTCCATTCAAAATTGGTATGTATGGTTGGTATTCGGTGTCGGATATTATGAATTTTTGTCAAAACTCATCAATACAAGATGGCGGACGAGTTTTGTAATTATGGTCCGATTCGATTCAAAATTGGTTGTCAGGGTTTTTAGGGATGGAGATTATGGATTTAGTCGAAGATTATTGTTTTTTTTTCATTTATGATTTAGAGATGGCAGCTCCAGGATGGCGGACGAGTTAATCTGTAGATGGTATCCTCAAAGGCCTTATAATAACGATACTTCATCAAAAATGCATAGATCAGGGCGTACTTATTAAAAAGCTCAAAATAAAATAATTATTAGAAAAACCTTTTTGAAGACAAGCTCTTATTCAAATACGCTAAAAAATAATTGCTTTGGATGTGTGACGTGGGTTATTCCGTGAGTTATAAATTCAAAAGCTTGTCGCTGAACTGAAAACTTTGCGCGACAAACTCTTGAATCTATAACTCGCACATCCAAAGCAATTATTTTTTACTTTTAAGCGCCTTTGAACAAAAACTTTGTGCAAAAGGCACGCAATCAAAAGTTGTTTTTTGTATGTGTTTATCTACTTCAGCGTAGTGTTGATCAAAGCTATTTTGCACCGTTCCATAATTTGATTGCAGTTTGGACTTCTGTCGGCTTGTTTCTACAAACGAAGTAAAAATTCATGTATGGCCAGTGTCAGAGATAATTCTATAGCCACGCCTAATTACCATTCCTATTGATGCAAACACAGTTTTTTTTGGCAGACGCAGAGCTAATAGTATAATCGACAAGTGGACAATGGTCTAAAATAGAGATACTGCTCTTAAAATTATGTGTGATAGCTCATTGAATCCGGAATAACGCCTAGGAAAATGTGCCAAAAGCGTGTATTAGCACATAAAAAATTGCAAAAGTTATAAACAATTAAAGATGAAAAAAAAATGGCATTTCGTTTTTTGCCAATATTTCATAAACTATTAATATTTGAGAAATTTCAAAAAAAGATTCTAAAAGAGGAGGAAATTTCCAATAAAAAACTCCCAACTCCCGGAACTCTATCTCCATTATTTATAATTTTAATACAACGCTGAAAATAGGTCTCCGCGCGACATTTTTAGGTTGCGCGCGCGGCGTCAAAAACGAGTAGACAATATATTTTTTTTTATTTGAAAAAATTATGGTGTATTCGGAACACTATAAATAATTTATTCCCGCTGGAAATTTTACTTAGAGTTGATTTTTCAACAAGTTAAACGATTGTTAACCAACAAAAATTTCTCGAACTTCTGTCTTAATTGTAAATGAAAAAAAATGTTTAAATAATTGTGGTAAAAATTTTTCGCTTCGTGGAGCCTTCCTTATATACTATTACAAGATCACGCCATAAAAGTTAAAAAAATATTCATACTTTGTTTTAATAATTTTTGTACCTAACAAAAACTAAAAAATCCAAGTAATGTTTTTAAAAATTTTTTTTGCATAAAAAAGTTTTCCCGCTATTTGTTGATACATTCTTAATAAACAAATTAATTTTTTCAATATTTAAAAAAAAAAATCTCTCACAACTTCATTATATTACAAATATTATGACTCAAAAAAAAATCCCCAATAACAATTTTTAATGGTTTATAATAGTTTTTTTTATATTTCTATTGTCTAAATAATTAGTTAAGAAATTATTTTTTTTCTAAAAATCACAATTGACAGTCCTCTATGAAATAACAGAAAAAAATTGTTTTTATCAACAATTCCATCGTTTATTAACTTACCAATTTGTTATAAACAGATTTTTAACTTTGTTAGATTTTTGTTCTGAAACTTCCAAAATTTACAAAAACAACCATATATAACAAAGTATAGAAAAAAGTTTTTTCCAATTTTTTATTGTATTTTGGGAATTGGAATTGGAAAAATTGGGAATTTTTTTTTTAATACTTTGTTATATATGGTTGTTTTTGTAAATTTCAGAAGTTTCAGAAAAAAAATTAAAAAAGTTAAAAATTTGTTTAAGATAATAAACAATGGAATTGTTGATGAAAAAAACATTTTTTTGTTACTTTATGATTTTTAGAAAAAAAAAAACAACTAATTATTTAAACAATAGAATTATAAAAAAAACTACTATAAACAATTAAAAATTGTTATTAGGAAATATTTTTTTTCAAAAATCATAATATTTGTAATATAATGAAGTTGTGAAAAAAAAAATTTCAAAAATATTGAAATAATCAATTTGTTTATAAAAAATGTATCAACAAATGGCGGGAAATTTTTTTTTGCAAATCAATTTATATCTTGTATTAATAAAAAAACGATAATATGATGATTAAGAAAAATATTACTTGGATTTTTTAATTTTTATTCAAGTACAAAAATTATTATGAACGAAGTATGAATATTTTTTTAACATTTATGGCGTATTTTGTTGAGTTTGTATATAAGAAAGGCTCTACGAAGCGAAAAATTTTTACAATTATTTTTTAAAAAAATTTCATTTACAATTAAGACAGAAATTCGAACATTTTGTTTTAAAATTTAATTTTAAAAATTAACTTTAAGTAAAATTCCCAACGGGAATAAATTATTTATAGTGTTCAGAATACACCGTAATTTTTTCAAATTTAAAAAAATATATTTAATACCTTAAATAAATAATTAATGTGTCGTACCCGCTTTTGACGCCGCGCGCGCAACCTAAAAATGTCGCGCGGAGACCCATTTTCAGCGTTGTATTAAAATTATAAATAATGAAGATAGAGTTCCGGGAGAGTTTTTTATTGGAAATTTTCTCCTCTTTCAGAATCTTTTTTTGAAATTTCTTAAATATTAATAGTTTATGAAATATTGGCAAAAAACGAAATGCCATTTTTTTTCATCTTTAATTGTTTATAACTTTTGCAATTTTTTATGGGCTAATACACGCTTTTGTCACATTTTTCTAGGCGTCATTCCGGATCCAATGAGCTATCACACATAATTTTAAGAGCAGTATCTCTATTTAGACCATTTTCAACTTGTCGATTAGACTACAAAAGCTCTGTTTGACTGTCGGACAGGAGATAGATCTTTGCCCCCTGGCGCCTCTCTCAAGGAATTCTTGAGCGCAAATTTCTATAGCATGGATTTCTGCTTGAAAAATGCTCGGGGCTTTACTTAGGGGTCTTATAATGTTATCTATGAATGATACTTGTACTTCGCAGGAGATGGAACAACTTTTTTGTGGGTCCTCGCGTCTTTTTTTCGAACTGCTTTTTGTTTGAATTTTTCTCACTACTGAATGAGTTGAACACCAGCAGCTTTCAGTTGATACTTTACAAGCTGGTAACAAAAAATATTTATCTCGTGGCCTGCCTATATTTTCCACTCAATTTTGACGCGCCACAATTTTATGCGGCATCATTTTCCAGCTTAAAACGCATTTAAAAATAATTTTAAACGAAATGGTATAGAGTTATTGAATTCTACAACCCTGCCAAATATAAGCTCCCGTAGTCAAATAATTTAGATTTTCGATGGATGTGACAGCCGCCGGGAAGAGGGTGAGGCTATCAGTGTTCGTTTACCGCCTCCAAACATTAATCACATCGAATAAGAAGATTGGCAGTCCTCTGGTGCTGTTGATACAGTTTCGTTCATCATTCTCTATCTCCTGGTCTATTACGCAAATCTCTACTAGGCCTTCTCGTACGTACAGCGCTTACGAGACTATTTAATAATCCATCAGACTGGTCGCAATTGCGAGTTGCATGGTCGTTTGTAGAGACAAATTCCCTAGATGGATCCGATAATTCTCTCTTACACATGTATGTAATTTACTGTTATTTATTGTTCTTTAAGCTCGTACAAGAGCAACAACTCCGGTATTTATCTGATTGTACAAGGTTGTAATTTGAGAAATTATTGATCTCGAGCTCCTCGAGCATGACATTGTTGAAATTTCGTATTTTATTGGTAGATTTTTTTTCATTTTGTGTCTGGAGTACCGGGCAGGCGTATTGGTTCGGTGTTATTCGACAAAAATACGACGGCCGGTTAGTTGTACAGTATGGATCACATTTCATCGATTTAAATATTTCTCAAACATTGAAATATTGTTGCGAAGCTATAGGCTTCAGAAGGGGAAAATATAAGAATCTGAATTGACAATAATTCAACCAAATTTATTTGGTCACTCTTATTGGCTTGTCCCGACTAAATAAAATTCATCCCAAAACACAGCTGTATTCGATTGATGGAATCATTATATTGCAGTGACAAAATTGATTTCTACATGCAATGCTAACATTTCTTTGATTTGAATATATGTTCATCTATTGGAACAATCTCCAATTCATATTGAATGAAAATTTGTTTCAACACAAATAAATTAATCTATTTATAATAACGTATACTCTCCAAGTTTACCTACTCGCTATTCTTCTATCCCTTTCATCGGTAAATTTTCTAATGACATTAAAAACATATTCAAACGTTTCAAGGAGGATTGTCACATTTGTTTTAAACCAACAATACTATTTCAAACATTTAAGTCAATAACAAGGATAAATCCCGTTTGACAACTCAGGTGTATACGAAATCAGTTGCTTCGAACATTGGCCAAAGTGGCAGGAAAATCATTACTAGAGTGAAAGAACATAAGAAAATTATAGACAAACATTTGGAGAAATATCAAAACACTTCTATGGTAGAGATCAATTCTAATAGTTCCTTCGCTAATCATACTATTAATTCTAATAATTCTAATAAAGATATAAAAATACTTCACCGTTCTAACAAAGGTCGTTTATTGAATACTCTTGAAATTTTCGAAATTAATTCTAATATTAGAAATCTCCTCATAACATCATTAAACGAACGAATCAACTTTGATTGTATACCCTTCTTCAATTCTTTACATTTTCTGTAACAAGATGATTGCTATTCTACACATCACGAATATATATTCAAAAAACGGTGTTTCTCCTTGCCTTTACTTAATGTTTAAATGATTTTGTTCTGTTCTCTCCCCCCTTAGTCTGGTTAATATCATCACATTAGATGGCGCCACAATAACCATTTGTTCTTATGATAAGTTTCAATGGTGCCACACTTGGCAGCGCCACTGTAGTATGTCATCTGACCGTAATTGTTGGTTACACCTTACATTAACTTGTGCAGTTAATAATAATTTAAATGATTATTCACCGCTCCTTCACTTGTTGGAACTTTCAACAACTCTACATCCTCTTAACCTTTAAGCTTTTAACTTCGACTTCAACATGTATTTAATGTTAGGATAAATTATCTTTCCCAGCCCCCATTTGTGCTGGAAGATGTTCTTGTCAACTATTGTGGTTTTCTCCTTTTTGTAGCTCTACTTATTGCTGAGGATGAACCTTTAAAGGTTTGAAACATGTACAATATATATTATTTGGATTAGCCTTCTAGACTCCATTGAACGTGTGGAGATGACTTCTTATTTTTTTTTTGGATATTCTCACCCACTTCGAGATTTTGGACGTTCACAGAAATTACAAATATAATATTTATTTGAATCAAACAACAGAAATAGATTAATTCAAATAGAAGAATATTATATTGGTTGAATTATAAGCCTTAGATGGCGAAGCATTCGCACAACTGACCCTGATTTAGATAATGTTACCGAATAGCAAAGCCAACTTATCATCGTTGCGACGTCTGGGCTTAAACGTCTAGTGTAGGCTCTCATGTTCCGTTGCCATATTTGTCAATTCAGTGAATTAACAAAATGATTACTCATTTGAATAAGTATTTTTAGTAAAGAGATCAGCTTATTTTGTTGAATTGACATTTTATTGAATTCATCAATTGGACATAAATACTTGTTTGAATGAATATTTTTGTTGAAGCAATCGGCAAATTCTGTAGATTTGATCATCCGATTCAACAAAATAATTACATGGTTGAAACATTTCTACCAAAACAAGTAATGAATAGAGTTGGTCGAATAAGATATTTGGTTCAAGCAAATTAGTTTCAGTTGATTGAAATTTTAAATTTGATCCAAAACCAAGAAATAATTTTACCAATTTTGAGATTATATTTTATCGTGCATGTAAGACATATTTATTTATTTGATTCAAATAAATTTTATTTTTTTAAACAATTCTTTTTTTTCTGTTTATCATTGTTTGCCACTTTCAATGAAAATAGCGGAGTAATAGTTTGTAAAAAATTGTAGAGATTATATAGGATTTTTTATTTACTATCTTTTGTGAACTATATATTGTATGAGTGGAGACACTGAATCACCTGAAAACTGCAGGTCAATTTATATCATACCAATACTAGGTAAAATTGAATAATTAGGTATTTTGAGGTAAATCAACTCCTGAACTCGAGACAATTTGGATTCAGTAAAAGTCGTTCCACTATTGAGGCGATCTATACGATGATAAAGGATATAGTGGATGGTTTTGAAAACGGAAATCACACATGTGCTTTTGACTGCATCTCACATCAGGTATTATTTGATAGGCTGTAGCACTATGGAGGAGTAGCCTTAGCCTTTTTCAAATCCTACTTATCAAATAGATACATGTCAGTACACTGCTCAAATCGAGCATGGGGTACCCCAGGGGTCTGTATTAGGTCCACTTCTGTTTATTATCTATATAAATGACATATTTGATCATATGAACTTTATCAACAGCATACTATTCGCAATTTTTTATCACTCAAAGAGTAATCTGAAAGATTAGAATCAAGTATCAGTTCATATCTTTCCCGTAATACCCTAAAGTGTAACGAAAATAAAACGAAATCTATTATTTTGTCAAAGAAAAAATATTGTTACTTATGAGAAATCAGTTAAACTCCGGCGTTTTTCCTAAACATGCATGAGTTACCGCGTTTTTACTAAGCACTTATAACATTTTATGACTGTTGCAACCTGAAAAAAAAAAGTTAATGATAGTTTGACAACAAGAAAAAAAAATAAGGCTGACATTATGAAACGAAAACAGCCTATTATTTGTGCATGCATGGCATAAATGTAAATTCAAATGTGCATCTCCTTTTCCTGAAGATCGAAGACAGGAAATAAATGTACAATTTTGGAACCTTTCACGCTGGAAGAAGAGCCTTTGTATTGAATTCCTGCGAACGCCAAGAAGTCAAAAGAAGAACTGCATAAGGGATAGGTGGACATTATAGTAGAAATAATGTTTTTGAGTACATTCAAAAGACGTATGAGAATAACTTTTAATCAAATTAAACCGATGGAAATACTGAAGCTAAATAACCTTTAGTCTAAATGATATTGAGCTCTAAACTAATGTAAGTTACTGATTTTGAGTCGGCGCCAAACAAACAATTATCGAAGATCAATATCTATGAAAGAAGTCATCAAAACGCAGCCGTGCATCTCGCTGCCATCATTTTACGCTTCACCTAATTCAATTGCTAGTTTATTTGGCGCCGACTCAAAATCATTTACTTACATTAGTTTAGGAGCTCAATTATCATTTAGACTAAGAAGGTTTATTTTATTTTTTGCTTTTCAGTTGATTTTTTCGTCGGTTTAATTTCTTGTTAAAAAGTTTTTATTTTTAACTTTTCAGTTCCGTATTTCGTCGGTTTAGTTTTTTGTTAAAAAGGTTTTATTTTTCAATTTTTTGTGGCTAAAATCTACCAATTACTACCTACTTGTTTTTTGATTACTTCCAATATACTTACTTACCCACCTTACTTCAACTATTACCAGTTAAATAATATGATTATCTACTTTTACTATTTGTTGTAATATAAATTATTTTCGTTGTTCTGGTTAGTTTATTTCATTACTTTGTATATCATTCCATCCTCTCATAGAATATAATGGTTTTGACGAATGTGGAACAGAAATAATGTCAGTAGCGATCTCTCATTGTCAACTACGTATGTGTGTGCCAATGTTCACTAGTGAAAAATCAATTATCCCCTATTTTTCTACCCGTAAGGGTGGCTAATTCCTTTCGAAATCCAAATATAAAGGTATACCCTATCTATTAAAAAAAGAATCATCCAAATCGAAGAACCCAGTACAAAGTTATGCCTGATAGAATCGGTTAACGGACCAGAATTCAGAGGGTGAGTGATCAATATCCTTCATTTCGCTACCCTTAGGGGTGGATTTCATCTTTTAAATTCGAATGGGACCAACTTCGAAGTACACCCTATCCACTGAAAAAGGAATTATCGGAATCGGACGCCTCAGTAAAAAGTTATGCGTGATCATACATAAAAAAATATGATGGAAAAACATAAAATATACGGGTCGAATAGAGAACCTCCTCCTTTTTGGTTTCGTCGGTTGAAAAACTTAAAATATACGCGTGGACTAGAGAACCTCCTCCTTTTTGGTTTCGTCGGTTAAAAACACGCATGTGTTTATGCTTTTCTATTTGAGTATGCTTTTCTATTTGAGTATCCTGGGATATAAACCAACCAATGAAAATCATATGATTCTCAGTACAAACTCGATCAACAAACAAACCGGATATATTCAAAATATATCGTTCAGTTAACCACAATACGAGGAGAATTCTATCTTCTCTTCAAGACTTCATAATGTGAATTTCAACTGCCAAACTGCATAAATTTTCTTCAAGACAAGGCAACACAGCCTAATGGTACGAAATTACCAGAGTGTCTCAGTAAACCACGCGGCTTTCCTTTGGAAAAAAAAAGAAATTATTTTGAAAAATTTGAGTGAAGTTATTCCAGAAAACAGAAAAAGATTTTGGGTGAACATACCGATTCGGGAAGATTTGAGCCATTGATTTTTTTCCATGTTTTGTTTGGAAAAAATATACTTATTTTTATACCTAATATATTTGTTCAAAATATCTCGCAATAAAGGATATCAAACGCAATTTATGGAATCAATTGCATTTTTTTCGACTGTTTATATTCAATAATATGAAGTATGCTTAGGAAGATCGCAGTATGACATTTTTCTCAAGCATACTGTTGAATTCTGTATGTTGGATGTTTGGGAAAAACGAAGCATCTGTCATAATTTATGGTATATGTACTTTGGTTTAGGTTTTTAACGAAAATATTATTTCTATGACATTGAATAATCATTTCCCAATGACAAATATAGCTTAAACTGTTTAATTCAGAATGGCAATGAAAAAATACAAAATGATCTTTTTATCCGTTTAAACTTTTCAACAGATACGCGTTTGTGCTAATCAGGGCAGAAATTTCATCATAGTATAATTTTTTTTTTTCAATGTGTTCCTATTACCTACAGAATTCTTTATCATCAACCTCATAAAGAAAAACGTGTTCCAATTGGTTGTAAAATATGGATAAAAAAATTAATTAGGTAACTGGTCAACCATAAAAACTCGAAATTTCAAATATAAAAGTGTTATGTGTAACATGGATCATTCTACAGAGTAAGAGAACAACAATTTCAATTGAGGACAAACGACATCGAATGAAAACTCAGTTACGCCTATCGAATAGATAGATACCAGAGATGTATAGATATACTCTCGCTCTCGGCTTCACTAAGTTATATTGAGCTGGTTCCCGCAACAAGTCTCGCTCAGAATAGTCCGGGTAACCTACTTTCGGCAGCCTAGCCCACCGAGCACAAATAGAATACAAATGCACGAACTGACAATCTAGATTGTCTAGTAGTGAATACTGCCAAAATGTTCAAAGAGAGATTTGTTTATTTGTGAAATGGGATGCATACAGGTAGGGTCTAAACTTGCTTCCACTAATTACTATCGTTTCGGACGTCCATCGTCTTAATGTATTTAAAAGGTTTTCACGACGTTTCGAATGCTTGTATCTGCAATCGTCTTCAGGTGAATACTGACAAGTTTAGGTGCTACTTACCAATTTATACGACTGTCGGCGCAATGATGCGTGCAATTCGGCCATGTGCAGCAGTGCGTGTAATTTCGCGCGGTGTGGTGGTGCGTGAAGTTTCGCGCCTCTGCAGCCCGCCAGAAAGAGCAATCAGGGGTTTCCATACGTTCTTGATCTCAACGCTTGGTTGACTAAAGGCGTTATTGGCTTCGATGTAGGCGGCCTCTTTGAACTTTCGTTTGAACCAATGCTCCTCTCTATGTAGAACACTTGCGTCGTCCCATAGAACTCGATGGTGCTCAGTCCAGGCGTGGTCAGCGATTCCCGATTCTGATGTTTCTCCACGTTGAGTCCATTTCTTGTGCTCATCCAATCTTACCGATAACGGTCTCTTCGTCTCTCCAATGTAGGAATCTCCGCATTCACATGGAACTTCATAAATGCAATTCTTACTGATTTCATTTTTGTTGTCAGGTTTGGTCTTGGTCAGGAAACTCCGTAAAGTATTGCCGGATCGGAAGCAGCTCTTGATGTTGAACTTGTTTCCGATCCTTCTGATCTTCTCGGAAACACCTCTGATGTACGGAAGGCAGATCACTGTGCTTTGTTGTTGCTCTTCAGATGAACGACAAAGCACAGTGATCTGCCTTCAGAAAGTTTCATTCACAATGTAGATATTTTTTCAAATGAAATATCAAGTTATGTAGATTCGTGGTGTTTTTGAACTAACAAGCTACTCCACTATGAAATATCGAATTCAGTCCATATTTTGTATGTACGCGTGGTATAAGCACGTTTCGTGTTGTGTTATCTGAATCTCGTGAAACTTAACATTTGGATCATGCAAATTCGTATTCACAGCTTAAATGTTGAGGAGTTTCACTGATACCTATAATTTCATGTTTGCGCCGACTAAGAAAATGTATTGAGAGAGACGGGAATCATATATCATATCGAGCAGTTTTTGTAGCGGATTTTGCATTTCTGTTTGCTCTTGAGGCTTGCGATTGATGTTTTGTAAGGTAAACGTGTTTCCATGATAAAAATTCGTTATGAACATTGTACCTATCATTTCTATTTTCATTACAAATTAATCTTTTCGAATAATGGTAGACATCTCAGGTTAGATGTCGTCGAACAAAAATGCATTCTTATCAAAAATCGTTGCTCCGATCGATTTTCCACACGGGTACTTTTATTCAGGAATTGTCCAGGTAACCTTGTCTTGTTAAAACATATTGACAAATCCCAGTCATTTCAAAGTTTTGGGGTGTGGACCATCGGGGGTAGTCCATACCTGACTTTGTAGCAAAACAATTGACTCCTGCATGAAAGCTCATCGAAGGAATTCATTTGTTTAGTCAATCACCAAAATTGAGATGATTTTGAATATTCACTTTGGAAGTTATCAAAGAAAAACATTTTTCATTTTGTAACTTTGAGGGCCCGTAACTTGGACACGAAGGCTTTTAGGAACAAAAGTTATATGAAGTACTGGTGATATTTTGACCCCATCTATACATTCCCGAGAGGAAAAGAGGAAGTCCAGGGACACCCTGTATACACATATACATCTATTTGAGAACCCAGTGTAAAATTAAAATAACTATTCAGTCTATCAAACACCGTAGGATTGATACTAAACGTGATTAACTATTGAAAGATTGTCATTAGAGTGTCGTATTGATAATTGAGTAACAACCATATTCCTGTAAGATTTTTGTGATTGGGTCCAACTGAGATCTGTTAGAACATTGAATTCATTGGCAAGACGAAGCATTGCTATAGTATTTCTAATCCCAATTGGACCGACATAAAAAGTTTCGGGAAGGAATTGTCTTTGCAGATGCCGCCTTGGCATAGGCGTCGGTATATTATTTTTCAGTGGTATTTTTTCAGTTACTTATTCTTACAATTATATCAATTGATCACCCCATGTAAAAGTAGACACATGTTATCTCTACTGAATTTTATTATTTGTTTCGAAAGGTCTCCAGAAAGCCATATTGATAAAATTATTTCCAATGGATAATTCCTAACCTCACCAACACACGGCACTGATTAAGGAATATTGTGAACTCGGGAAATCATGCGGCTTCAGATAACATGTGTCCAATCCAGCTAGCCGAGCTTTTATTACTCAAATATATTTGATAGCGCCTTTACTAATAATCTGGGCAACATTGGTCACACGCCAGAACTTTTTTATGATTTTACTAGGAACGCTTTGAAAGTAAAAACACTGGTAGTATATAAATTTCCCATTTGCCGGGCAGTGTATATGAACACTCCCCGTTGTGCTTTTATTTTTATTGCCGTTCCAATTGGGATTAGAATAACTTATACAAGAGGGGCCTTCTCGGAGTATGATAGTGATATGGTAAACATAGTTGAAAAACGAGCACTCCTGGGTGGAACATTGAACGTTATCATCGATAATAAGTACGGTGAATTTATTTTGTTACTTATTAATTTGATTAAAAATATTAATGAGCCAACCTTTCGCCTATTTTCCAATGACAGTATTTTGAAGTCGTTCCTCAAATCAATTGACTTCACCGTACGGTAATCAGGTCGTACATGGTATTTTTATGAAATAAAGATATCGCATTCTGAATTTTTTCTAATTGAAATTGTGTTGATTGATATCCGCAGAATGACGTATTGTCATCGGTTCTTAATACGTGTGCAAAATTTCAAATAATTCAGACGTTTGGAAGAGGGTGAAAATTAATTTCAAAGATTCTGTTACATACATACAGGTGAACTTAATAAAAGCGTGATAAAAAGCAAAATCATGACAGAAAGTGGAGAAAATTCATACTTGATGTATTTGCCTACTTGAAAATAATCAGAGTTAGAGTTTATGTTAGGATTCTCCGAACAGCAGATTTGTAACGACTCATGCTGTTATAAACTCCGAACATTCTATAGATTGGAGAATTCTGCCCAGAGTTTGTTCTATAATAAGAATCAAGAAAGTAAAAATCATATCTCAAATTTTTTTTGCGGTATGAACAACGTTAATTTAGATAATAAGTAAGGGGAGTCTATAAGGTCATTTATAACTTTGAACAAAAACATCATGTTTCTTCGAATCCTACAGTTTTTCTCTGATAAGACATTGTATTCGATTCTAGCCAGTTGGGAAGTTATATTATTTGCCGCATACCTTGTAGATCAAGAATTTTAGAAATTCATTTTGTAAACTTTCTAATCTGTTTTTATATAAATTGTATTGTGGATTCCATATGACTGAGGCAAAATTCATTTTACTATGTACAAATGCATGGTAAAGAGATTTGATTACTATAATAGACCGGAATTGTTTACATGATCTGATCAAGAAGCCCAGCATTATATTACATGAAATTACGAGACTATCAATGTGTAAACTAAATGTCAATTTATTGTCAAGGATAAACCTCAAGATCTTTTATTTATTCTATAGACTCCAGAATACTGGTGTTGATGAGGTAGTCATAGAAAATATTTTGAGATTTCTTGTAATTGTTGTTCTACAGTATTTTTCAAGATTTTAAATAAATTCATTGTCAATGCAATATTTATAAAATATGTTGAGGTCTTCTTGGAGCAGATACATTGTAAATGGGAGTAAAAACTTCGACGTCGTCAGCATAAAGTAGAAATTCTCTGAACTTAAATCAAATGAGTTATATTATTGATGAAAATAATAAACATCAGAGGTCCCAGATGAGATCCCTGTGGAACTCCCGAAGTAACTGAATATGGTTCTGATTCGAATCCGTTAACGTTGACTCTCTGGAGGATACGAAAAAAAAACCTTTCAGCAAGTCACCGAATACGCCAAAGTAAGCTAGCTTGGTTATAAGTATGTTATGATTAATTTTGTTGGATGCCTTGGCAAAGTCCGTGTATACAGCATCGACTTGAATCCGAGAGTAAATTCAGTGTAGTGAACAAGATTTGATTCGATGGATCTGTAATGACAAAATCGTGTTGTGCAATAATTGACGATTCTATATATAAGTATACATTTTACCGTTTATTTATAGAACACCCAGAATTTTGCAAAATGGTAGAAATCAGTAAATTATTATTTTAATTTAACGATTATTACATTAATAATTTGACTTCAATTCATAGATTCATCCGGTTTTCGAATTTAGGACAGAAATATTATAGCATGCTATGGTCGATTGACAGATTAACAGTCTCAAAGTGTGATACGGTATAATATATCTACAAAATATAAAATAATATTTGAAAAATGAGTGATTCAAGCGAATTTGAAGATATAAATAAAACACCAGCGTATATTTTGGAACAAGTTAATGTAACAGTACAATCTCTATTACCCCGAAAATCTAAAGAAAAATACGAAAAACAGTATTTACATTTCAAGCTATGGGCCGAAGAAAAGCATATTCGTACTTACTCAGAAAATGTTATTTTGGGGTATTTTTCGCTAGTAGCAAATACATTGAAAGCATCTACATTGTGGTCCAAGTATTCGATGCTACGTACCATGCTTCGAATAAAAGAAAATGTGGATATTAAATACCCAAAATTAATTGCTTTCTTGAAAGGACAAAACCAGGGATATAAACCTAATAAGGCAAAAACCTTCTCAAGAGAGGAAGTAAATGAATTTTTACTAGAAGCCCCCGATGATCATTATTTATTAATGAAGGTAAGATATTTTCAAGAAGTAAATATATTAAGAAAATAAAAGTTAAACGGTGAATATTATAATAGAGCTACAACAATACGCTATGTTCATGATTCCGCCTGTGAGTCCCGGTAGCGCAACGAGTTGGTGCACCGCTCACTGTTCATGATAAGCTTATAGGTGTTGGTTCGAATTCCGGCGTCGACATCTTTTTTTTTTAATTCTTTCTTCTTTGTTTTGTAGGTTCCCCTCATTTTCTGAATTTCAGGAGCATGCAGGTGTGACGAGCTCCTTGAAATGGCCACTACAGATATTGAAGATAAAGGTTCAATTTTAATAGTAAATATACCAAATTCTAAAACAAATATACAGAGAACGTTTGTAAACAATGCTTCACCGGGGAATGGCCCTAATTATATTGACATTTATAGAAAATATATATCGCTACGCCCAAAAACAGATCAGACACGTTTATTTGTCTGCTATAGAGCAGGAAAATGTATCAACCAAATGGTTGGGAAAAATACAATTGCTAAAATTCCTAAAAAAAGACAGAATTTTTTAAACTGCCTAATGCCATAAATTATACCGGGCCTAGTTTCAGAAGAACCTCGGCAAGTTTACTTGCAAATTCTGGAGGAGACATTCTTGCTCTAAAGCAACATGGAGGTTGGAAGTCTACGAATATCGCTGAAGGGTATGTGGAGCAATCTCTTGCAAAAAAGCGGAAAATTTCGAACCAAATTATGGGAGTCACTGAAGTTAATGAAATTGATTGTAATCAGCCAAGTGCGAGTACTTCCGGGGGATACCAGGATAATGTTGTTATCACGAAAACTGCGTTGGCTCCAGCTCTCACTTCTAGTGGTATTCAAATAACCACTGCTCAAAACTGCACGTTCAACATTAGTATAAATAATTACTCTACCACAAATTAAAAATATGTAGGATGCAAGAATGAAAATAACGTGGCTATAAGTTATACTGTACGTACTTCTTAGTTTTAGTTCTTTAATAAATTTTGTTTGTTAGTTTCATAAATAAATTATTTAAAAATGACTTGTTATTCGAGGAAGGCGGAAAAATCATATGAATAACATGGGGGTAAAGTGCCTTTTCCTCCCTTGAATGATTACTTCATCCTCGGGAGGAAAAGTAGCACTTTTCTCCCTTGTTATACAAATAGCTATTGTATCCTACAAAATATTTCCAATTTACAGATTGTCCGATAATTGTTTTTTGTCACCTTTTTCGAAAATGTGCACAACGTATGACTTTTTCTATGTAGGGATTTATTGTATATTATACGCAATGGTAGAGTGATCCATCAGGACCAGCACCCTTGTTTTCATCCATATGCGTTGTGATTTCCAAAACATCATTCAAGCTTATCCTCAAAGTATTGATCCTATGTGAATCAGAATGATGGCGGAGTCAAAATTCACGAGATCTCAGGGACGCATTGCTGAAATTATTCCTACGGGAAAGTCGGGAGAACTCACACTCTGTATAGTCTAGGAGTATTCGAAAATCTTTCAGTCATAACCAAGCGATTTAATTTCTTGGGATTCTTTTAATAGATGAATAGATTTCAAATAATAACATGCGAGGCAAAATATAGAAATACCGTAATAACTTCAACTTCGAACGGCACCGGCGACGAGAAAGACCGAGTTTCGATATATCTTCACCCACTGACTGAAAGAAAACGTTTGAATCGCGCCGTTTCAAACTGATGAACCTCTATGGGTACTGCCATATACAAGTTGATCCAACTAGTAATAGACCAGTGCTGAAGCCTTTGAAAATGGTAAAAAGTGAAAAGAATAATAGTAGGATGAAACCCATTGGAAAAGGAAGAGAATATAACAAATATGAAAGGAAAAATAATATACGGGCGATCTGAGGTCGGGAAGTGGAAGGGGGTGAGTTTTTAAGGAAAAAAAACGGTTTATCTCGATTTCCGGCAAAACTACAAGTCCTTTGTGAAAAACTTAAATAGCAAAGTTGTAGGTAATAAAAAAATCTACAACTTTTGTATCCACACTTTTTTCACATAACCTCAAAATTTATGTGAAAAATTCAAATAACCAAGTTTTTGGTTTTTTATTTTTATCTACTACAATTTTTTTCACGAAATTTGGTGAAAACCTCCTTTTTTATGTTCCAAACACACTGTGATTTTTTTGATTTGAAATATTTATTTTTTCACCTTATTTTGACTTAATATCGAAAAAGCACCCTAATTTTCAATCGAAAATTCTCCCGTCAAAATATCAGCTTTTTTAAAAAAGTCGGTGAGCTTTTTGTTCGTTGAAATCTCTACTTTCTGATGGTATAAAAAAAAGTACATTACTATGACAGAAAATGCAAATAAACGAGAAAAACTCGAATCCGAATTTAATAAGACTACAATATTTTGAGAAAGTTGTAGAATCTTCTTTAAATTATATGCGTAGATGCCTATTTATTGCTATGTTGAGATAACTTACATACCTGAGTGACCTACGGAAAATTTTAGCCCATCAAAAGGTATTTCATAGAGAAGTGGGGAAGGGGCTAGGAGGGTCTGGGCCTTACTACCTGTTATTTCTTTGCATTTTCTGAGAACATTTACCATAGTAATGTATATTTTTTTACACTATCAGAAAGTAGAATTTCAACGAACAAAAAGCCCACCGACTTTTTTAAAAACCTGATATTTTGACGGGAGAATTTCTGATTGAAAATTAGGGTGCTTTTTCGATATTAAGTCAAAATAAGGTGGAAAAATAAATATTTTAAATAAAAAAAATTACAGTGTGTTTGGGATATAAAAAAGTAAGTGATTTTTTTTGGAAAAGGTAAAAATAAAAAACCAAAAACTTGGTTATTTGAATTTTTCACATACATTTTGAGATAATGTGAAAAAAGTGTGGATACCAAAGTTGTAGATCTTTTCATTACCTACAACTTTGCCATTTAACTTTTTTCCATAGGACTTGTAGTTTTGCCGGAAATCCTTAAAAACTCACCCCCTTCCACTTCCCGACCTCAGATCGCCCGTAAATTATTTTTCCTTTCATTTTTGTTATATTCTCTTCCTTTTCCAATGAGTTTCATTCTACTATAATTTTTTTTGGTTTCAAAAATTATCGACCCTGATCTATAATGACGTGCAGTCACCAAGAAATAGGATAGATGCAGGAATCTGGTAACGAATGAAACAAAATAAAAAGATGTCAATATATGTACGTTAAGAGAGACATAATGGAAAGATGGCAAAGCTTGGCTAATGACTAAAACATAAGATAACACGGTAAATGTATGAACGCAGAGTTGATGGTAGTTTTTAACACCCGCCATCCAAAATAAGTGTGGATTCATGCAGCACAAAATAACAATTATCAAATAAGAAATAACAAATAACAATGATCAATTAACAAGAATTAAAATGTAGCATTCATGCACTCAAAATAACAATTAAGAAATAAGAAGTAAGCATGCGCACAAGACGGTGATCCGAGGCATTTAAATTAGGTAATCCTACTTTTTCGAAATTCCATGTCCCCTCGATAATAAGAAACAAGTGAAAATTCAAAATGTCCAATAAACAATATGAAACAAAAACAATACCTCAAATATTAGAAAAAGTGAGGTTATTTTCATCATCGGTTTGACCAATCCGCGGTCATCTGCGTACTAGTTGCGCACTAGAAGAAAATTTCGTTAAAATAATGTAAAAGATAAAAGTTGGTCAACTTCTACATGTTATTTCTCAAATGATAATTGTTATTTGTCTGCATGAACATAGTCATTGAAAACTATAGAGTTCAACTTATATTGCTGAATGTTATTTCTTATTTGTTATTTGATAATTGTTATTTTGTGCTGCATGAATCCACACTAAGATACGGAAGCATGTAGGATACCACTCACACTGTACAAGAAATTGAGTAGGTCCACGGTCATTGCATGTAATTACATGCTCATTAGCTACATTGTGAATCTAGATACGAATTATCTAATTTCGACGTCAAAAATAAATAGCATTGGAGAAGGCAGTAAACATGTTTTGAAAAGATCAGACGTTTCAACGTTAACATTTATAGTGTTGACGAAGGTCATAGACGAGCATCGCGGGTTGCATACGATGAATAACACATTCATTAAAGTCATGCTTGGCGACAGCGAGGTCTGTGATGGAAAATCAGGAAAATGGCAGGGAAATAGGGTTTGACATTGCATGTTTTCTGGATTCCACTGGAAATTATTCATTCTCAAACGGAATAAGTGCTAGCTGAATATTTTTTTTCATTTCATTATTTTTATTTGTTATTATTATTACTCCTCCCTAATTAGACCACATCTTGTGGGGCGCATTATTGTAGGTTGATTTAAAAATAAATAAGATTATTACACTTGCCGAATGAAACGTGTTAGCATACATTGGTAGTCAGTGACATAATCATTCAAAATGGCAGGGCGTCATTTTAAAAAATGATTTTAAATGGGATTATAAGGCAAGTAATACCTCATTTGAAAGCTCGCTGCAAATCCTTATCAACGACTCCAACACGATTAAAATATTCCCGGAATAGTAAAATGTAATCAAATTTGATATTAAATGTTAAATACTACAGTGATATATATATATATATATATATATATATATATAAGCGACAACTGATTAACTAATAATAGTGCTAAAATTGATATTTTTTACGTATTTGGGTTAAGACTCAGGAATTAACCGCCATTTTCAGTTATTACGTCAATGACTAGCATAAAAAAGTTTAATATGTATCTTAGCACAGTTACCCAAAAGTTTGTCAATTTAAGCTTTATGATTTAGAAAATATGTGGGGGGGGGGACTCTAGACGGGCACTGTATACTGACGTATTAGAATTCGTTTTATAAAGAATGATTCCAGTGAAGTGTATGCTGTTAAATCATACTGCTGTTATGAAAATATTCTCGACTAAATAATTCAGGAATAAACCTCCGATCTACGATCTCAGGTTTTAATTTTTGAATTATTTGGTGATATTTTCAAGGTTATATTGAATGATTTTCGTGACTGGGTTACGATACGATAACTTCTTCAGGTGGAGATAATAGTAACTCAATAATCACGATATATCATGTTAAATAATCATAGCAGGTAGTAGTAGGTTTATGAATCTATAGCTAGCCAGGATATTCCAATAGATGATTGAAAAATACTTCCTTGAGCTTCAAACCTTAAATACCGCCACACCTTAGTATAATGATATCGATGAATTGATCAATGAGCTGTGTTCTTTTATTCACAAATATCGTAAGAGTTATGATATACCCCAACAAAAACATTTGCGTAAAATAACACAAAAATATACTTGTCAGCAAAATCATAACTATTCTCACTATATCATGACACTGGACATTTTGATTACAGAGACGACCTCTGACTTATTCATTTATATAGTCTCGATGCTCGTATAAAAATCTAGGTCACCATACCCGGGAGGTGAATTCTATTATGCAATAAAAGTAACAAGAGTTTATATGAAATTTCTCGTTTATACGTGTACTAGTCATTTTAGTTGACGACCTAATTTTCCCGTTGGATCTACCTGGGGTTACATTTTATAAGAAGCTCTGAAACTTCAAGTTGTAGAGGCATTTCATCGGAATTAACAAAAAAGTCAAATGAAATTGATTGTTGTCAGAAGGACAAGTCGATAATTGTATTTTTTTGCAGAAGTTGAATAATTTGAAAGCATTGGTAACAATGACTTTTTTGTATTCGACTTTTCAGCCATCAGCAAAGTTTTCAGTTCGAATACAAAAGCGACAATAACCTACGTCACACATCCAAAGCAAGTATTTTTAACGTTTTCGTGCATTTGAATAAACGCTTGTCTCTAAAAAAGTTTTTCATTAATTATTTTATTTTGTGATTTTCAGTAATTGAGTACGCCCTAATCTATGCATTTTTGTTGAAGCATCGTTATTATGAGGCCTTTTTTCCTGTAAGTTCTGAGCTATCTAGTCCTTCAATGAGAAGACCTTCTAAAGATTATCTCATCCGCCATCTTGGAGTTGCCATCTTCAATTTATTAATTTCAACTAAAAATCAATAATCTTCGACTAAATCCCCGACCCCAAAAACCTCCACATACCAATTTTGAATAAAATCGGACCATAAACACAGAGATCATCGGCCATCTTGGAGTCCCATTTTGATTCAATGAATTTTGAAGAAAAAGTCATAATTTTCGACCCCAAAAACCCTCACATACCAATTTTGAATCGAATCGGACCATAAACCTAAATCTCGTCCGCCATCTAGGAGCGCCATTTTGTATTTTCTCTAACAAAAATTCCATGAGCCGCCATTTCAATTTTATAAATTTTACGAAAAATTCATAATCTCCGACTCCGAAAACCCCCACATAAAAATTTTGAATAGAATCGGATCATAATAACAAAACTCCTCCGACATTTTGAAGCCGCCATTTCGAATTTATAAATTTTGACAAAAAATTCACAATCGACCTTGAAAACCCCCACCTAGCAATTTTGGTGTCGATTTTGGAAACTATACATACTTACATTGTTTACTTTTCCAAACATTAATGTTTATAATATGATTTTAGCCATTGTATACCCAAAACTTGTCGAATCTGTTGTGATTATTGACATTTAATGAAATTCTTGTTAACCTGTTGACTATTGTTTGTCCTCGAGTAAAAAAATGAGTGGTTCAAGTTCAAATATTATTGTTGTGTACCTCAATGTGACTCTTGGGCAAAACGATCCCGTTGTACTGGAATAAGTTTTCATCATTTTCCATGAGAAAATGAACGTAACGTTCTGGTGCAGAATAATCTAGGATTGAGCGAGTTTATAGACAGACGATGGGCTCTTGAAGAAGAATCCAGTCCCTTCCCAAAATCCTCCTGTATCGTCTCTGGCCAAGATAAAAGTGAAAAAGAGAACCTTCAAAGAGAGTTGTGAGGAAAGAAAAGAGAGTTAAGAAGAGAAAAAAGGGATATTATTCAACATACCGAAAATTATTCATACAGTATGGAAAAAGAGTGACTATATATGTATATCTAGGACACATTGTTTACTTTTCGAAACATTAATGTTTATATGATTTTAGCCATTGTACCCTTAAAACTTGTCGAATCTCTTGTGATTGTTGACATTCAATGAAAGTCTGGTTTATCTGGTCAATATTCTGTTGACTATTGTACGTCCTCGAGTGAAAAAATGAGTATTCTAGTTCAAATCATTATTGTTGTGTACCTCAATGTGACTCTTGGACAAAACGATCCCGTTGTACTGGAATTAGTTTTTACCATTTTCCCTGAGAAAATGAATGTAACCTACTGGTGCAGACTAATCTAGGATTGAGTGAATCTATAGACAGACGACGGGCTCTTGAAGAAGAATACAGTTCCTTCCCAAAATGTTCCTGTATCGTGTGTGGCCAAGAAAAAAAGTGAAAAAGGGAACCTTTGAAGACAGTTGAGAAGAAAAAAAAGAGACATAAGAAGAAAAAAAAGATATATTATTCGACATACTGAAGATTATTCATAGAGTATGGAAAAAGAGTGACTATATATGTGTATCTAGGTGATAAGGACACATTTTCACACCATCTTGTTTGTTTTAAATGAAATAAAAAAATTGTTTTTGTTAGTTTTATTTTTAGTTCGAACATTTACAAATAATAATGTTTACATTTCTTCAAAATAATTCATAATAATTCCTGATGGCTTCACGAAGCTGTCCAGAAACTTCGAAAAATATTTTTTTTGCAAGCAATTTAGAGCATACTTTGTCTCCTTCAAAGAGAGTTTTCGCAAATGATATTGTCTTAAGATTTAAATACAGCACTTCACTAGAGTCTTGAAATGAATAACACTACACAAAAAAACTGGACAATATACCAAATGGAAATATTTTCAGAAAAACTCCGAACACAAGTGTATAACCTCTGAGAAAACAGACAAACAATGTAAGTATGTCTGGTTTGGATTTTGCCACTCTAGCGCTGGCATCTAATTTTGAATTCCCAATAGACTCACTCAATCCGAGATTAGTCTAAACCAGAACGTTACGTTAATTTTCTCACGGAAAATGATGAAAACTTATTCCAGTACAACGGGATCGTTTTGCCCTAGAGTCACATTGATGTACACAACAATAATGATTTGAACTTGAATCACAAATTTTTTTCACTCCAGGACGTACAATAGTCAACAGAACATTCATCAGCTAAGTAAACCAGAAATTCATTATATATCAACAATCACAAAAGATTCGACAAGTTTTAAGAATAATACAATGGCTAAAATCATATAAACATTCATGTTTCGAACAGTAAACAATGTACTAATGTATAGTGTAACGAACCTAGGCCGGACCTGTCGCCTCGCGCGTTGCCGTCGACAGCGATGAGGTCATCCCCGGAGATGTTCGAGAACAGTCCAGTCGCTCTGCCGCGGAGAGCAACGGTCGATATTGGAAACGATTGGAACATGCTGGTCGCCAACTGCCGGAATTCGATAGATCGGGAATTCTGTGACGGAGATAAATAGGTAGCCCTCAAGATGGCACAGACAGTCTGAACGAGCCCATACGATCGAGCTATACAGTGGCGTAATATAAATTAAGTTGTAGATTTAAGTGTGAAATAAATTATTAAAACCAAGTTGAGTTTATTTACGTTACAATAGTTTCAAAAATCGACACCAGAGGGAGTATCCGTTATTTTGAATTCCCAATTGTTTTTGAAGTAAAACTTCTTTACGCACGCTTGACTTGGGGAGTACGCTGGTGAATGCGTGACGAGAGCGTTACGAAAAGTGTGATCGGGCGAGGCGAACGGTCTCGACAAAGGTGAGTGCGTATCTCAAACTAGTTGCTGGCGACGTAGTGTCATATGCAGCGTTCCTTTTTCCTTGTCTATTTTCTCCCTCTACTAATACGCGGCATTCTACTCTCGACATTGGGGCGCGTTTGATTCTCTGTCCCTTTCTTGTCTCTCTCTCTTGTCTCTCTCTCTCTCTCTCTTAATCCTTGTTACTCTTCCGTATTTCGGCCTCGTCTACAATTTACTTCAGCAAATTTTTAAAATAGGATAACATAAAATTTAACTAATACGTAAATAATAAAATACTTATTAATTGTAGAGGTTCACCATTACAAATAATTGGTGACATCGTGATTGAACATGATAATGATCAAACGGAAGTTGATGATGAAAATCCCACTATAGATCGTGTACAAAAACCGAGACAAATTATTGGAGTTAGGTAAATTAATTTTTATTTTATTTTTATAATAATTCATGACTAATAATAATTTACTAAATTTAAGGTGAGTTTATACAGCACGTAAAATAAAATAAGAAATAAAATAAAGTAAAATAAGAAATAATAATTTTCAGAGTGTTTATAGAGCTGAGTAAATTAATGTAAAAAGTAAGAAGCTGTCAATCGAAATTTGGGATTTTATGTTGAGGTATAACCTCAATTTCAATGATGTATACTTGAAGAATTGGTCCCTGTTATTGTTTATTGATTAAAAAAAAACCACTGTTGACAACACTAAGAATATTATAAAATATTTGTCATCTTAAGACATTATTGGCCAAAAGCGAAATTTTTAGAAATGACACTGAACACATCATTTTCCAGTTATGAAAACAAAACCCTATATTAGGACTGAATAGCTATTATATCATGTCATATATCATCAACTTTCGTCAATTTGTCTGAATTATTCAGTATGTATGTGAATCTGAATTATTCAGTGGTATGTACAGCCTAACAACTAGTCAAAGTAAAATAAAATGAAAGATAAAAGTTAACCATCTTTTATTTTACTTCTCATTTTATATTACTTCTTATTTTATTTTATTTCTGTATAAACTTGTTATGGATGTTGTGTAGTTCTAACTTCTTAAATTACTTTTTTTTTATTGGTGCCCCTTTTTACCCATTTAAAGCACGCCTCAGCGTGTTTAAATCGAACTTTAAAAAACGCGCGTTTTTTAAAGGTAACCATGACAACATCAACAAATCGAGAAACGTGAAGTCTAAATGACAAATTTTTGATTATTGATCTGACAGGAGTACCTTGTAACGTCAAATAATATATTACTCACAATTCGTTCATTTATATGTGCTCCTCCATCCATTTGATGAACTTTTCATATTCTTTTTTATATATATCACTGGATTTTCGCGGTATTAACCGCGATTCTGCCTCACTATTAAAAAAATCGATATTAGAATAATTCATTTTTGAGCTCTGGTGACAACAAATATTGATCTTTGGTAACAAATTGAAAATGAATGTTTTTCTCATTTCCATGACAACGAAAGGTATACTGATGTCACATCACGAATTCAACCTTCTTGCATTATTAGTTCTTATTTCTATTTTTTGTAGTAATGATACCAGTATATATGATTTCAAAGCGCACCAATAAAAAAAAATAACGTAAAGTATTCGTGGATAACTGGTCTTAAAAACTCTTGCTCTATTTCGAGCACTCCGGCTGCGCCGTCGTGCTCGAAAAATCGCGCGTGTTTTAAAGCCCTTTTTATCCACTTATACTTTAATATACTATATTTTATATCTTATTTTATTTTACTTGCTGTATAAACTCACTATAACCAAACTAAAATGATGAAATTATAGGTTATTAGAAAATTAACATATATATATATATAAATATATATATATATATATATTTTCATGTATATATTATACATATATACATATATAAACATATATATATTTACTTACATATAGATAGAGCTGAAGAAGTTTTACTTCAGTCGTGTGGTCTAAAGCACACGTCGATTTTTGTATTGTTTTTTGCTTCCCAGAGAAAACAAAAAAAAATGGCAGAGAATCATTGTCATTTGACTCGTTGATTTAACTCTATATATCATTCACCGTTTACGATATGCCAATAGCTGGATCACCTGTATATTTGAGTCAACTTTACATGCCATAACTATAACAAATGAGAAATATGTATCAAACTCTAACAGGTGCTAATGTATAATCTATCGAATTAGGAATAAAAATTGCTACCTTGTGGACCTCTTGATTCGTTGTTTCAGACTTTTGCTATCGATTCACACTGTTAGTATGATTCAGTTTCGAACGAAATGGTTCACTCACTTCATCGACTCATAAAAGAATCGATGACAGACGATAACTTCTTGTTTGTGTTACCGAGAACACGAAACCGAAATAAAAACAACTTTAAGTACTGTCGAAGAGCCATATCGTATGACCTTCTCACTAAAAACAAGTTTCACTGCAACCTCCCGAATTCGTGACGCGCAAAAAACAGTTCGGTGTAATTCGAGTAAGTAACTCAAAGCGAGCAGAGTACAGAGCACACTGCTTTGACCTAGAATTGGGTACCGAAGCCGCACAAATGTAGACGGATGACCTCAGCCGACTAGATTGACGTAGGTCAAGACTGCCTGGAAAACCGCGCCCTTTGAGCCTTCTACGATTCGCATAGTGTTTTGTTCGGGCCAGAAAAACCGCCTTTCTTAGTTGGAGTATGTTGATATGATTGCAGCTTTGGCGGCCCTACAGGATGCGAAGAAAACATCACATAAAATGAACAAACTGAAAAAGAGAAATCATATTTTAATGTATAATCATCTCCGAAACTAAACGGGATAGAGGGGAGCTTACTTTGGAGAAGATGATCCCTATCGAATTTCAAAGAAACATTCTGTGGTGTGTGTGTTCCTCTGCCTATAGTCGTAAATGAATATATCCACAACCCGCAAGGAATAGACTAACATGAGCTTAGTTTTCATTAGTATAATAAGCAGTAACTATTCTATCGACCCTACTAACGTAAACGGGAATGGTAGTATGGGATATCACGGTGTTAAAGAATGTCTCACTAAGGGTGTGAAGTTGGACACATTCACAAGTACACTGAGAAAAATAAAATCTCGATTATTTTCTTTTCCCCTTATTTTTTTATTATGATTACAAGCTTTTATTTAGTTTTACCTGTCCCGATGTTTGTCATCAAATCTTGCAAGTTAAATTTGACCCACTTCTAGTTGCCCGACGTGCAATTTGGCAGGTGTTCATAGTTTCCGTGTCAATGCATTATGGAATTTTTGTTAGGGAAAAAACAAAATGGTGGCTCTAAGATGGCGGACGAGATTTGTGTCTATGGTCCGATTCGATTCAAAATTGGTATGTGGGGGTTTTCAGGGTCGAAGATTATGAATTTTCTGACAAAATTCATAAAATCAAAATGGCGGCTTCAAGATGTGCGACGATTTCTGTGATTCACAAATTCAAGATGGCGGCTCCAAGATGGCGAACGAGTTTTGTAATTATGGTCCGATTCGATTCAAAATTGGTATGTGGGTGTTAGGGGTTTTTGGGGTCGGAGATTATGAATTTAGTCGAAGATTATTGATTTTTTGTCAAAATTCATAAATTGAAGATGGCAGCTCCAGGATGACGGACGAGTTGATCTTTAGATGGTCTCCTCGTTGAAGAACTAGATAGCTCAGAACAAACAGGAAAAAGGCCTCATAAAAACGACTTTAACAAAAATGCATAGATTAAGGCATAGATTAAGCACAAAAAATAAATTAATAAAAAAAACCTTTTTAAAAACAAGCTTTTATTCAAATACCTTAAAAAGTACAAAATCATTGCTCTGGATGTGTGACGTACGTTATTCCGTGAGTTATAGATTCAAAAGCTTGTCGCATCTGTATTCGAAATGAAAACTTTGCGCGACAAGCTCTTGAATCTATAACTCACGGAATAACCTATGTCACACATCCAAAGCAATTATTTTGTACTTTTTAGGGTATTTGAAAAAAGCTTTTTTTTTTAATGGTTTTTTTGTTAATTATTTTTTAGACTATTTATTGTCTCGATTAAATCATTTTATTCAACAGTGGTCCAATAGAATGTGTTACAGGAGAGAATAGAGTGAGTAATATTGCCAATGGTATTTCCTCCAAATTGAGATTGAATGGCTCATTTCGGAATTGATGAAAAATATTGTCCAGAAGCATCAGATATCATTTTCGGTTTTTTTATCAGTTCATTTTCCATTATAAAATGTATATTTTTTGATATTTCATTTATCACGTTGTTTCTCTCACAAGTTTCCATACTTCCTCGAGTTTTTCTGTTATTAATCTGTTTTCTAAAGATTTCTGAAAAAATGATTTTTTTGATTTCGATACTTTTTGAACATACAATTTTTTTCCCGTCTGTATTCATTTATATACTCCTCACAATTGAAGATATTTATGATCCAGTGCATGTCTTTCGGGTGATTACCAGAATAATCTCATCCATGCAACTTTATGTAACAATAACATATTATAAGCAGAAATGTGTATAAAGCCATTTGTGGCCTCTGTGAATTTTTAAAAATAACTTCACCTCCAATTTACTCCATTTCCGCGCAAACGGTTATTTTCGGAATTATGGCCCAAGAAAGGTTAAAAAAAAGTCAATTTTCAACTTCTACTTATTTGAGACTGCTTGATTTCTTTATTTTTTTCAGCAATACACTGAATAAAACCTGTAATTCACATAATTTTTATTATTACGATAAATAATTTAATTGAATTAATGTTAACTCGTCATGTCTGTTGGACATTTTTACATTTGACAACATTGCATTTTTAACATTACTCATGAATGACAATTCACATTATTGACAATCATCTCAACTCTCATTGCCTGTTTACTCAAATGAAAACACTTTCAAATAGGAAAACTACGTTTTTATCCAAACTTTCTGCGGGACATTTAAAACATATCTTCTAGTATCGCATTTATAAAGTCTAGTTCTTACTGTTTAGAGTGCTTGTTTCGTGAATAATTGTGAAATAATCCTTTTAATTACAACTGTTCATTGATACCTACATACCATGGAGTTGGACATTTTTTAACAAAAAACATTTCCGCGGAAAAATTTTGGTTGCTCAACGAAGTTTAGTGCATTCTGAAGCATCTGTGAAAATTTCGTCAAAATCTGTATCATTTCACTTTGCTGCAGGTTTTCCGGTTTTTGTTCACTGTGTAATTCTACTTGCTTTCTCGCTATTTTACACGCTTTATATTAGCTTCACTTGTATGTTTGTTTGTAACCGACTCCTTTGGGCGCGATTTTGACCACTTCCACACGTCCGAATGATTTGAAATTTGGCAGGTGTACATAATTTCGGTGACAATGCATTAAGAAATTTTTGGGTGAAAAAAAAAAACAAAATGGCGGCTCCAATATGGCGTACGAGTTTTGTGATTATGGTCAGATTCGCTTCAAAATTGCTATCTGAGGGTTTTCGTGGTCGGAGATTATGATTCTTTTGTCAAAATTGGAAAATTCAAGATGGCGGCTCCAAAATGGTGGACGAGTTTTGTGATTATGGTCTGATTCTATTCAAAATTGGTATGTGGGGGTTTTTGGGGTCGAATATTATGATTCTTTTGTGAAAATTGGAAAATTCAAGATGGCGGCTTTAAAATGGCGGCCGAGTTTTGTGATTATGGTCTGATTCTATTCAAAATTGGTATGTGGGGTTTTGGGGTCGGAGATTATGGTTATTTTGTCAAAATTGAAGGATTCAAGATGGCGGCTCCTAAATGGCCGCGAGTTTTGTGATTATGGCCCGATTCTATTCTATATTGGAGAATAGTTAAAACAATATAATAATAATGATAGTTCGAAGAACTAAAAACACGCGTTAATAGAAAACTAAACTAAAAAGTTGAAAATAAATAATAGTTTAAAAAAACTGAAAAACACGCTTTTATAGAAAACTAGCCTAAAAAAATAGAAAATAAGAAAAAAATGTATTTTATTAAAAAAAAAGCGTGGGGTGCATGGTATCAATAATTATATAGTACATTACACACCTAGGGCAGTAAAGTGAGAAATGTCTCAGATCACAGGTAATTGATACCATGCACCCCACGCTTTTTTTTAAATAAAATAAAAATTTTTCATTTTTAACACGCTTTTAGCTTCACTTGTAACTAACAAACAATGTAATCAAATCTTGGAAGTCAATTTTAACCTACTTCTAATTGTCGTATCGAAATGAAACTTGGTTTGGATGACAATACTACAATTTGGTATCTTGGAGCTGATCTGATGATGGAGACAAAAGGGGAATAGTGGAACTTTTTAGTGGCTACTAGTAAAATATGGTGAATGCACTGAGGCCGTTCTTAGCATAATCTACAATTCAAAATATGGCGAATGCACTGGTTCTCAGCATATTCGCCAAAATTTAGTTTAGTTAATAATCCATCTCATGTGGATGAATCAATCGAAGTAGTAGTTAGTATTGGATGGATAGAACAGTGATATATGGGGGGTTGCCATTTAAACTTTTGAAGTGGGGGGTTGATGAGGCGGAGGTGGTGAGACTGTGGCAACTTTTAAATTTGACAAACTGTATGAGTAAAGCAGTGCAGGGTACAAGGAAAAACTCCGACTTTTCAATGAAAATTAAAGTGGAATTTAAAAAGACACATATAAATGAAGGAACAATGTAATAAATAAAAACTAAAAGTGAGGATTGGATGTACGTCATATGCCAAATCTTTGTCGCCCTTTTCGTAAAATACTAGCACCCTCATTGATGATTTCCTTCCCAACATCGTATGCAAGGAAATTAACTATTGTGTCGTCAACATTTAAGCTATGTAATGAAGTTGTTATGCATGGGGATTTTCGTAATGCATATTTCATACATCACAGAGACATTTATACATTCTATATTTCTGTTGCATTTTTTTTTTCATTCAGTTCAGTTGTGTTTCTCGTCAACTCACTAACAATGAAGTTCGTTGTAACGACATGTAATCTCCCATTATTCTGATCTCTCATAACAAGAGATAACGAGCTGCATTTCCACGCAGCCAGAGCAGCAATAATAGTGAAATAATTGTTCGGGAGCAGTGGGCTGTGACCGAGGCCGACATGACCTTGAGCGCTGCGATTCGGTCAAGTGGGTGACGTCAACACAACGAGTTCGAACGAAAATGCACCAACACGCCTTCTACGATTCAAGTACCCATCATAAATTGTTCGTAACGCAGCAACGAATGCATTTGCAATCGAACAAAAAAGGATTGGAGTTTTTGTGATCTGGTCAGACTAATGGCCTATTAATTATCGGTTGGAAGAAAAGACGGAAAATATATTTTTTTAACATGATACTGTAGAACTATCTGTCAGCATGAAATCATCACTGGCGATATAGGTATAGTTTTCCCAATATCAATTGCAGAAGCATAAAAAAGTCTTGCGGCGAAATCCTGTGAGCAGCAGTGGCGGAGATAACTAATTTCATTTAGATATTTTAATATCCTAAAACGTATTTCGATCGGCACACACCAAGACCACAGACGCTACTGGTTTTTAATCTTTCAGAGCTATTAAAACGCAAATATAATGCGTGATTTATGACCTCCCATCGTATAGACACACCTGCCAGCATTGATGTCCGACTTGATTGGCCCAGACGAATCGGTTGTAAAACAGACAGCAGTCACTCAAGTCCACGTTGACCAGCGGGCTCTTTGTGCCGACGGAGTAGTAGTAGTAGTACAGATTATTTTTCGTTCCGTTCCTTCGCATATACGCTCGTGTTAGCGAAGTGAGTTTTTATTTGCTCCCTATAGAAACAGCTTCTGCAATTGATATTGGATGGACCATATAGTTTAACCATTTTCAATTGCAGAAGCTGTTTCTATAAGGAGAAAATCAAAAACTCATTTCGCTAACACGAGCGTATATGCGAAGTAACGGAACGAAAAATAATGTGTTATTCTCGTAAACATTCTCCGTCGGCGGGGGAAGATCAATAGACCCGAAAGTTAACGTGGGTTTGAGTGACAGCTGTCTTTTCTGCAGCAGGTTCGTCTGGGCCAATCAAATCGGACCGCAAGCCAATGATAATGCTTGTAGGTGTGTTCATACGTTGAGAAGTCATAAATCACGAGTTATATTTGGGTTTCAACAGCTCTGAACTCTGAAAGAATGAAATCCAGTAGCGTCTGTGATCTGGGTGTGCGCCGATCGGAATAGGTTTTAAGACATAGTTCCGTTGTTTTGTTGGATAATATGGCTTTTTTTCGTCCATGGGAAAATGAAATCGCACAAAGTAGATATGAAATTGCACAGGTGAGTGAGAATAATATCAGATATGAATTTGACAACAAAGACTTTCACATACAAACCCAACAAGTTATTTCAAATATATATGATCGCCTTAAAGAGGAAAATACTCTGCAATCTGATAATGCAATCATAATTAGAATTGCAGAAATACCGATATTTTTTTTTCATTTATCGAGTAATAACTAAAGGAGTTGTTGTGGATCATACTGAAAATTTAAAAAAATGACAGAACTACGCAAGACTTTACACGTAGAACTACTTATGATTTATATAAGGAGAACGGGGTTGGGACATTGGAAGTTATACAGCAAAAACTAGCAGATTATCCAGATTACACTTATACCAGCGTGGAGACCTTCCGTCAAGTTTTAATAAGTTGTGGTTTTCAACATAAAAAACTTGATAAGCGCATGGCGATTACCGAATCATCAAGGATAGTGCAATTCTACCACAGTCAGTAATCGTTATGGACAACGCATCATATCACTCGCGGCAACTCCATAAGATACCAAATAGTAGCAGTAGAAAAGCTGAAATAATTGCATTTATGTCTGAAAACAATATACATCTTCCTGCGACCAATCGTGGAAAAGGCTCAACAAAAAAATATTTGCTTACTGTTATAAAAGGTGTAAAGTTAGAAAAAATATATTATATTGACGAATTGTGCAAAGAACAAGGTCACACCCTTCTGAGACTACCTCCATTCTATTGCATATTTAACCCTATAGAGGTAATATGGGCAAACGTAAAATCGGAATTACGAAAATGTAATCAAACTCCAAAACTGAGTAAAGAAAACGCAAGAAAAGTTATGACAGGAGACCACCAAGAGATTTGGAAAAATGTGTTGAACATGTTATTAAAAAGGAAAACGAGAATGTGGTTTTACCCTCTGTCCAACAAATTATAATACATCCAAATAATGATTCTAGTTCACACGAGTCTGACTATCGTGATGATTGCTTATAAAAAACCTTTGAAATTAAAAGGTTTAGAATTGTATTTCTGTTTTTTATAAGTGTAAGTACCTAGAATATTTTGTTTTGTTTCCCAGAAAAAAATCGAATGGGGTACAAAAAGGGCGAACATTTCACGACTGGTACCCTGTTTAAACCGAACCCTTAGATAGGTTATATTTTTTTCTGCGTTTTCTAATTTAATATTTACTTGTACCAATTTAACGACCTTATATAATGAAAAAAATTAAGGATGCTATTAGATTTGAAGGATTAATGTTTAGATGAATTGGTTTTCGATAGGTACTGTGGATTTTAAACCTAAGTATCTTATTTTGAAGATAATTGCGCTTGATCTAGTTATGCATAACGTCGTCCAGTTTATGATAATCCGATTGCCTATCAATACATACTTCCTCGCTAATGGCATATTTTTTTATTTTAACGTATTTTATTTAATATTTAAATTAAATATATAAATAAAATTAGTTATCTCCGCCTATGCGGTTTAACTATACACACGTTCATTCGAAATAGAATGGATGAAAATAGTGAATTCAGGGTAGAGAGGGGGAAAACACGAGTGGACACGATTGTCATCGTGTGCAGCGGTTGAAAGGTTACGTTTGTATATGCAGCGGTTGAAAGGTTACGTTTGTTAGGTTAATAAGTGGGTGTCTAGTGAAGTTTATTCAATTTACCTTGCCAAAATGCCCTGGGGTCGGGGGTAGTAATTTTCAGTAGCGGAAGAAGAAATTATGGCGAATGCTATCAAATTCATGATTCGTCTTATCTATCGCTTTTCTTAAATCATTTTGTACGCCTATTGCATTTCTCGTAATAGCTTCGCATCGGACAGCTTCGTGAGGAACTGTTCATTAAGTGGGGAAAGGACAAACATGCTGTCTCAATAGTGAATGCACTTTACCACGAGTGTTTCAAATCGTTTCGATTCCTAGGTTATATTGATCTTGTAGGTATCAGAGGGCATTTTTTTGGGGTGATTACAGGTCATTTTGATGCTTAAGATTACTGTAATGACATATAACTTCACTCACAGGCACGTTACAGGTGATTTGGATACCCAGATTACTGCATTAGTCTGTCACATAACTAAAGATGAGCAACTTCAAAAACAGGCACGCTATAGATCATTGAGACCCTCAATATATCAAGTGGCCAGTGGAACTGAAAAAATACCTTTTTTCCACCATTGAAGTGCTGTTTCTCCGAACATATTTAAGAGTGTCATGTTATGACTTCGTATTAGTATTCAGGAGGAAAAAATACGGAAGTACCCCCCCAAACGGCATGTCTCAATTCGGATATTTACCAAAATAGGATGTTATGCGAGACCTGACAAATCAGTTGGTTGTGTTGTTTGGCTTGGACTATTCTCAGCATTGAATTTTCAAATAGAGAAATATTTAAGCCTACTCAATACAAATCTTCAGAAGTTAACAGTGAAAATAATTCTTTTTCAAAACTACGAATATATAAAAATGAGTTAATTCCACTACAAATTTATCCCCCCAAATTTTCATATCACAAAGGAATCATTTGGAATTTTCCTCATTCTTTTCTGTTATAAATCACTGAAGATCTTAGAAGAAGTGAAGTTTAGTTTAATATAAAAACCAATCTTTATCACAATTTATAATGGTAAATGCTGAATTCATACGTATATTCAAAGTATTTTTGGTAGCGCTACTCGTGAGAGTATTGACGTGCCAGACAAGATTTGCTTTAAAAAAGCTCCGAATAACTGCAGCGTAGTAGCATATTCACAGCTGCAGGCGTTATATTAATAAGCACGAGATATGGCGATAGATATGCCGTCCTTCAGAGGAGAGGTTGAGATGGCGATCCGGAGTTTATGGATGTTGAGCTCGTTGTTTAGTCATGGTCGCAGAAATAGGCCGATGTTAAATAAAGAAAAATAAAGTGCAAAGCTCGTTCACCTCAGGATGTTCCCTGTGGCCGGAGTGTCTTGGTAGTAAAGGGAATTAGCAGAAAACTTCGCCGGTATAAGGTTTACAACAGACCGAACAATAAAGTCCACTCTACGAAATCTCAAGGATTTTATACCACTGGTGTGCCAAGGGGTCTACGAAATATAGTGAAACTGCGAGAAGACGTACATCGGCCAAACAAAAAGAAGAATAAAGGTTCCCAGCGAAGAACACCAACTATAGATTAGAAAGAGAGAGACCACATCTTCAGTGTCCCAACAAGTACTAGGACATACCATTGATTTTGGAGATACATTAATGAGTGATAAGAACTTCCATTCAAACTGAGATTCGACCACAGTCTGAATTCAAGGAAACAGCAAGAAACTATCAACAACCTGAAAATATATCTTGGTCGACCGACAAGTGAAACAAACACAATACAGCGATCAGAATCAGGACGAAGATACGGCAACAACGGATCAATCAACCAGTTCTTTCTGCTATACATGAAGCCAGGCGCGCAGACTTGATAGACATGAACTGTTTTTTGGTGCCCATGAATTCGAAACGTATTCCTCCTGTGATTCAAATACATCCATTCTGGCGTTGAAACGATGACGTCATATATAAAACGATTCAAAATGTATTCATAGAGGGAAACATTCTTAATTAAATATTGAATAGAAATATTTTTCTGTGAATTGAAAAATCAAAGATAAAAATGAAGTTATTTTTTGTGAATGTCTAACAGAAAATCAAATAACTATCTGAATGAAAATGCAAATTTTCAATTTCAGATTTTTTCTTTTGAGTTTTTTTTTTTTTTTTTTGAATGTTCCAAGCCTCGCTGTTCGTTGGATGAACGAGTCTTTGGAAAGTGATGTTCTGCAGGTTTCCAAAGTGACCACGAAGGGGTGTGATGACTGAACTTGACGGGTTAATCTCGAAGAGACTGCCAAAGCAGGAACGATTGTTGATATTTCAGAAGAGCATCGCCCATGAAAATATCTATAAAATAGAGACAAATCGCCAACTTTTCTACGGTGTTCCAGACAAGTGAGCGAGTTTGTAAGCGAGGCATCACCGACGAGACGAATTGCCCTTTTTTGGACAGAATCCAATAGCCTCAGGATATGTTTAGGTGCCGCACTCCAAATATGGGAACAGTTTTCCCAGGACAGGTCGGATCTGTGCCTTATAGATCATAAGCAGCTGACTGGGGTGAAATAGCTCTTGGCACGAAACAGAAAACCAAGTTTTGGGATGCACTTTTGGCAATGGACCTCACGTGATTTTCCCAGGAAAGGTTATTGCTGATAGTAATACCAAGCATCGATATGGATGGATTCAGTGGTATGGTTACTCCTGACAAAGTTATGTTAGGCACAGTGAGATCGGCTTTTCTAGAGAAAGACATGCTTGTGTTTTGTTTGCATTGAATTCTACCAAGTTATTAGATCCCCATTCGAGAATTGTTGCCAAGTCCATATTTATATTATTAACATTTCTTCCTCGTTCATTTCTGGTTTCACGGGCTGATATAGGGGCCCTGGAAGAGAAAGCGGTATGGAGGGTACTATCATCGGCAAAGCTGTGTACTGGACATGAAGTTGCTTTCAACAGGTCGTTGATGTGAAGTAGAAATAGTGTTGGTGCGAGAATGGATCCTTGCGGAACACCAGTATTTATGAGTAGAGTGTCAGATGAAACTCCATCGACCACTACATGGAGAGACCTGTTTGAGAGAAAACTAGCAAGCAGAGAACACAGCTGAGGGGGCAAGCCATAAGACGGAAGCTTGGCGAGGAGTCCCTGGTGCCAAACTCGATCGAACGCCTTGGAGATATCTAATGCCACAGCTAAAGTTTCTCCATGCTTTCAATATAGGATGCGAGAGCAGATGGAAGCCATATTGCCTATCGTTGACAATTCCTGAGTCTTCCAGATATTTCATGAGCTCGATGTTGATGGCTTTTTCCATGACCTTTGAAATAATAGATAGCAGTGCGATAGGTCTGTAGTTGCTAGGTAGGGCCTTTTTGCCTTTTTTAGGGACTGGCTGTACTCTTGCAATTTTCCAATTGGACGGAAATACCCCCAAATTGTAAGAGTGGTTGAACAACTTGCAAAGAACAGGTGTTAGTTCGGGGGCACATTTCTTGAGAACAATCGGCGGGATTCCGTCAGATCCACAGGCTTTGTTGGTGTTGAGACCCAGCAAAATCTTTCTGATAGTACGTTGGCGAAAGGTGATCTCGGGCATGTGACTGTCAATAGGTGTAATGTTCGGGGGTTGTTTTCCCGATGAATCCAGAGTGGAATTTCCAGCAAATAGGTGCGCAAAGATATTGGCTTTTTCCTGGGCAGTCGTTGCTAGTGTTCCATCTTCTTTGGTTAGGGGAGGAAATGAGCTGGAAGTGAAATTTCTTCCCACAGCTTTGGCGAAAGACCAAAATGAACGGGATCCGTTAGGACATTCAGCAAGTTTTGATCTTATTTTGGCTTTGTGGGCATCTTTTGAGCTTTCTATTGTCTCTTTACATATGCCTCTAGCCTCGACATATGCTGCTCTGGTCTCAGGGCCCGGATTTTTAGCCATCGATGGTATGCTGCCTGTTTGGAAGCCACAGCTCTAGAGCAGTTTCTGTTAAACCAGGTCTTATCGGATGATGTTCTTCTTTCGGTATTCGGTATGTAAGTTTGCATCCCCAACATTTAATTTGAAATTGTCTCAGCACATCGTGTTGGATCTACTGAAGATAAACAAACTCTCTTCCATGGAAACGCTGAGAAAAACATACGAAGACCTTCCCAGTCGGCCGAATTGTAATGCCACATGAGACGGGGTGGTATTGTGCAGCTCGATGGTAAATGGAAAGAGCATGTTGTGGAGATGAGGGTGTGGTCAGAGTTTCCAAGTGGGGCACAAACTTCTATTCTATACGGGTCAGGATTGGTGGTGAGGAAAAGATCTAGTGTATTGGCAGACTGGTTGTTGACATCAGGGATGCGGGTTGGTAGCTCGACCAGTTGTTCTAGGCCATGAGTGATGGCGAAGGCCTCGGCTTGACGACCTGCATCATCTGTTAGGGTCCTTTCAGAATATCTATCAGATGTAGTTCAATGTCCAGCGTGGCTTTAGCCGGGGAAGTAGTTGTTTTTTGTTAGACATTCACAAAAAATAACTTCATTTTAATCGTGGATTTTTCAATTCACAGAAAAATATTTCTATTCAATATTCAATTGAGAATGTTTCCCTTTTCAACATGAATACCCCACAAGAGGTTATCTTGAACGATGGAAGATAGTGACTAAAGTTTATCTTTCAGTCGCAGATGATTCCACATCTGATTTTATGAACATCCTGTTCATATTTTCAAACAAATCTATGTATTCATAGAGTTTTGAAACCAAGTCGTATTCAGTGTCAAAACATAATTCGTTGTTATGTGATTGTCATAATTTATAATAATACTCCAAATAAATCTTGGTAGTGGGACATTCCACTTTCCACTAATAATCGTGAGTTTTATTGTCTACTGACTTTCTAACAGAAAATTTCTTAGTTCAGGTTTGATTATTGAATCGTATTCGAAATTATGCATTCTTGCGGTTCGTGATAATAATGACGTCACGTAGAACCGTATTCAAATGCAAGATTGAATAAGTTTTTTCGCCGGGAAACACCTATGGGCACCTAGGTGTGACCATTCACCACTATACATTGAGAAGTACGAGATCAGTCGAGTTCTGGTCAACAAGACAACACCCAATGACGGAAAATGTGATAAATTAATTAATTATTAAAAAAAAATAACCATTTTCAAAATATTGCAATATTTCAACTAACGAAGATGCTAAATTCAATATAAGAAACTGTTTTGTAACCAATACAGATCACTTTCGAATGACCATCCGTTACAAATTTAGTCCGAGAGCTGTCTCACATTGTGAAATATTTACTCTCAATCTCAAAATCAGAACAGAAATGATCGAGATAGGGAATGTAATCCTAAGAGACATCAATAACGTTCAAACATGCAATACCGCCATTGAAGTCTCTTGAATTATTTCTATTTCCAGAGATGAGCTGTCTAGAATGATGCGATAGGCGAGGAACATGCCTAGAGAAATATGCCATCCACTCGGAAAGCGGCCAATATGGTGTTGCGGTAGATTTATCAAATAGTATCACAAAAACAATTTGGATCTTGAGGAATCATATCAGCAAACAATTCCTGAAATTCGTTACCAAAATGCAGTTTTCAAAACAAATACCCCAATGAATGTAAAGATTCGATTGGTTGGAACCAGTTACCTACTTATCCAAAGAATGTAGTGAATACTTTGATAGATATAATTTGATATCGGAAAAGAAATAAAAGAAATGTTAATTTCTTTAGTATCTGTAGTTATCAAATATTCGATATTTGAAAAGATTTGCAAAATTATTGTAACCACCAAAATACTTTCCATACTGAAATCCTAATTTCTAAATCTCTATATCCGAAAATAATCTGCAAATATTCAGTGAGAACAAAAAATAATTTGGTTATGAAGAGGATGTCCATAAAACCATATATAGTATGTTAAATGTTAGTCAACATATCTTCCATCTTTCAAGATGTTTATGTTGGAAAGAAAAACAAATTTGGAAAATACAACAGAAAAATAAAGGCATTTTTTATAATATCTAATAGAAAACAACTGCTTTCGCGGTACTATGCCACCTGGACGTTCAACCTCATATATTGCCAAAAAAACGTAAGAAAAATATCGATCGAGAATTCGTATAGATTATTGTGCCAGAGGCTTTATGAAAAAGGAGAACTAACAAGAAATTACTAGAATTTTCAAAGAATTCTTCATATCCAATATATTCAATTGGGATTATTTTTCTATTCAACAGAAAATTCTTCAAAACTAGCTGACCCGACAGACGTTGTCCTGTACAAGTTTCTATATTCCCTAAAATAAATTCCTGAAAACTCTCGTCCGCGTATAATTTATTTTTCCTGTTTTTCTTTGTGTTGTTCCATCTTGGATATGCTTATGACTCTGCCCGCTTCCCGTTATCCCATTTTCCAGATAAACCGTTTTTCCGTTATCCCGTTTTTGCTTTCTCCGGTTATTTCATTATCCCGTTATCCCGTTTTCCTGTTATCCCGTTATCCCGTTTTCTCCAATAAAAATTAGCCAAATCGGTCCAGCCATTCTTAAGTTATGAGCTCACCAACACAAACAGACTTTCATTTTTATTATATATTCCTGAAAACTTTTTCAGGACAAATAAATTTCCAATCACTTTTCTAAAAATCCTTTCTTTCCCTAAAAACCTTATTCGGAGTATTCTATTCTATTTGGTAGGCGACAGTGTAACCGCTGAGCTATTTCATCGTTTGGTAATAAATGACTAGATAGTCTTTTTACCCGAATTTTCCAATTTCCGGGCATTTTTCCTGTCCGTATCAACCATCCTCAGGCTGAAAAGGGAAACATTCTCAATTGAATATTGATAGAAAGATTTTTCAGTGAATTGAAGAATCCACGATTAAAATGAAGTTATTTTTTGTGAATGTCTAACAGAAAACAACTACTTCCCCGGCTAAAGCCACGCTGGACATTGAACTACATCTGATAGATATTCTGAAAAGGCCCTAACTCAAAAGCAAAAATCTGAAATTGAAAATTTGCATTTTCATTCAGATAGTTATTTGATTTTCTATTCCAGTCTTAATTAAAAACTCATAAAGATGAATGAGGCAAAGAAGAATGTTTTCCAAAAGAGAGTACTCACCAGAAATCATTCGTAACATTGACGCAGGACAGACATTAAGAATATAAAAAAAAATGACAAATCAGTCCAGCCGTTCTCACGTTTACAAAGAATCGAGATTCATTTTTATTACATAGATCATTTTGAAACCGTGCAGTATACTCGTGAGTTTCCCAAAAAAAAAACAACTACTCATCTACCTCTCAAGTGAAAAAATATCTGAAACTACATGAATCACATCAAGGCTTTCCTTCCTAAATTAGATCGGTCAGAACATGCAGAAAAGTAGAAAAATTCCCCATCTATAAGCGCACATACGTTTTCAATAAACACATGTCTCAGTTAATTGCCCCGTTTTTTGCTTTTATTCTCTAGACTGACGGTCTCCATTTATGCCAGTGCTCGGCCTTGCCTGCGCTTTTTCAACTTTCATTAACACTAATTGCAACAGAGGCCACTTGATCTTCTCCCCATCTCCCCCCCTCCCCTTCCCATTTTTTCCATGGTTATGTGGCGTTCCTTAATTAGTTAATGACGTCCCAAAAATGATGTGATCAGAACAAATGCCTCGTGTTGAATAGCAAACTCACGCCAATGACTGCACTCGGCCACGAAACTGTTCCATTAAAATAACAAGAAAACCGAATAAAATGGCCACCGAGATCACACGGGGTTCTAGGCCCAGTCGCTATAGAGCGTCCCAACTTAAATATCTTAGGAGGGAGTTTCTGTTCGTAGTGGTTATCTACAATTACGACACATGCATAATCTGAAACTATTATCGCTTTCAAGCGATTTATGTCTCGTAAGATCTATGTTAATTTTTTTTATTTTGAAAATATCCATGATTTGTCACAATTGTTCCAAGAATATATGGTAATGTAAAATTTCGATACGGGTACAAATTTGTGTTTATTCAAGGTTGCAATCTTCGTAGTAAAAATATTGCCTGAATTGAAAAATGGAATTGGGAACATTTTATTGTTATAATATTGTCAATAACTGAGACAAAAAGAAGGTGTTTCAGCTTTCGATCAATCTAATGAAAATAAATGTACTTGTACTCACATTTGAGCAGTCTTCAGAGATAATGTCCAGCGTAGACCTGCAAAAAACAAACAAAGAGTTATAAGTTTATTCCATCCTCAATTTGTAATAAAAAAGTGAAGGGTAGAAACAAGGTTTTCAACGAAGGATCATTTACTTTGTTACAATTTAATTTCGACCACTAATTTCACTCTTACACATGCGTCCCCCATTTTCGGAAACTTTTTTCGACACCAGTAGTTCCATCAGTGAAAATGTATATTATTCATGAATATACAGGTTCGAAAATATTTCTACAAGATAATCAGAATACGAACATTTAATTGAACAACCAACAGTTCAGCGTTCATTGAGAGAAATATATATTCAGTAGAATTTTATGTACCTATTTGCTATTAGGAGTAGTATGGTAAAAAAAGTATAGTGTTCAACGCGCATGAATGTCCATTTCTTTCATGAATTTTGGTACTCCTGAGAAATAAATTTCATACCATACCTCTGGTGCAATATACCACAATAGATCACTCATCTAGGTCCAATATTGTTAGTGTACTTATTAGTGGCATCGAAAACTATTTCAGAAATTCAAATTGCTTAATATATGCTGATTACTCAAATACTTACAAAAGAATTGAAGATGATTCTGATTATCGTTGTCTTCAAGAAGATCTGTATATATTTTTTATATATAGGTCATTTGTAATGAGTCCTACGGAAGCTTGAGATTATCTTAGGTTTCAAACTTCACAATGTTGAGCCTTTATTCATGAGGAGATTTTCAGATATTTTCCCTCTTTACAAACTTGGAAAAGTGAGGTTTGTTTTCAAAGTCTGGCTCCACACGATTTTACTTCTACTACTTTTCCAAAATTTTCCATAACAAAATTGATTGTAAAAAGTGTGTCTTTTCAATTTGTATTGTGATTTTTGAATAATTAGAAATAGTATAACTTTCTATCCACCCTTTTAATATACCAACTATTATGGACACTCTTGTTATAAGATGTATGAACTCTTATAATGCTTTTAGCCACTCCGATGACGTGTACATTAACACATTCTTATAACTTCAGTAAGAATTCTAAAAAGTATTCATTGGACTTCCATACTAGCAACTATGTATATACAGGTATATTTTATAGTTTGTACAGATCATTACACTCATTTTGTTTTTTTTTGTTTTCCATAGTTTTCAATAATGTCAAAGAATGCCTTTTTGTTTAGTTTGAAGTTTTCACAAATGTCATGTTTTTGTAATTTTTCTGTATGGACTTCTATGTTCACCTGTTGTATGACCTTGAACTCTAAATAAATAAATAACATCATAAATAAATAACATCATTATCATTATCACATGAGACAATAAAAGTTTACTCAACCCTTATGATTCTAATCATGAAATCAGGGAATAATTGAAATTACAGTACATTTTTTGAGATATCCACAGGACAGTAAATGGTTTGTTGAGTTTAGAGACAGGGTTGTTTCGAAAAAAAGAACCAAAACACTTTTGGGAGAAATTTACAGTTTCGAATGACGAAAACCGAATGTAACTGGACTGAATGAACGATATCGTACATGGTTGAAGTTTGCAGAATGCCATTTGGATTATGAAAGGCACCATTGACCTAATTCACTTCAAACAATCCAGACATAGAGGAGACCGGTAGAGAGCTGCTAATGAGAAATGAATAATTTCCGCCCAAGTTTTTCACGAACTACGCCATGCAGTAACGAAATCTGCAAACTTCAGCGACACTTCATTAAAACAAATGAACTAAATCCCCAATGGAACAACGTCAAACTTGAAACACACCGGATAGTTTTAATTAATTCGTATACTGTACGATAAGTTTATCGAGGGCAACGTATAAACTGAAGAGCTGGTGGTGAAATCCGATTGACAAAATGACCTTCATCTGATAATTACAACCAGTGGATGTGTCTTTGAATTCATTTCGAATATTTCAGTGCTACGACATGATGAAATCCGATAATTTTAGCGAATTAATTTTCTCTGTGCGATTTCTTAGAGACAATGGATCAAATAATTTTATAAATTCAATGATAATATAAATACGAGGGGTAACAACTTCTTTCAGTAGGTGTACATCTTATAATTTTCAGTATTTCAGTACACCCATTATCAATACAAGTATCTCTTCAGTACTTGATTCAGTACCTCAGTCTCACGAAAATATATTGAGTACAAAGATCAGTACTTCAATCTGCATTAAATATTTGCAGTACCCCTTTCAGTACCCAATTTACTTTTTTCAGTACATTCAGTACCCCATCCATTACTTACTTCATTCGATAAAATTCGTTTTTGAGTCTTTCGACTCGAAGATTACACATTACAAATAACGACCTCGTATACGACACTATTGTCTGGTAGGTATCTGGTATTATTTCCCGATTGTTCAGTTGAGTGCGATTTTGAGTGTGAAAAATCGGAAAAATGTCAAGATCAACTGAATCAAATGATGAAGGTAAGTTGAATTGGTGCCGTTTGTATTTATTTTCATTACTCATTGAATATCAATAACATGAAATTAAATTTAGTTTAAAATATGAATATCGAGGTTTCTCAGTTATTTCCTAGGTTATTTCAATAGGAAGCCACTTCATGTGGATTTTGCATTTAGATATTTGTGTAATAATAAATCATCGACGAATCGTGGAATACTACTTGGAAGGAAGCCGACTTAAGTTTAAAATTTTTGCTAGGTATATTGTGTTTTCAGTTTATCTTTTTTACCCGACTACGGCAGAGCCAAAAGGAAGGGTTATTTTTTTTGCAGTCTATGAATGTATGTTTGTATTTACGTATGTTCCACTGTAGCACCTTAACTACCCATCCGATTTTGATGAATGAGGTATCAATAGATTAGTTATTATGGTCTGGGTGAGATAGGCTACATTTTATACGAACAAAATCAATATGACGAATGTTAAATCCAATAAATATAAATACAGTAGATTATTAAATAAAAATAAAATAAATAAATACCAATAAAACAATTGTATACTAAATTTCAGCGTTAATGAATACCACTAGCGCTGCCAATCAGCAGTTCTGGATATCAATCGTGTTAAAAAAACAGAATCACCATACCTGTTTCGTGTTTCTTTTATATTTACACTATTGAGTTTAATAGTTAACCTCTTGAAACTTAATTTTCTGACCATATTTTCTGGTCATCTTGTTTCCATCTCTCAACTTTTTACGCAGTCGGGTTTTTTTTATATTTATTGGAACGAAGTTCCTTATCGCGCGTTGCGAAAGGGGGCTTGACGGAATAAATTAAGACCAAAAGTTGTAACGACACTTTCTGCTGTAGTTGTAAGCCGTGCGGCGTGCGCGTGTTTCTCTGTCTGTCTGTCTGTATCTCTCTCTCTCTCTCTCTCTCTCTCTCTCTCTCATAGAAAGCAAGCCAGTTATTTTCGTTTCGTCTTTCTATTTCGCATTGAACAGTGTGGTGTCGCGACGATTATTTTTGTTGAGTGTATACAGGTTTTTTCCAAGTATAACCGGAGGTGAAAATACCGGGCCTTAGTAAGGGTAGAGGAATAAAATTGTATTTTTCATTTTTTTCAATCTGGTTCAAAATTGGTCCGTGGGGTCCTTGTTGGATTCCAAACACATTTTCTCAATAACATTTTTCGATATCTTGTCAATTTGACCCATTTTTCGGCACTACAGACAACTTTTTTTAAAATTCCCGACAAATCTGAGGTCACGTGATAGGAGTCGAAACGGATTTTTTAGTTGTCAGACATGCAGACACGAACCGCCATCAGTGTTTTTCAAAAATTTCAATAACAATTTTTTTTCCCATATGTAGCCAACTTTATGACGGACACTGTATAAGGGCCAGGAGAGGATCTCCGTGGAACTCCAGGAGATACCTTTAGCACTACCCGGTAATCCCAACACACATATAATAGTAATTCTGACAATTTTTTTCTTCAAATGTAGATCGTCTTGTGTTTTCAGAAAATAGCAGACATGTGTTCTAATTCACCTTGATGAAGTGGAAATCCTTGAAACTAACTAAAACTTGAATATCTCAGCTCCTATTTACAAGAAGCCAAGAAGCAGACAAAATATGATGTCGTATTTCTATAAAATAGCAACATTTATCATGTGCCATGCGATTTATGATTTTATGGTTCCGAATTTCATCACTCCAAAGCAATAAAAGATTGCATCTGCTGCATCTGATTATTATTAGAACGTTGGATAGGTGATACGTTCGCAAATTCACAAAGCTGTTCTGGTAAAATATAGTCAACTGGACTGCATGCTGATTTCAATAGGGTATCTGATCGAGTACAAAATTGTTGGCGGTATGCTTCAAAATCCAGTGTAGTAACCGAAATACTGACCACTGACCAAATATCAAATTTTGTGCAACTGATATATTTAGTAAGAACTACTTAACTGTTTTACGATATTCTGAGCAAATATTTAGCTTAAAAACTATGAAAATATTCAAACATTTAATTTTATAACGGACCAAACAACCCAACTTAACCTTACCTGGAGGATTGCTTGATAGCTTGAAGACTATAAGCTGAATTATTGAATCAGCTAAGATTGTTTGAAAATATTCCATATAGATTCTATGAAATCTATGTTCTCACTAGCATTGAAAAACAAACATCTGAATATTTGAAAAAGAATCAAGTATGAAGTGGCTAAGTGTTTCAGTTTTAAGATGGGTCCACACTTGAACATAAAATATTATCATTCAAAAATATTGTGAGATGGCAAATACGGTGGTAGGAAAAAGTAGTCCGTTCATCATGCCGGTTATAGTTCTATCATTGTGGAGAAGATGGTTCTGTTTAAAAAATAATTCTCAGAAAACGATTTCTTACAAGCTTTTCTGATTATTTTGAAATTTGGCAGGTATTCATAATTCCGGTGACAATGCATTATGGAATTTTTGTTAGAGAAAAAAAAATGGTGGACTAGATTTGTAATTATGGTCCGATTTGATTCAAAATTGATATGTGGGGGTTTTCGGGATCGGAGATTATGAATTTTTTGTCAAAATTCATAAATTCAAGATGACGGCCCCAAGATGGAGGACGAGTTTTCTGGTTATGGTCATATTTTGTTCAAAATTGGTATGTGGGGGTTTTCAGGATCGGAGATTATGAATTTTTTGCCAAAATCTATAAATTCAAGATGGCGGCTCCAAAATGGCAGACGAGTTTTGTGATTATGCTCCGATTCTATTCAAAATTGGTGTGTGGGAGTTTTTGGGTTTGGAGATCCTGATTTCTTTCAGCTCAAAACTTACAGGGAAGATACCTCTTAATAACGATGCTCTATTAGAAATGAACAGATTAAGGCGAGCTAACAAAAAAGCAAAAAATAAAATAACTGCTAAAAAACTTTCGAAAGACAAACATTTATTTGAGCCATGTACTAAAACGTATAAAATAAGCTTAAGTCATCGCTGACAATGATTTAATTATTTTTTGTTTAATTATTTGGTTTCAAATAGCTCGTCGCGCGAATTGTCATAAAATTAATACTTCGACAAGTTGTTACTTACCAACCAATCATTGTCCAATGAAATTAATTGGTACCTACTTTTATAAATACTTTGTAAAAATTAAATACTTTGACAAGTTCTCACTTACTAACCAATCACTGCCCAATCAAATTAATTGGTACCTACTTTTATGAACAAGCTTTTTGAAACCAAATAAATCGACAAAAAATCATTAAATCATTGTCAGCGATTACTTAAACTTATTTTATACGTTTTAGTGCACGGATCAAATGGAAGATTGTCTTCAAAAAGTATTTTTATTAGTATTTTTATTTTCTTGAATCCCTTACAATGTTCAGTGAAACAATATTTTAACTATTCCTTTCCGTAATATATTCTCGAAAATTTTAAACTTGAAAACTATTGGAAACAAGGGAGTAAACTTCTTATCAAAATAAAAAGCAGACAAGTTCGTGTGGGACCTCGTATACTAAGTGTACAAGTGCAAGTTCTGCGATAATATAACTTTATTATCCTCAAAAAAATTTGTATTCTACATATTGATGGAAATGGATTGTAAACCAATTATACAGGCTGAAAATACGAAAATAAATCATGTTTATGTGCAAGTCAGTCTGTCGCAGACTGCAGCTTCCAAACCAACTACTAGAATTATTCGAATGAAATTTAGGATTTTTTTTATGAATTTCTCCGGTTTTTTTTTCCACCTTCAAAATTATTTGCACTCAACTTGAATGAATTACTTTACTCGAAAAGAATTGGATAATCGTTTGTTTTTTCTTAGAATTTATTTGATTGCGGTTTTTCAAGAAATAAGAGGATAAGACAACCAATTTCTGTAATATCTAAAGCTTTTTGTTGTAGGATTGTTTTAATCAATTACTCCTCCTAATAGTTGAGTAAGGAAACTCTATACTTAACTATTTCAACACGGGGACCATTAGTGCTTTTTTAACCCCAGTTCAGAATATTTACTGAAAACGACAATGAAGCAGAAACTCGTGCTGAAACAAGCAAAACAAAACAACTACTCCGCACAGTTAAAATGAACACGTTAAGTTTAGAAACATGTAGGAAAAACCAGGTTAGACAGAACTATAAATTTTGATATAAGTCAACAATGCAATATAACTGATGTCTTAATAATCCTTAAAACAGAAGGAAATAATGGGACGAGCATGTTCCAAGAGCTGATAAAAATAGCAAGGAACTATAGGCAGAAAAAGCATAGGAACACCACAAAAGAGCTGGGCTGAAAGTTGGATATCCTCCAGAAGAGAATTCATCAATGTTTTGGCCAAGATTTGACATCAAAACATATCTAAAGCTCACAACTCACAACTAAGTCATTTAATTTTCCACTCATACCCAACTAATTCGCAGGAAGAGTGAAAGATAAGTGCCATGTGAAGTGGAATGAATAGAAAAATCGAATTAAACGGTTTTCTTCACATAAAGGATTCAATATAAAATTTAACCAGAAAATGGTAGATCTCAGGTGGAAAACAACTACTTTCCTGGCAAATACCACGCAGAACGTTGAATGATATTCACCTGAAAATCCATGCATACTTCCATATAATATCAATGGACATTGAATGCAAATGTTTCTTTCTGATAAGCTCGATTATGTTTAATTTATGTCGTGTTCACCTAACAATCCGCATACCGGTTTCAGGCTCCTTGGCCCTCATCAGTACGGAGTAGTCAACCAGCCAAAGGTCCAAAGAACTCTGGCTGAAGTGAGACACAACGTAAACAAACCATCATCGAGCTTGTAACACCTATAGGTACGCCGGAAAAGATAAACTTTAACTGGCGGTACCTAGTGACAGAAAGAAACACTCCGAAAATCTCCCACCTCGATAGGTTTCTAAATAAAAGATTCCTTCTCAGTAGGAGTGGCAAGCCCATCTAGCATATAGTGAAAGATAAGTGCCATGTGAAGTGGAATGAATAGAAAAATCGAATTAAACGGTTTTCTTCACATAAAGGATTCAATATAAAATTGAATCAGAAAATGGTAGATCTCAGGTGGAAAACAACTACTTTCCTGGCAAATACCACGCAGAACGTTGAATGATATTCACCTGAAAATCCATGCATACTTCCATATAATATCAATGGACATTGAATGCAAATGTTTCTTTCTGATAAGCTCGATTATGTTTAATTTATGTCGTGTTCACCTAACAATCCGCATACCGGTTTCAGGCTCCTTGGCCCTCATCAGTACGGAGTAGTCAACCAGCCAGCGATTTTTCTATTCATACCACTTCACATGGCACTTATCTTTCACTATATGTTAGACGGGCTTGCCACTCCTACTGAGAAGGAATCTTTTATTTAGAAACCTATCGAGGTGGGAGATTTTTGGAGTGTTTCTTTCTGTCACTTGGTACCGCCAGTTAAAGTTTATCTTTTCCGGCGTACCTATAGGTGTTACAAGCTCGATGATGGTTTGTTTACGTTGTGTCTCACTTCAGCCAGAGTTCTTTGGACCTTTGGCTGGTTGACTACTCCGTACTGATGAGGGCCAAGGAGCCTGAAACCGGTATGCGGATTGTTAGGTGAACACGACATAAATTAAACATAATCGAGCTTATCAGAAAGAAACATTTGCATTCAATGTCCATTGATATTATATGGAAGTATGCATGGATTTTCAGGTGAATATCATTCAACGTTCTGCGTGGTATTTGCCAGGAAAGTAGTTGTTTTCCACCTGAGATCTACCATTTTCTGGTTCAATTTTATATTGAATCCTTTATGTGAAGAAAAGGGGTTTAATTCGATTTTTCAATTCGGAGGAGTTGTACACCAAAATTCTAAACTAAGTTCGGATCTATGTTAGAAAATGGTGTCAGAAGTGGAATAGGTATATATACGAATTTCGTAATTACTCATTGTAAAATGTAAATGCATTTTTTCGGGAGTGCCACTAAGTAACAAAAAACCTTGCTAACGGCTCACGCTCACAATTTCTCTCAGAATATTCTCTTTCAACCTACCGGCTTACATTCTCTCGTCAACTACCTGCTGCCATCGAATTCGATAGAAAAACTTCAACTATTTCAAGTAAAAGTCGTCACGCAAGTGGAATTTGCACTGATCCACGCTGGATGGAATCTTTGACCGGCTAGCGCTAGCGTTTGTTTCGTGTGTGTGTATGTGTGTATAACTGCATCGATTGGTATGGAGCCAAGGCCATCTTGATTTAGTCGCGGCGTTCCTGAGCTGTTGCTATAGTGCGTTTCGCAAATCGCATGTTGCAGTCTGCCGACGACTGAACCCGACTGGTCTGACCCCTCGAGACGCCATAATTAGGTGTCCTATCGAGTCACCGATACTCCCGGCAGGAATATGTTGAAAGAAGTGCTTCAAATTTAAAGCATAATTTTTACAACATAACAAAAAAAAAGGGTAAATATAAAGTTACTCTACACATGCACTCTGAATATAGGGAAACAACTTTTCTTACGTGTTTTTGCCTCCCGAAAAAAATGCGGCGGTCTCATACCGTTCCCGAGTTAGAGCACTTTTTTTTAACCCCATTTTCAAGTATAGTCCATCCAATATCAATTGCAGAAGCTGTTTCTATAGGGAGCGAATAAAAACTCACTTCGCTAACACGAGCGTATATGCGAAGAAACTGAACGAAAAATAATCTGTACTACTCGTAAACATTTTCCGTCGGCATACGGTAGATCAAAAGAGCCGCAGTCAACGTGGACCTGAGTGACAGCTGTCGCTTTTCTACAACCGATTCGTCTGGGCCAATCGTCGGACATCGATGCTTGTATAGGCGTGTCTATACTGGAAGGTCATAAATCACGCGTTATAATTGTGTTTTAATAGCTCTGAAAGATTAAAAACCAGTAGCGTCTGTGGTCTTGGTGTGTGCCGATCGAAATACGTTTTAGGATATTCTAGTAACCTACATCAAACAATGAAATAAATTATTTTTCTTTCTTAATGTATTTGTATAAATAAAAGCTTGTCTTTAATTTTTTTTCAGTTTTCATTATTCATGAAGTATTTTTGAAATCTTAAAATATCTAAATGAAATTAGTTATCTCCGCCACTGCTGCTCACACGATTTCGCCGCAAGACTTTTTTATGCTTCTGCAATTGATATTGGAAAAACTATACCGTTTTCTCGCACAAAAATCACTCAAAATGCGTCTTTCTTTTTATAGTTTTCCCAATATCAATTGCAGAAGCATAAAAAAGTCTGGCGGCGAAATCCTCTGAGCAGCAGTGGCGGAGATAACTAATTTTATTAAGATATTTTAAGATTTTAAAAATACTTCATAAATAATGAAAAATGAAAAAAAATTAAAGACAAGCTTTTATTTATACAAATACATTAAGAAAGAAAATAATTTCATTCATTGTTTGATGTAGGTTATTATTATATCCTAAAACGTATTTCGATCGGCACACACCAATACCACAGACGCTACTGGTTTTTAATCTTTCAGAGCTATTAAAACGCAAATATAACGCGTGATTTATGACTTCCCGTCGTATAGACACACCCCCAAGCATTCGATTCGATTGGCCCAGACGAATCAGTGACAGCTGTCACTCATGTCCACGTTGACTATCGGCTCTTATGATCTTCCCTACGCCGGCGGCGAATGTTTACGAGTAGTACACATTATTTTTCGTTCCGTTTCTTCGCATATACGCTCGTGTTAGCGAAGTGAGTTTTTATTTGCTCCCTATAGAAACAGCTTCTGCAATTGATATTGGATGGACTATACCAGCATAAACAATACACCCTAAATCATTCATTTTCAGCACAACTTCGCACAAAATTACGTCGTTTTTATCGAAAAAATCCTCTTTCTTACACAGTTCCAAATAAACAAATTTCACACAGATGAAATTTAGTAACTTTGCCTTATTTTTCATGTTGGTAATCAATGAATCACCGCCAACTTTTGACTTCAAATATGATTAATAGTTTCCCCTTCATTTATGTTTGCAATTCTTTTTGGGCACCATTATTCATTTATTACCAACATGAAAAATAAGGCAAAGTTACTAAATTTCATCTGTCAAATGTGTGAAATTTGTTTATTTGGAACTGTGTAAGAAGGAAAAATTTCACGATGAAAACGACGATATTTTGTGCAAAGTTGTGCCGAAAATAAGTGATTTAGGGTGTATTGTTTATGCTGGTAAAAAAAGGAGGCATTTTGAGTGATTTTTGTGCTCTAATTCGGGAACGGTATGAGACCGCCGCATTTTTCTTCCGGATTCGTGTTCAGGAGGCAAAAACACGCAAGAAAAGTGTTTTCCCTATATTCAGAGTGCATGTGTAGAGTAACTTTATATTTACCAAAAAAAGGAATAAGATGTTGAAAGAAGTTACATTCTGGTAAGTTACAATTCTAAAAACTACCAAAAAATGTTGAAATCCCGTCCACTATAGTACAGGGCTAGTGGCTCGCAACCGGCGATTTTTTTTCGAGGCCCCAAGAGTGGTTTTGGATTCCACTATAAAAGATAAGGTCCCCGTGATCTTAACTCGTACAAATTTTCATTAGCTTCTGAGGATTGGTCAAACAACTGAGAACGAGGTTAAAAACTTGTTTTTTTTTTTACTTTTTTCAGCTTTCCGGGGGTAATAATTATATTTAAGATTATCATTATTTGAACAAAGATATATAAATTGTATAATCACAGCAATGCTGTGCAGTACAATAATGTACCAAACGGACATCTTGATTTAGTTATCAGAAATTAAAAATGTGATATTCTACTTGTAGAAGAGAATGACATCATACATCATTATTTTTTCACTTGAAAGTGTACACTGGAAGTCAAAATCTCCAACCAGAACCAAAATTTGAACTCTAAATCTAATTTAAAAAAGATTCTAAAATTTTTTAATCTTTCAAGAGAAGTATGTTGGGATGAGTTGGAAAACAATAATAAAAAATAATTTCACCAAGGTTTTCAAGTGATATAATAAGAGATCTTAAAAAAATAAATTAGTTTCATATAAAAAAATGAAATATTTTGGAATATCGAATTTTTATATATATATATATATATATATATATATATGCGAACGACAACAAAGCAAGCTATAAAAAATGCTCATGAGGCTTACCTGCAGCAAATGGAAAAAGACATATCCAGTGAATCTCAACATCATCAACATTTTTGGTTATTCGGAAAAAAATTAAATCAATCTAAGATTCCCTAGCCGATTCCATGGTTCATAGGGGGAAAACAATGAGAGAGAATATAGCAGAAGCTTCTGCATATAATTTCTTGAGTTTATATCCAAGAGAACAAGCTAAGTCATAATCCTAATGGAACATTATTTACGAAATCTTGTCTAGTTATAGATTCTGCAAATGATGAAGATATTCTAAGAGCTGCAACAAAGTCGAGTAAAAAAATCTTCAGGTGCAGATATGACTCCCTCTTGAATACTCAATGGTGGCATACAACTCTTAAGCAAACCCCTCAAAATAATATATAATTTGATAAGTACGTTCGATTTTCGATTCATTCCAACATGCACATTAAATTATGGAGGTAAAGTATTCACGAGTGTGTGTCGATTCCTATGTCCTCGATAGCTCAGTGGTTAGAGTATATGTCTAGAAAACATAAGGTTGTGGGTTCGACTCCCACTTGAGGATGCTTTTTTCTTTAATTTAATAATCTGTTCATTATGCCATTATTTCCTATTTCATGATTTCTCTCGGACAATAACTTCCCACTTTCACATTATATATTTGGCTAAATCTTATCAGTGATTGGAGACCACCTTCCTAGATCTTCTACTGAAATCGTCAAGTCGGCGATGATGTTGGAGTGAATAGGTATCGGGTCTCGACGGCCATTGATAAGTACGTTCGATTTTCGATTCATTCCAACATGCACATTGAATTATGGAGGTACAGTATTCGCGAGTATGTGTCGATTCCTATGTCCTCGATAGCTCAGTGGTTAGAGTATATGTCTAGAAAACATAAGGTCGTGGGTTCGACTCCCACTTGAGGATGCTTTTTTCTTTAATTTAATAATCTGTCCGTTATGCCATTATTTCCTTTTTCAAATAATTTAATCTTGAAAACTATTTATTACCCTTCACTGTGGAAACAACCAAAAGTTTGCTCAATATTTAATAATGGAATTACGGAGGATATACAAAATTATCGACACGCAGCACTGATCTATGCACCCAGTAAGTTTTTCGAAAAAATTCAAAATTTAACCATGTTTATTCACGACTCAGCGAAAAGCAACAAGCTTACCTGAGAGATCCACGATAACTAACTTTGCTAGTTTTGTACAAGAGGCAAATGAAAGCAACAGTCAACTAGATGTTCATTTCACAGATTTTAGTATAATAGAGTCTTCGACAAGGTCGATCAATATCGTTATACTGAAAAAAGTATACACTTTTGTGCTGTCAGATCGATTTTAGAAGTTATCAGCAACGTATCTAACACAGTAGGTTCATAAGGAAGGGTACTCTGAGGAATTTCTTCCACAAGCTCCGGTGTATCACAAGGATCCGATCATGGACCATTATTCATTCTATTACTGACAAACGATCGGCCAGGCACAATGTGCACTATTCACGTATGATTCCATTTGAGGAAATCAGAAATCAAGAAAATGTTATTCTACAAATTTACAATCAGTTATTGTTCACAACCGCTTAAGTATGTCAAATACTGAGAAATGATTGTCGATATACAATAAATGACTTATATCCAATGAAAAAGCAGAACGTAAAACGCTAGATAAAAAAATCTATTTTGAGCAGTATACGACCAACATTGCAAACAGGGCACATGAAATAATTGGTTCTATCGTTAAGAACTTATTTAAATTTACCAAAATATCCACATTTGTAACACCTTATGATGCTTTTGTTCGTAATATCAAACCTAGGGGTACGTCATTATTCAATCCATGAAAATTAAATGAAAAGGTCCAGAAAACACAACTTTTATAGTTAGCTACTAAGACCGTTCAATGCCGAACACATAACGTTCCACGTTTATATAAAAGAATGATATAGAGGAAACACACATAAGGAATTGATTGAAAAAAGTCAACAGTAATTTCCTCTTCATGTAAAAGTTCTGACTTTTAGAGAGCTGTATCAAACGCATATATTTTTTCAAAATTGGTATCAAAAAACGAAAGTGTTTTTTTTCAATATTCCAACAGCTGTCCATTCTGAAACTACGCACCGATTTCAACCATCTTCAAACTCAGCCGACGTATCAACTCAAGTATTTTTGTTCCAAATTTCGTTCCCTATTTCCTCAAAAAAATCTGGCTTCCAGCGTGTCTACAAGTTTCGTTACATTCGATGTGATTTTCCTTCTAAGTTTGGGTGATATTTTTGATCAGTTTTGAATTCGAAACATAAAAAAAGTCATTGCAAAACAAATATTCTCTTCATGATTGATTCATCATCATAAATAAAACATTTGTTTAGATCATTATTTCTGACCCGTGAAAATATATTTATCGCAAACAATAACCAAACAAATATAAATAAATATGAGCCTGATAAAGTTATCATTCCACTTTGAACCAATCCAATAATATTCATAATGGTTTGGGAACAAAGTAGCAGATTATCTGTAACAGTAAGAACGAATGAGGTGTGTGGTAGTATAAAACTATGACTTTTGAATTGAATTTCAATATTTGGTTACTAGATTGATAAACAAATTATCACCACAAATAAGTATTATCATTATTATTTAATGAATGGATATTCAAAATGCAAAATTTCACGAACAATGGTGGAGACTAGTAAGAATGCTAAAATAAGTAAGTATAAAAAAACTCGATAAAAAATAATGCTAAAAAATATTTAGTCATAATAAGCACTTACGTGTTTATAAACTTTTCCATTGAATTTCAAACACAATTGGATAATTGTTCAACATATCTTAACTATTTTTTCACAGAAATTTGTTGCTTTGTCCCATTGTTTGTTGAATTGAAAAACAGTCGGAAACAGCGTGGACAGTCGGAAATGTAGATTTCAGAATCAATTTATCGATTCCAAAATTGCTTTCAATCAAGCTAACGAATCATACGTCTGAAAAAAATAGGACTTATTTTCACTGGACTTATTTTAATTGAAAAACAAAAACAATTCTATTTTCTTTTTACGAGAAACGTTTCCTAAGATTTCCATGTAATCTGACTCAAATCTAAAGAAAGAAGTACCTATAACAATACTGGTTTTATTTCAGTTCGATTAAACTATAGAATTCTCTCAAGATATCAAAATGTTGAAAATTAATTTCTAAAAAACTTACAAAAATACAAAAAGTTTTCATACCAAATTTCAGCTTGATTGGTCAAAGGTTCGGCAGTTATCTTGGAAGATTACAGACACATACTGACAGACAGACACATACTGACAGACAGATATATTTTACTCTGAGAATGGTCTCAATCGTCTCGATTTCTTCTTTCGCACGATTTCATTACTTGAGCACTAGGGGGGCCAGTAAAGTAAAAGAAATAATAATACGCGAGGACACGAGAAATTATTATCGCTTTAAATATGCTTTAAAATACATAACGCATATATAAATGTACCATGATAATTTTTTTTGAGTCAAATTTCGATTACAGCAGTTCCCATTCATTTTTGAAAGACAGCAAATTTTGAAGCTACTATTATTGGCGCTCTTTGTGATGTATGTTCAGATTTTGCGCAATTTTTCTCATGTTTGTCTGTGGATCTTCTTCGATTGCCTGAAGAACAGCTTCTTCAACTTCTGATGTGCTAGTAGTCAACGATCTTCCTGCCGCTGGAGCTTTTTCAAAGATCCCAGGCTCCATAAACCGCTGAAAAAGGTTTCTGAATGTCTGGTGATTCGGCGCTCGACCGAGCAGCCAATAGGCGTAATCGGGTTGATTGTGACGTTCAACGGCAATGTTGCCAAGTTTCTTAAACTCTAAATGTCAGAACTAGAACACTATTCGCAATGTCCAAGCCAATCATTTATTCTTGTTTTGCCTCAAAAGTTGCATACGAAAATAGTTTAATGTGTTTGCCCTCTGCCTGAAAACCACTTTGCACGGGTTTTCGGGTTATTAGGTATATATATGAACAATTTATTACTATTTTCACTAGTGTCCAAACACTTGGGCACCAAACATTTAACGGCATTCTGAAAGATACGAGTAACTTGTTTAGTACAGAATAATATAGTGTAAGACACTACCATATATCAGTTGACATTTGTTAGCAGTGTTACCAGTACTTTTTGGCAGCTGTACCAGACAAACAGAAATGTACCAGATGTGGTACAATGTACTGTTTGTTAGTTGTCGCATATGGAGGCGCGGCCTAAGATTTGAAAATATGCAACGTTGCAAATTTGATTGAAGTTGTGAACTGTGGGATTGGTTGATCGGGTGAGTACGTCACAACATTTTGCAATGGCGCTAGGAAGAAGCCATTTGAATCTTGCCGAAATATTTTTTTAAAGTTTTATAAAATAAAAATGAAATAAAATTACGAACATAGTTTTCATAAGCTGTAGAATCCACTGAAAATATTTTGAAAATTTCGTGTTCTTGCCCAATAGGACACGAGATATTATTATCGCTTTAAATATGTTTTAAAATACATAACGCATATATAACTGTACCCAGAAAACATTTCTTGAGTCAAATTTCAATTACAGCAGTTCCCATGCGTTTTTGAAAATCAGGAAATTTTGAAGCTACTAATATTGGCGCTCTTTGTGACGTAAACGACCAGCAGCCAATAGGCGCAATTGGGTTGATTGTGACGTTAAACGGCAATGTTGCCAAGTTTCTTAAACTATAAATGTCAGAACTAGAACACTATTCGCAATTCAAGCGATGATGGCGGATTTGAAGGGTGTAAAAACATTCGATCTGTCATAAAATATATTGTCAATTTTACAGTGCACATAAACCTTGGTATTTTTTAAATTATAAATCACTGTGTTCCATCAAAACGATTTCTGATAAAGAGAAAGCCAATCATTTATTCTTGTTATGGAGGCGCGGCCTAAGATTTGAAAATATGGCAACGTTGCAAAATTGATTGAAGCTGTCAACTGTGGGATTGGTTGATCGGGTGATTACGTCACAACATTTTGCAATGGAGCTAGGAAGAAGCCATTTGAATTTTTCCGACTTTAAATATTATTTTTTGAGTTTTAGAAAATTAGAAAAAAAAAAGAAAATTACCAACAGAGTTTTTACAAGCTGTAAAATCCATTAAACATATTTTGAAAATTTCATGTCCTCGCCTATTATTTATATAGTTCAACTTTGAATGAGAAATAAGAGGTTCTGACCTGACACATAAAGCTAGCTGATTGACACGAACGAAAGAACCTCAAATGAAAAGAGCATACATACCTCGAATAAAAGGAGTATACAGGGCAAACGCAAACTATGAATCCATTGCAAAACGTCAATGCTAGGGAATTTACAGTGACTTTTTGTTAGTGTGTACATCTTGGAGAAATACTTGATTGACATTTTTTTTCAATGTTTCAACAGCCGCCATTCGAACTTGTCCGTGGTATTGATGATAAATAAATTTCGTTCCATTCCAGTTGAAAAATGTAAACTTCAGTTTGTCTACAATTTTCGTTTCAACTCATGGTATTTTTGTGTTGTATTTATTATATTCCGATTCCAGCAACCATTTCTGATAATTTTAGTCGTCTATAGGCTAACAATTTTATGATATATTCTTCATTTCTGTTTCCGTGCATCTGCCTCATTATGTGAAAATGAATGCTTCAATGCGGGTTCCATGTGAAATAACATTGAAAAAATACTCATGGTCGTTAAAATTGATGACCCTCATGCTAGAACGAGTTTGACAATAATCCAGAGGAAAATACACGAAAGTTCTGAGTTTTGATAAATTACAGCAATCACAATGTAGGTGGTATTCATAAAATTCGAGAATAATGAGATTGTTCGTCGAATTGACAATTGAAATGTACAATCACGCTCATTACATTAATGGATGATAATGATGTTCATGAATGATGTGAAAGAATATCAATAACAGTATGAGAATGATAACAGTATGAGAATGATATGAATGAATTAGTATCACTAGATCCATAGGTACTGGGAGTTACGAACAAATAGTGTAGATAATAGTTTCTGGAGGTCGAGTTATTTTAGCATGGATATTTTATTAAGGTGAGGTGTAAACGAATCTGAATACATTGTTAAAACTATTTGGACCCAATAACGGTCATATTTTGATGCAAAATTTATTCGTCATTTCATTCATTTAAAAATTTACTGAATAAGCTGAATAGTTATCGCTGAAGGTTCACGCTCTGAGGAAAGAACAGAAAACTTTAAAAGTCACTCGAGATATCCAATGCATAAGGTCTAACCCTTTTTGGGAGATCTTTAATTTATTTACAACTTTTTCTTCTTATGTGTATATAGTTGCAAATAAATTATTATTATTTAAGCATTGATAACGAATTCTCCGAAAATATCAATACATTATTATCAGTATATACGCATAGGCGAATAATAATATTTGTATTTGACAGACCAATAAAACATGCAATACATAATATTAATTTGCTTCTACGTAATATATTTTCAAGGATCATTTTGTAATCAGTCCCAAATCGTAATTACATTCGAATATAAATCTGAATAAAGTTATGGATACACCGGAAAACATATATCCTAATAAGAGTTAATTAATGGTGTGAGAAATGATAGAAAATTAAAAGCAAGAAGCAGCGGAAGACATAAAATCTCATATCAAGAATAAAAGAGTATAATTATAAAGAATTCAGACGATATAGGAACAAGCGAAAATGTTCAATGAACTTAAAAAAAGACAACACGATAGGATAAATACAAAACTTCACATCTACAAGTGTTTTTATCACACAGATTACAACAGAAGAAACATTATTGAAATCAGTTATGTTAGCGTATTCGTATAACCTTGTGAAAATTCGAGACGATTCAAGATGTCATTTCTAGTTGCCTTGAAAAAAATATAAGTATTTGGCAGTCAATGGTGCTGCATTTGATAAAGCTTAATGGTTCTAATTTATTTTATGCTCAGAATTGTTGGACTTATTTCTCAAAATCATATGCTATTGCTATGGGTAAAGGTGTTCTTCACAGGTGGGCTCCGTACAGGTTAGTTGTGGAATCCACCGTTTAAGCATTGTAAATAGTATTGTCATATAGTTTATTATGCATGTATGCTACTGAGAGAGATCTAATATTAGAAGATATTGTTATGGTAGAGCTTGATGAGGTAGAATGTGATGGAATTGATAAAATTATAACAATAATGAGGAAGATGTGTGGTAATATATGTTTCTAGATTAAGTTTTTATTAATTTCATTATTGTATATAAGATCAAAATTTCATTTTATTATGTATATATATATATATATATATATATATATATATATATATATATATATATATAATATATAAAGGTGTAAAATATTTACAAATAGTAGTAGTAGTGGCTTCTTGTCTAGAATGTTGACAGGAAGCACTTCTTTTTACATGCTTTATATTAGCTTCACTTGTATGTTTGTTTTTTGTTTATAACCGACTCCTTTGGGCGCGATTTTGACCCACTTCCAGACGTCCGAATGATTTGAAAATTGGCAGGTATACATAATTCCGGTGACAATGCATTAAGAAACTTTTGTGTGAAAAAAAAACAAAATGGCGGCTCCAATATGGCGTACGAGTTTTGTGATTATGGTCCGATTCGCTTCAAAATTGGTATCTGAGGGTTTTCGTGGTCGGAGATTATGATTCTTTTGTCAAAATTGAAAAATTCAAGATGGCGGCTACAAAATGGTGGACAAGTTTTGTGATTATGGTCTGATTCTATTCAAAATTGGTATGTGGGGGTTTTTGGGGTCGAATATTATGATTCTTTTGTAAAAATTGAAAAATTCAAGATGGCGGCTTTAAAATGGCGGCCGAGTTTTGTGATTATGGTCTGATTCTATTCAAAATTGGTATGTGGGGGTTTTGGGGTCGGAGATTATCAAAATTGGTGTCTGGGGTTTTGGGGTCGAATATTATGATTCTTTTGTAAAATTGAAAAATTCAAGATGGCGGCTTTAAAATGGCGGCCGAGTTTTGTGATTATGGTCTGATTCTATTCAAAATTGGTATGTAGGGGTTTTTGGGGTCGGAGATTATGATTATTTTGTCAAAATTGAAGAATTCAAGATGGCGGCTCCAAAAATGGCCATTTTCGATTTTTTTTATGGTCAGATTCTATTCAATATTGGAGAATAATATTTAAAAAATAATAAGTAATAATAATAATAATAATTTGAAAAACTAAAAATTTAAAAATAAATAATAGTTTAAAAAAACTAAAAAACACGCGTTTATAGAAAACCAGACTAAAAAAATAGAAAATAAGAAAAAAATGTATTTTATTTGAAAAAAAGCGTGGGATGCATGGTATTAATAATTATACAGTACATTAGACACCTAGGGCAGTAAAGTAAGAAATGTCGCAGATCACAGGCAATTGTTGGCCGTGGCGATACCATGCACCCCACGCTTTTTTTTAAATAAAATATATTTTTTTTCTTATATTCTATTTTTTTAGTCTGGTTTGCTATAAAAGCGTGTTTTTCAGTTTTTTTAAACTATTATTTATTTTCAACTTTTTATTACATTACAAACTTTTATTTAGTTTCACCCGTCCCGATGTCTGTCTGTGGGTTTCTAATAAAATCTTACACGTTGAATTTGACCCACATTTAGTTGTCCGAATAACGTGAAATTTGGCAGGTGTTCATAATTCCGGTGACAATGCATTATGGAATTTCGATTCTATTCAAAATTGGTATGTGGGGGTTTTCGGGGGCAGAGATCACGAATTCAAGATGGAGGTTCCACGATTGCGACGAGTTTTGTTTGTGATTATAGCCCGATTCCATTCAAAATTGGTGTGTGGGAGTTTTTGTAGTCGGATATCATGTTTTTGTCAAAATTCATGAATTCAAGATGGCGGATCCAAGATGGCGACGTGTTTTGTTATCATGGCCCGATTGCATTCAAAATTGGTAGGTATGTGGGATTTTTTGGGGTTGGAGATTTTAAATTTTTGTCAGAATTCAATAAGATGACGGATTTTATGAATGACTAAAAATAAGTCAATGAAAATTATAAAAAAAATTAAGACAAGCTTTTATACAAATGCACTAACAAGGAAAAAATAATGTATTTAATAGTTTAACGTGGGTTATTCTGTGAGTAGCAGATTCAAAAGTTTGCTGCGAATATGAATCTGCCACTCACAGAATAACCTTGGAAAAACATTTAAATAAATATTTTTTTCTTATTTAGTGCCTTTACATGAAAGATTGTCTTAAAAAAATTATGATTTTTTAAATGTACACTCTCCAGATCGACTTATTTTGCCCCAATATCGACAATTCACTGGGAATACCAATTTTCATTGAAAATATATAGTTGGAAAAACCAAAATTACAATTTCTTCGATGTCATTTTCTGATCATCTATCCCAATAGTGGGACTGAATAAAAAATATTATTATCCAGAGTGCGAGCATACAAATAAATGATAAAGATGTTAATGTTATTGAAGACAGCTGATTACAAAACTGCTGTTTCTCCCTATCAAGCCGTCACGACGAATTCAAGTAACGGCGCGACCAGCATCACGTTCGAAAAATCAATTTCCTTACACACCTGGTGACAGCTCAATCTCGCAACATAATCCAATAGCAATAAACAAATAGGAAGCAGCGGCGTCGGCTGTGCGAGTCAGTCTTTTCCCATTCACAGAAATAAATAAGCACGATAGATCTCAACTGTGGCACCACAACATAGGAAAAACACATTCATAAATATAAAGCGCAATTACGGCAACATAGACTTCACTTGTTTCAATTCTGCCGGCGCGATTATTTTATTAGGCGGCCGCGGCGATCTCGCGTACAGAATCGAGTGTGCTATGATGCAGACTGCGTTCGCTCGCTCGATCTCTGTCTCTTGCTTGCTTGCTGCTTGCATCCCGTGCACACGGTTAGATAGATTTGCCCTCGATGCATGTGTACATATGGTCTCAAGGACAACTACAATTATATAGGCTGCGCTGCTCTTCTTTCTCTTCTCGCTTCTTTCTGATATAGGCGCGGTGTTCGGGCCGGACGGGGGCAGGGATAAACTGCACCGATGAGCGTGGATCACTTCTATCAATCCACCCGTATTAGACGGAAAAATTCACTTTCACTCTTTTTTTAATAGAATGCGATATATCAAATATGATTTCCGAAGGCTGAATTAAATTGCAAACTTTTGATTGCCCTATATACACAAAAATGTGTACGTCCATTCTATTGGGAATTCAAAATTAGATGCCAGCGCCAGAGTGGAGAAAATTCAAACCGTACATTGTTTGTCTGTGTTCTCAGAGGTTATACACTTGTGTTTGGAGTTTTTCTCATAATATTTCCATTTGGTATTATTTTCCAGTTTTTTTGTGAATTAATTTCAAGGCATTTTTCGGGACTAATTAGTCCCATCTTCAGTAACATACAAAGGAATTATCTGACTTTTTTTATAATTTATAGATTTGTTTTGAGTAAGTCGGCGAAAACACGAAAATAGATCAAGACAAAACTTAAAAATTAACAAAATGTTGGGTTGCGATCCCAACCAGGGGAAAGTTGTTAACATCCTTTGAAGGGATGGAAACAACATGATCATAATACTCGTTATCATGGTAAAAATGAACATCTTGGAAAAGATTGAAATTCAAAAAGTGATCTCTATTGGGAATTCAAATTTAGATGCCAGCGCCAGAGTGGCAAAAATTCAAACCAGGCATACTTACATTGTTTGTCTTTTTTCTCAGAGGTTATACACTTGTGTTCGGAGTTTTTCTGAAAATATTTCCATTTGGTATAATTTTCCAGTTTTTTTGTGTAGTGTTATTCATATCAAGACTCTAGTGAAGTGGTGTATTTAAATCTCAAGACAATACCATTTGCGAAAACTCTCTTTGAAGGAGACAAAGTATGCTCTAAAATGCTTGCAAAAAAATATTTTCCGAAGTTTCTGGACAGCTTAGTGAAGTCATCGGGAATTATTGTTATGAATTATTTTGAAGAAATTTTACACATTTTTATTTGTGAATGTTCAAATTAAAAATAAAACTAACAAAAACAGTTTTTTTTATTTTATCTAAAACAAAACAAGGTGCTGTGCCTTATCACCTAGATATACATATATAGTCACTCTTTTTCCACACTGTCTGAATAATTTTCGGTACGTTGAATAACATCTCTTTTTTTCTCTTTTTAACTCTCTTTCCTTTCCTCTCAACTCTCTTTGAAGGACGTTTTTGAACCCATCGTCTGTCTATAGACTCGCTCAATCCTAGATTAGTCTGCACCAGAACGTGTTCCCGCCGCCCCTGCGTTCTAAGGGCCTACTTATCTACCACACACGGAGGGTGCGAGGGTGGACCGAGACGCTAAGCACTTCACTTCAAGTCGAGAGTCGATCACGTTCACATATGTATTAAGTACCATCTATACAGTAACCAGACTTTTATATTTATTGTTATTTCTTGCGTTTCAAATAAATCAGTGAAAATCAGTGCTCAATAATTCCTACATCATACAGTCCACCATTACTATCAAATTCATGATGAAAATAGTCCAATACAATGGTATCGTTTTGCCAAGAGTCACATTGAGGTACACAACAATAATGATTTGAACTAATTTTTTCACTCGAGGACGTACAATAGTCAACAGAACACTTACCAGGTAAACAAGAATTTCATTAAATAAAAACAATTACAAGAGATTCGACAAGCTTTGGGTATAGAATGACTAAAATCAGATAAACATTAATGTTTGGAAAAGTAAACAATGTACGTATGTATAGTTTCAAAAATCGACAGAGGGAGTATCCGTTATTTTGAATTCCCAATATTTTCGTCTAAAAATTGTAAATTATTGAACCGAAAAGTAATTCAAATCTGTTTTTTGATTATCTGGATTAAGGAGACAAGATTTTCCTTGAAAAAATGTTCAACGTATTTGATGAAGAATTCATGAAGCATGTCAAGATCCTTGACAATCGTTACCTAACTTGAGCAAAGTGCAAACAATGATGGAGCAGACAATGAACATTTTAAGTATGCAATTATACATTTAGATACGAATTCAGGTATTTCAAGGTAGTGATGTAACGAATATCATTTTTTCAGCATTCGTGAATACGAATGCGAATATTCAGTTTTTAAATCTGGCGCCATTTATCTATGGCTGAAATTTGACAGCTGTCAAAACGGACACATCACACGCACACATTTGTCACCGTTTACATTTTATTCCGAGAATTGCCGAGCTGATCCGAAAAAAGCCGATGGTTGTTTGTTTACCTATCGACAGATCGTAGACGGAAATGAGTTAATTCTGAGGTTAGAGTGTGATTAGCGATTTTTTAACATGAGTAAATCATTTTCTAGTGAAATATGGACTTATTTTACGCTTTGTGATGCTGAACGAGCTAGATGTAAGCTATGTAACAATGAATATTCTCGAAAAGGAGAACTACAACGGCTATGAGAAATCATCTGAAGTCAAAACATAAAACCAAGTTTTCTGAATTGAAAACATGCGAAAATGGAAAACAGGATGCAACTAAAGGACTTGAATTTTCATCATCTTCCCACAAAAAATCTGACATTGAACAGATGTCGCTTAAGAATGTGTCGAAAAAATGAAACAGTGGCTTAATGAATCTGTGAGGTCCTTGGCAGTTGATAAATCAATAAGTGAAATGATTGCGTTGGAAGACTAACCATTTAGTTTTGTGGAATGTAAAGTTACGTTACAAGGAAAGATATTTTCTAATAAAAGAATATGTTTTCGTTTTATTTAAGAACCTACTATTATTTAAACATTATCTATTTTTCTGACTTTCATATTCGCATGAATTTTGCGAATGCGAATGTCCAGATATATGCGAATATTTGCGAATGCGAATATATTTGTTACATCATTATTTCAAGGGCATTAGAGTCTGCATCTTTTTTCTTTTTAACACGCTTTGGAATCAATTTTCACGCACTTCCAGACGTCGGAATTATTTGAAATATTGTGATGGTAATACAATAATTTCATAGCTATGACCTGGTATTCTCAAAAGTTATGATATATAATATGAACTAAAAAGTTAAAAATAAAATTATAGTTTAAAAAAAACTAAAGAACACGTTTTTGTAGCAATATGGACTGAAAAGTTAAAATTAATAGGAATAAAGTCATTGACAAAAAAATTTCCCCTTACAGCAGTTATTTGAAAAAATATTATATAATTTTTGACTCGAGTTGTCACTTTTTTTTTTGAATGTGGCTATATACGTTGACATCTAGACTATTTATTTAAATTTTTTCGTTGATACTGGATGGAAGTATTTTTTAGGCATTCCCGACTTCTCACAAGATTTTTGGTGCCTCAGTCATTCCAATTAATCTGTACGGAATTTCCTATAATTTTCATTCAAGTTGACGAGTTTTATTGACACCAAGAAATGGGGGATCGAACTATTTATTGAATTGTTTGAAAATATGAACAGGAAAGTTCATAAAATCAGATGTGGATATGGAATCATCGAAGGTAAACTTTAGTCACTATGTTCCATCGTTCAAGAAATATATTTTTTTAGAATATTTCCCTTTTCAATATTTGTCGAAGTTCTTTTAACTGTTCTGTCGAACAAATTTTGATTTGCAATTTGCATAAACCCTTTCGGAGTTACAGCCAGGGTTATTTTCAGGCACCATCACTCAAAACTCCTGCTTCAAATTCGGACGTACATACAACAAGCACATTTTGGATAAAAAATCAGATGGTTCCATCGAAAAAATCGTCCTTCAAGAATTGCAAACAAATGAACCTTCCACAGCCAAACCATCGCTGAATTTTATTTATGTCATGTTGGTAACCACTAACAAAGCACCGCTTACTTTTCTAACTGGAAGATGAGCAACAATTTCCCTTCATTTACAGGCTCATGTTCAAATTCAAAAGAGATTTCTCAGTTGTTGCCACTGTAGAAGGGTAAAAGGAGGATTGTTTTTTTATAGAACCGGCTGATTTTGTGCCAAAATTTTTCGAAAATAAGCGAATAAATGTGTGTAGACTGTGCTGTTTTTGTTTTGAGAAAATGACTCTTGAAAATGCTCTTTTTTGACCTTTAAAGGGCTGTGAGAGCGCTGCGTTTTTATTACGGGTCGTCAGACGAAAATTCGAAGTATGGTTTAAGCATTTTCAATTGCAGAAGCTGTTTCTATAGGGAGCAAATCAAAAACTCACTTCGCTAACACGAGCGTATGTGCGAAGAAACGGAACGAAAAATAACGTGTACTACTCGTAAACATTCTCCGTCGGCGAACGGTAGATCAGAAGAGCCGATAGTCAACGTGGGGTTGAGTGACCGCAAGCCAATGATAATGATTGTAGGTGTGTCTATACGTTGAGACTAATAAATCACCAGTTTCAGGAGGTCTGAGTTAATGAAAGCAAGTAGCGTCTCTGGTCTGGGATCGAAATAGGTTTTAAAATATTCTATAGTTGTGATGTGTTTTGTTGGAAAATATGGCTTTTTTCGACCATGGGAAAATGAAATTATGATGTTCCGATTGCCTATTAATACATATTTCCTCGTTTATGGCTTATTTTTTATTTTAACGTATTTTTTAAATATTTAAATATCTAAATAAAATTAGTTATCTCCGCCTCTGCTGCTAAAAGGATTGCGCCTCAAGACTGGGAAACTTGTTTTTTATGCTCCTGCAATTGATAATGGATGAACTATACCATAATTATTCTCAGGGAGTATGAGTGGGGACATTTATCCATTAACGTAACATTTGATATCATTTCGTCAACGAATTCAAATTTAAAGACAAAAAAACGTACGGCCAGGCTCACAAACACAGGATATGTGACCAGTCACATATTTTACTATACAGGAAAATTAACTATTCATAATTTGATTATTATGAATGAATTATGAAAGTATCATTGGTAATGAATCATAGTTGAAGTCTTTTTAAACAAACCAACTATAAGAACCCATTATTATAGGAATATTTAACATGAAAAAACAGATTGTTTTTATCAATGATTTCGACTCGGGTCTGACCCTATACGTATCCTGCTGACTTTAAAACCTCCCATATAGTCCATTGAAATGTTACATGAGCTTTGCATTTTTTAGAGGACGCAATTTTATTTTTGGGACATGTGTGAGGGGTCAATAGAAGCTTAACCTCAAGTTTGTTGGGTCGCCACCCTTGTCCCCCGGCCGCCATCTTGGAAAAAGGGGTGAAAACACTTTTTCCGCGATATCTCGGAAACTATGCGTCTTACAAAAAATTTGTAAAATCATAATTTGTAGCAAATTGTTTTGCCTACAACTGGATTCTCATGAGCATTGACGAACCCGGTCAACTTTGGAGCGCTGTAACATGAATGAAATTTAAAAAAATCATAGGGAAAAATTTTCCTCAAAAGATCATCTACAAGATTGGTCTGAGCAATTTTTTTAAAAAAAAAAAAAAAAAAGAAAATTTTTACAGAAATTTTCTCACTTTTTTGCTAATAACTTCTTTAATTTAGGGCAAAAAGTTATATAAAGATATTTGTGGGTAACAATTTGCTACAAATTATGATTTTACAAATTTTTTGTAAGACGCATAGTTTCCGAGATATCGCGAAAAAAGTGTTTTTCCAAGATGGCGGCCGGGGGACAAGGATGGCGGCCGGGGGACAAGGATGGCGGCCGGGGGACAAGGGTGGCGACCACACAAACTTGAGGTTAAGCTTCTATTGACCCCCCACACATGTCCCAAAAATAAAATTGCGTCCTCTAAAAAATGCAATATTCGGTCCTTAAATTGTAACATTTCAATGGACTAATAATTGTTGCCCGATATCTATCCAATGCGTCACAATTCACCGGATTCTTCCTCGAAATGAAATACACACACAACACACAATATACATAGTGTCTCCTAAACCATCGATATGTGCAGTTCACCCACCACTTCTAATTTTGTTCCACTGATGATGCTGATGCATGCCGCAACATGCACATTAACGTTCTTACCCGGCCCTTTTTTTGTCAGTCTGGGTGTTCAGAGGATGTAACTAATAAACAGGAAACTCGCTATTAAATGGTGTTTTTTTCTAAAAAGTCAGATATAGGGTTACATTATGTAACAGAATAAGTGCGGAATGCGAATTAGCCTGCACTTCTGGGGACACAATTGTAGCCAGATTTACCCTGAAGATACTATTGTTATCTCACTCACACTCGCACGTATTATAGTTCATAGAGAGGTTCCAAAGATCTGCAAGAAAAAATGTCGCACTTCAACTCCCATTCATATAATTATATAATTATTCACGTATCTATCTTGCTCTTGCATACGACTATATATATATATATATATATATATATATATATATATATATATATATATTATATATATGAATTTATTAATAACGACTGAAAATTGGTATGAACAGTGGGGAATAACGGGGATCTTCAGTCTGCACAAGTGTTGAACTATGAAAAACTCTTTAATACTTTCGTTTCAATTTTGAAACTTCTTCGGAGTCCTAAAATATGTAAATTACATTATTGAGAAAAAAAAATACTTAAAATGAAGGAAGTACTTACAGTAATCTAAGTGGTTGATTAATGAACATTAACTTTAAAAAAAACGTAAAATATGTAAATATTTGTCGGAATGGTGTTATATCTTTGACGTTTCGACTGACATTGAAAGATACATAAACTATCATTCCTTCCACTCAAAAAGAATGAAAATAAATTTGATTCTTTGTATGAAAAAAAGAATCAAGATGTTGGTTCATCCTTCATTAAAAAACAAAAATTTTAAAATTCTCAGAAATATTTTACTAGATAATTCTTACCCCAAAAAACTTCTTAACAGAATTCTTTTCAATACCAACTCTGATAGACAAATTAATAATGATGACACAAATAATCAAAATTCAGAAAATAATAATGAAAGGATAATTTATTTTTCAATTCCTAATTAGGAATTCTATCATCAAATATAATTGAATTATTCAAGAATGAAAGTAACATAAAAATTTCACAAAAAAATATCAAGACTATTGGAAATTTAAATACGAGGTTAAAAGATCCCACACCAGATTTGAAGAAATCAAATGTTGTCTACAGCATACCATGCAACAACTGTGATTTGAACTATATTGGTACAAGTTCAAGAACTTTGAATAATCGTATTATCTCACACATAAGTGATATAAGACTCAACAAGAAATCATGTGCATTAGCTCAACATGCTATTGAAACAGGCCATAAAATATTATTCGAAAAAGCACAAGTTTTACATTCAGAAAAAAATTTATCTAAAAGATTATTTCTTGAAATGATTGAAATTAATGAATCCAATCGAAATATGAACAAAAAAACAGATATCGAAAACTTAGCAAAATCTACAGTTATCTCTTACAAATGGATTAAAACTGATGATTCTCAAAGAATATAATAAAAAAATTAACACACCCACTACATATTTCATATTTTTTTGACGAATAATCATAGGTTGTCACTTCAAATCCTTCAATGTCAGTCGAAACGTCAAAGATATAACACCATTCCGACAAATATTTACATATTTTACGTTTTTTTTTTTAAGTTAATGTTCATTAATCAACCACTCAGATTACTGTAAGTACTTCCTTCATTTTAAGAATTTTTTTTCCCAATAATGTAATTTACATATTTTAGGACCCTGAAGAAGTTTCAAAATTGAAACGAAAGCTCGGTCCAACGTATTAAAGAGTTTTTCATAGTTCAACACTTGTGCTGACTGAAGATCCCCGTTATTCCCCACTGTTTATATATATATATATATGAATGGAAAGAATATCGAGGGGACTGGTAAACAAAACGGAAGGAATTTAATGGACATGATGAGGGCCGAGAGCCCGAAACACGTACCTACGGTTAACACTCCTCTCTGAGGGCTATGTCCATTAAATTCCTTCAGTTTTATGTATATATATGTATATATATATATATATATATATATATATATTTATATATATATATAAATATTGGGGTGTGCAGCAAAAGAAAAAGTGTACTCTTTAAAGTTTGTTCAAGCTTTCAGAATGTTTTATTTCCATCTTCAGGGATAAGCTTTGTTGAGATTAGTTTCTATGTTGTTTATGAAGGTTCTTCATGTAACGTACGGTTAAATATAAGTTCTGAATTTGAAGTTGGAAACACATTATAAATTGTCAACTACTTCTAACATATTAAAATTTATTGCAAACGTTACTAATTAAAATATAATTTACAGGAACATGTGTGTCTTGAAAAGATAACCTATTGTACTTTTTCAAGACACATGTGTGTGAGAATTTGTATTGGTAGTTTTGTTTGCAATATAATTATTGGCATGAGTACAATATCTAGTAGATGAAGATGGATAGTTTTTGCAGGTAAGCATCACGACTTCAATTTTCAAGTCGATTTCTTTATAATTGTACGAATAAAGCTAGCGTCTGAAGGATTAGGGTAAAAAATTTGATTTCTTATCATCACACCAAGGAGGCAGTCTGCTCGAACTTCTCACAATTAGTATCCGAATAAGCACACAGGTTGAATTCAAAGGTGAGAAGTTTGACTAAAAACATAATTTGACATATGAATCCAATAAATGTAGGACATGGATAGCAGGTTATCTGATGACTTGAATTTTTTATTAGCGTCCCCAACCCTCTTTGATGTTATTCAAAAGTGTTAAATGTCAATTGAAAAATACTGATAGAAAGGTGACTAAACCCGACGATATAGTTACCATTTCCAGTTTACATTTCCTCATACTAATATCTCCTAAGGATTAGTAATGAAATTTGATGACACACATCAATAAGAATTGGACGAAATGACGAATTAATTGTGAAACAATAAAAAGTGTCGCGATGCAACCATCGTTTCCGTTGCAATATATCAATCATCACGTCTAGTTGTTTGTTTACTTAATAAAAAAGATAAAAAACATTGCGAATTCAAGCGAAAAAGCCAGTGAAGTCTGACAGGATATATTTTTCAGGCATAAAAAAACTGCGGGTATTATTGATTATTGAAATGTCACTATTTGGGGACCTCACCAGCAAAATTATCAATTGAAAATGCCGAAATTTTGGAGAAAAAATTACCTTTTACACTTTTACACTTCATATTCTTAATGAATATTTATTCCAGTGCCAAGCCTTCATTTGGATTATACCATATCGGAAAGAAAATATCTATGGTATTGCGGTTTAATGAGAGTGTGAAGAATAGCTTGCTTAATATTGATGTCGGTGACAGAGACAGTTGAAGAGTCGAGTGGGGTAACAGGAGGGGAGAACAGAATTGCGTCTCTCTTGATCATGTGGTATTATAATATAATTGCGTTCCTTGTTACTCTTATAGATTTCTGTCTATACCCCAAATAAATTGTTTCCGATACTGTATAAAAAACCTGATGGTATAATCACAAAAGAAAAGGATATAGGGGCCTGGCTGCATACTCTGCCCCAGGCCCAATGCTGGCTCTCTCCGGAATTTTCGGGTTTTCTATTGATCTGATAATCTAGAATTTATCTCCAATGATAACGGAAGATACATATGGGTGCTTCCATAAAGAGTAAAACGAATTTTGACTTTTCGAAAAGGTTTTTTTCCAGAACATCATTTGCGATCCCTACAGCACCGTTGAGGATCATGAACAAAACACTCTATTTATTTTTAAATGGATGAAAATGGCATCATCTAAGATGTTTACATCAATAATTCCATAATTTTCTAATGCCATCAAAAGCATTCAATATATTGGATTATTTGGAAAGAAATTGAAAGAATAATATATTTTGGTTGTTGTTGAATTTGTAGAGTTTAGAGGTTTTTTCACTCTATACTCACTTGATGTATAAATCCGCTGGTGGAAAATGTTCAACGAATGCACAGTTTTATAGAGAAAAACTATGACACTTCAATTCTTGAACAACTATGAACTGAAGATTGTTCGCATCACCGAGTTCAACTTTCAGATCCACACCGATGTTTTTGTATATTATGCCTTTTCACCAGTGCAATATTTCGAAGAGTACATTTTATCTCGGAAAATATAACATTTTTTTGTATGATGTTTTGTGACCTCACTGATACTTACTTCACATAGTTACTTTACAGTTGGTTGGGGTAAGGTCAAAATAACTTAAACCACTATCGAACTTTTGTATATTTTTTTTAAAAGAAAACTCTATTTGAGCCGATAATATCCATATATAAATATTCATTTATATTAATAGCAAACGAAAAGAATCATAGTGTAGTTTTAGTTTTATATAGACCGGAGATCTATTTTTCATTACCCTGAAGATGACTTTATAACATTCGAAATGTCGGCATAGTTTATTTCCACCTTATACATTACAAAATGTTTTCTTACATTTCTTCATATTTTTTTCAATGAATACTTTAGGAGATAAAATGTATAGTATAGCATGAATGAGTTCTACATTCTATAAGCTTTCAATTCATACATCCCCCTATTTTTCCGAGAAGCAAACCTCCATGAGGTTGCCTATAACTTTTTTTCAACGTCTATGTGACTACATAGTCACAACAATATTTTAAATTATTACCATTGAATTTGGAGGAAAGAAGGTTGATAACCAATACTTCAGTTTCTTTATTTTTCAAAGATATTCATACTTTCTATTCCACATCACAAAAGCCTCCATTTGGCAATCCACAAGTCAAGATTGAAATATTATTGCTAGCCTTGTTGAAAAGGGTAACATGAATACCCCACAAGAGGTTATCTTGAACGATTCAAGATAGTGATAGTTTATCTTTAAGTCGCAGATGATTCCACATCTGATTTTATGAACATCCTGTTCATATTTTCAAACAAATCAATTATTGGTAGCCTAATTCCTCCCATGAAATCCATACCAAAAACAAAATATGTCCACCATTCAAAACTGTTTTGATAACAGATGACTGCAACAGACAGACAGGTTTCAGCTTGTCCATCAGTGTTCCCGTTTTTCCTTTTCGGTACGCCCATGTTGCTATGTCAACTCGTGTTTTTCGTCAATATATCGGAATTCTGGAGAAAAACGACATATATTTATTTGTAGAGTCGTTATCCGTGTGTGTAAATGTATTTTGCAGCCAGACTGAAGTAAACACGAGTGTATGCAGGGCAATGCATCAATCCAAGGTTACTTTCAAAGGCGCGCGGCGGCGCGATTCGAATAATATATCTACGAGCCGATAGCGAAATACCGAGCGGCCCAAAAAATGGGAAACCGAATGGTTCGACAACTGAAAGTGGAGCTCTCGACCAGTGTCACCGGTGGCTTCAAGTGGGATATCCCAATCGGCCGACCTAAAAATTAGGCGTGTTTTCCAGTGACAAGAAACAAAATGTCTAGGTCATAATTTTTCAGTCCAGTATCAATTCTTAGTCTGATCAATGTATAGCTTATATTTATAACCGGGACATATAATCAGCTATTTTTATGGACACTTTCTCAAAAGCAAAGTGAGCAAATAACTGCACCAACCTCATTACTTGATATTATCACCTAGATTGAACTTATTTACTTCTATTGGCCTTTTCAATTATTCATCTTTGTAATTTTTCCTATGTTTTTCTTTACGTTCTTCCTTCTAGCTTATACATGTGGCTTTGCCTGTTTCGCGTTATCCCGTTTACCGTTATGCTGTTATTCCGTTATCAGGTTATTTCGATTGAGTGTCATAATTGATTTGACAGCGAAAGTGACAACTATTACAAATTCACTAAACCCCTTTAGGGACTGAATTTTCGAATTAGGTTTACTTGTAACAGTGAACCAAAACACGAATTTTCATGACCCTAAATTAAAAACTAACGGAACCCCCATAAAAATTGTCACTCCTTTAGAGGAAAAATTTATAAAAAACACTTAAACACCTACTGAAATACCAATTTATATGACCCCAACTTGGAAATTAACGGATTCCTTATACAAACTTTCACCCTCCATTTCACCCCTTTATGGGTTAAATTTCTAAAAACTCTAAAACACATATTTCTTTATTTGCAACAAAAACTTTACATACCAATTTTTATTACTTTAACTCCAAAACTAACAGATTTCTCAATTGTCACCCCTTATTTCTCCCCTTTAGGGGTTGAATTTCTAAAAACACTGAAACATGTATTTCTTTATTTGTTACAAATACCTCAAATACCAATGTTCAGGACCTTGAGGTAAAAATTAACGGAACCCTTATACAAACTTTCACCCATTTGAGGAATGAATTTCTAAAAACACTGAAACAGATATTTCTTTATTTGTTACAAAGACCTCAAATACCTATTTTTATTATCCTTAAAACATAAAAACTTAAACTGAAGGCACCCCCATACAAATTTCCAATCCCCATTTAACCCCCCACATCAGCGCTTTAGGAGTTGAATTTCCAAAATCACTGAAACACGTTCATTTGTAACAAAGACCTCATATACCATTTTTTATAACCCCGATTCTTTAAAACTAATGGTACTCCTATACAAACTTCCAATCCCCATTTTGAGCCCTTTGGGGTTGAATTTTCTAAAACCGTGTTTTTTTATTTAAAAATAAAAGCCCAAATACCAATTTCCGTGACTCTAATTTCAGAACTATTGGTACCCCCTTCTCACCCCCTTTTCACCCCTAGGGATGGAATATAAAAAAACCCTTCTAAGTGTTACGGTGTCAAAATTTTAGCTTTTTAGGTCCAGCGGTTTGGTCTGGGTGTTGATCGTATGTCAGTGAGTCAGTCAGGACATGTAATTATATATGTATATATTTGTTTAGCAAACTACATGTCCAAACTCAAACTAGAAATTAATCAATTGCTGTTTCTTTCAGTACCCACTGACATTTTTTATATACACTCTCATAAACAATTCCAATCCTTACTCTTGCACTGGGGTCTTATCCTGCTCATGTTGTCCGGAGGATGGGAAGACCCGATATTTTCTTGAAACACCATTATTTTTCAGTCTCTTAGAAGTAATTATTTCTAGCTTAACAAGTAACATGAGCAATATCCCTTGTACTTCATTCTGAAACGTCAAATTATGATCTAGTTTCTGCGAACACCGTGTTTTAATACTTGTTTATTCATGGCATACTGGCAATGAAGAGCTACTACCATGTTTCCAGAACTTTTTTTGTATTTGTAATTGAGTCACAGCTCTGGTTTTCAATATCCATATTAACTCTCCAACTTAGTCACACCAACGTTTCTGGTAGTGTTTATAAGCGGTATTTGTTATTGATTTCCTTTCATTTGTAGTTTATAGGAATTCATTCAGTTCTATCTGATTTCTTTTGTGGAATTCTCACTTAATTGTTTATTTTGATGATTTTGGATCAGTATAGCCCTATGAGGAAACCTGATCAAAAATAATAATAACAGACCTGCTATCAGCAAACTACAACCTGGGAAAACAAGTAATCTGTGGATTGCAGACTATGTGGTCAAAAGGAGAAAAGAGTACTGGAAACAGATGTGGCTCAGTATTCGGGGATTTCAAATGGTAAACGAACTTGAATTACCTAGTGAATAGATTATTGAACTCTGTGAAAGGCATAAACTCATTTCAGTAAGGAACTACTGACCGATACAATACACAGGTCGTAGGGATACATTATTCGTCTAAACCAAGCAAGACACCGGCCCTTGTCAAACTTGTGGGATACTTTTAAGTACACTCAGTATACCATTTGGAAAAATGATTTCAGAGTGTATGTCATTTGGTCATTTTAAAATGCTCACAACCATCCCAAAAAATATTCAATAATGTTGCTAGTTAATCAATTCTATCTAGATCAGAATTTTAACCTTCTGTATTAGTTTGGCAATGTATAGTCAAAAAACAGAAACAAAACAGTTTCATAAATACTTGATTTTGTTCATATTCGCCAGGACTTGTGAAGGCACATTTCTAAAAATGGTCTCTGAAACTGGTGGGAGCACTTTCCCAAAATTGATGGGGGAACATTCCTGAAATTGTTGAAGACAACTTGATCGAGAGAATATTAGCGATTCTCTTGTTATCTTCGTCAATGGCATTCAATCAATCGTTTCGGGTCTACATAAAGATCTATGTTTCCTTCATGAGGAAAATATTTTCGAATGTCATGTACCAAAAGTGCAAATGAGTGAACCATTTAAATAAAGCATAACACAATAATTATTTCTTTTCGGTTTTTTTTTCATTGAAATTTTGTATAATCATCATCCTCTTCGAGCCAATTCTTTGACGTTGATGAATCTCTCAACCCTACCTACAATAGCTGTATTTTTTCGAGAACATGAAAATAAAACTGAACTGAAATAGCTTGTCTGGAGCAGTTTTCTGCCGTATAATTAAGGATAATGAGCAATTTCAGTATTTACAGATCATGACGATAAATCGTGAATATTCTCCTTTTCCTTTTTCGAAAATCCTTAATGACCCTTCTATACACCCGAACAGTTATGCCAACCTAATAATTGCATCATGCCGTTATTATCGACAATGAGAGATATTCATCGACGGGGATAGAAAAGAGAAATGACGTTTTTGACATCGATGATTCTTGCAACAGATTGAAAATGAGACAGTAAAGTAATTGAAACCGATTTATTATTAGAAATTCTCCATTGAAGCAGTTATCCCCATTTCATTTTGTATTCGACGAGAAGTGGAGGGATGAAACGTGGAGAAAAGGATGGAAATATTGAGATTCCTTGATGTCATTATATAAATTTAAAAGAACCGATGAAAATTGTCATTTATCTATATTCTCTAATATTATCTTTACTTTTTTTTTCCACCAAATTTTCAGTCTTCCTCTTATACTACTTTCACTTTATTCGCTATATTTCCGCCTCTTCTATGAATATATACGCTGTATTATGAAACTTGGTTTGAAAACACCAGGGTGTTCATAAAATCAAATATGGAATCATCTGCGATTGAAAGATGAACTTTGGTTGATAACTTGATAACCACTTGGGAGGTATCCTCAATTGAATATCGAGAAGAAGTATTTTCCTGAAAATTGAAAAATCTAGCTTTTTTGTGATATCTAACTGAAAACTACTTCCTTGGCAAAAGCACACGCCGGTTATTAAACTACATCTGATAGATATTGTTAAAAGACCCTAAAAGGAAAACATCTGAAAGGGAAAATCTCAATTTTTATTCAGATAGTTGTTTGATTCAATCCAGTCTTAACTGAGAAACTCATAGATGAATGAAACAAAAAAGTATGTTTTCCAAGGAAAGAGTACTCCGCAGAAATCACTTGATTCAAGTGTGGCATCGCATTCACTAAGTTTTCAATACATGTTTATTGAAGGAAATCTACATAAAAAAGGTCAATTTTTATCGTACATTTTGCGATCTCCAGAAAAATATGTCTTTCCAATATTCAATCAAGAATGTTTCCGTTTCGAACTTGTTTCATACTTGAATTTTCCTGACTCTTTAATTTTCTGTATTTCTCTTATTTCCATATTGATCAACCTTCAATATTATTTTTCGTGTTTTTTTTGTTCGATATCTTTCAATAATTATTACAATGTAAAAAAATCTAAGTTTTTTTCTCAACGTCACATATGCTGCTGATTTAAATGTTTTCATCTTGGATTTTCCAGATATTCCTTATTAATTTTATACCTATTCGGTCCACTGACGGTACTTCAACTGTACCCTTTTCACGATTAAAAGCAATTTTTCATTCTTTTCGTTCAATACTCTTCAATATTGTTGTACATTTCTTGTTCTGTTTTTCAATGTATTGATAAAACTGATATTATAATCTTCTTTTTTTTTAATCCTTTCTGAATTTCTTGATCATTGGCACTTTTATAATTTTTCACAATCGTTGCCAAACAATTATTTTTACCTTGGTGTTTCTGAAATACTATGCTCGATGTTTCGAGGATATTGAAGATTCCATTTTTGCACTATTTTGTATTTTTCAAATATTTACAAAAATCGCTGAGCTAATCGGGGTACATGCAAAGTGATGCAAAGAATTACTTGGAACGAAATACACATAACAATAATATTAAAATGCCTTTATTAGTTTCTTCTTTGAAGAGCTGAGGTAGGACGAAGTTCAGCCAGTAGTTACTCTTGCTATAATAATAAAGTAAATGAGTGGTTATGCCAATTTAAAAAAAATGGAACGCAGAATAAAATAATCAACGTCAATGTAAGTATGAAGTTTGCCCACCAAGTATGGACAAGGCAATGCAATCACCAATCCGAGAATCAATCAATACGTTTCCAAAACGTCAGCGAACCTTTCTTTCAACTTCAATTCCTACGCATTCTCATACGAACAAACAACTCAAAGAACTGCAAAATTCCGCCCGTCATTCTTCTGAGACGTGAGTATAGCCACAACTGTATAATTGACATGTATCAAATAAATATTATGCGCTTACTATTATGAATTATTGAACGTACCTTTACTCGATGAAGACACTGGTAAATTGTCAGGTGTCTGGATAAACGTGATGTTAATGTGAATGTTAAACGGACATCATGGAGACAATTACCAGAATGTCAAAAATGTGCTCAGTATGGCCATAAAGAGAAGAATGGGTTGATATACTTTCCATGCAGTGGACCCCCACAATAAAAAATTAGCCTAAGGAATGGAACAAAGCAATAAGATATATAATGCCCAAACAAATAGTGGCACTTTGAGAAAACTGTATTCTTGTGTTAGTTATTCATCTCAAATGGTCCCAAATCGTTGACCTCGAAAACATTAGATACTGATTCATTATTTATTGTTATAAGTGGAAAAGCACGAAATTGTATTATTTATTATTGTCCAACCGCTCCTAGTCATGTAAGAGTGGTTCTCAAGTTTGGGGTATTTTTCATACCAAACCAGAAAAAAATGCTCTGAAAACAGCAAATAATCAAAATCGTCAGTTTGATGTTTCTTCCGGATTGAAGACAATAAAAAAATTGGTGGATGGGCACAAAAGGAATAAGGAACTGGTAGGACGAACACGGCATGGCGACTAATAGTCACAGGACCAGCTGCTCAACAGACTGAAAACTCTATGAATTAGTTGAAGGAACAAAGAAGTACTATTAGCGGCCTCCCTAGACATCCTCTTGGACAGAAAGAGCTCGACAATCCACGTGTGTCCTGGTTAGACTCAATGCTAAAAAACAGTCATTGTCCAGATTGCCTGAGGATGCCTTTAAGGGGGAGTACTTTCTCAAGTCGTATGAAACCCTTTCAGTGACGGACTACTTGGAAACAAAACCCTTGGTCTTGTGCCTGGGGAAATTCAACACCACGGTTAGGGATTGCGTGCAAGGGGCTCTAAACTTGGTAACAAGATGGAGAGACTCAAAAACAAACCACAAAAGGCCCCCATAGTACCATTCATTCGAAAACTGAAACTGGAAAGCCTAAGACGTATAAGACGGGGTGATACTGGATCCAAAATTGACCTAGAACCAACAGCTGGCAAAAGCGACCGGAAAAGTGAACGCTTCACTAATTGTGGCCAGACAATCCGTTGAGAAAAAATGGGGAGTGAGACCACGTATTACAACATGCTGGTAAAACCTGCCATAATGTATGCTTGTTATGGTGTGGTGACCAAGAACAACAAAGGAGCGCTATTATAAAATTAGTAAAGTTATCTGTATAGTTATCACAAGGACAATGAAATCAACGTCTACTGTGAGGACTACCTCCCCTCCACTTGGCAGTACAAAGTTAGGCAAGGCTTAGTGCCTTCAGACTGAATATCATACTGGACAGCATATAGGGATAGGACGCTCCTAGTCATGTAGGAACACACGTAATCGTAGTGGTTCTCAATTTTGCAATATATCTTCAAATCAACCAGTAGTGATATATTTTTCTATATCCTCTCAACCAGAAGTCTATTTTTCTCGTAGTACTATGCCCTAAAACTAAAAGATCAGAACTAATGCACTGAAGTGTACATACCGAAACCATATAGGAATATCAGGGTATTTTTCTTAACAAACCTGAAAAAACTAGTCTGAAAACAGCAGAGACTCTAAGACCGCCAGTATAATGTTGCTTCGGATTCGGATACTATGAAGAAATTGGCGCATAGAAAATAAAATATGGGGAACTGGTAGAAATACCACGGCATGGCGACCAATAGTCCTACAGGACCAGCTGCTCAACAGACATAAAACTTCATAAATTAGTTGAGGGACAAAGAAGTACTATTAGCGGCCTTCCTAGATATACGAGAAACCTTCAACCACAAGTCTACAGGGTCTATATTCGGGTCTTTCAGACAGAAAGTGCTCGACAATACATGAGTGCCCTGATTAGCCTCAATGCTAAAAAACGGGCATTGCCCGGATGGCCTGAGGATGGAGGGACTGAATATCAAGCCACCAAAGTAACATTCATTTACAAAAAAATTACCTGTATAGTTATTACAGGGGCAATGGGATCAACGCCCACTGTTAGGTCTGCCTCCCCTGCACTTGGCAAGTACAAAGTTAGGCAAGGCTTGGTGCCTTCAGACTTAATAACTGGCAGCATATACCTAGCGAAAGGACGAGCTAGGACGAGATCCTATTCACATTACGAAACGACTATTCTTTGATAAATCATTCAGGTTATCTATACCAGACAGAACCGAATGGAATAATACAGAACTCAACACGATTCTATAGGGAAAGATCTGGTGATAGTTTGTTTTTTGTTTGGTATAATTTGAAATTTCTCTTGCGACGTTCTCTGCAAATCTTGTCTTCATCTATTTATTTTTTCATCATCTGTGGAGGTAGCAAATGTGTTGATGATGTGGTTCAGAAGCCAGTTGGTACCTCGTCTCCCTTACTCGCACAATTTATCGAATGAATCTTTGAAATGCTTCATCTAAACCTGGAATATTTAAAAAGAGAAAGCAGGTACTTAATGTTGACGAAGTCGGATTTATTGAATAAAATACGATTCATTATTTAACGAAGAAAAATCTACCGAAAAAGCCATAGAACAATTACCTTCAGAGTCGCACAAACGAAATAAAATATAATATTTCAACATGCCGTAGTCCAAAAAGGTGCTCGTACAATTAATCTATCATTTCAACATTATGACATCAAACGACTGCGATAATGGCTAGAGCAAACACTGCTTCAAAATAGAAGCGGAATTGACTTTATCTTCAATAGGTATCTAGAGAATGACGAGCAAAATCAGCCGAGTTGAACTAATAAAATGCAGTTGAAGGTTGAATCAATGAACGGTATGTACGATCGTAATTCATGTTGCAATGTGCAAAGTCAAGATCGGTTCATTGTGGGATGATCCTTCTGATATCTTCGCAATTGATACGAAATTGAATGAACACGAGGAAGAGCTGCCTGAAACCTTGGAAAATAATGAACCAACGATTTGATTAGAAGTGTTGTAGATGAAGTTTTACGGAAAAAACAAAAGTGAAGAATGCAGCATTCAGACCGAGAACTTAGAAACAATTTCTGTTTGATCATATGCAAAAATGAATAGGTAGACAGTGAAATAGAACACAGTCATAAGCTAGATAAAACCGGTATTACTTCACAAAAAAATTGAAAATAACACTCAAACAATGGAGATGAATAAAATAACCCCATGACCTATATAGGAGGAGTCAAGAGTAAAAAGTAGGGACAAAATACGCCATCGAATAATGAAAAACGAACTAAAGGTTGAATGGACAAAACATTAGCAGAAAACAACAACAAGCTCGTTTTTTCTGGAGTGGCTCTTAGGGGCCGATAAATCATTTACCCGGAGAAGTGATATTGAACTCTATGAACGGGATCATCAATTTTTTGAAAACCAGAAGGACTAGATCAAAATACTGGTGCAGCTTTCTCACTTTTCTTGCCGGAATTGATAAACGTACTCTCTCTTGAGTTAAGTTTTGAACCCATGACCCAGTGCCACCGGACAAAAAGCTGTTTCGTCGCTGGGTAGCTATAAAAACTGGTCAAATTAAGGGAAATGAAATAATTTCCCTTGTGGGATGGATATATTGAATATAAGAATTCAGATATCTTGTATACAACAATAATTGATGAAAAAATCAAGACGCATTTCCCGGGGAATGATCAGGGAAGTTGTACTACAATGCCAAATTTTAACTCAACCATGTTCTTTGAACCAGTCACTACGGATGAAGTGAAAACAGTCATAGCCTCGTTGGCAAATAAAAAAAGCACAGGACCAGATGAAGTTTCCACAAAAATTATCAAAGAATGCGTGGATATAGTATCTGAAGTAATAGGACATATTATAAACTTATGCATTTCTTTTGGAGAATATCCTGACATGCTTAATCAGTATAATCTCAGTAATCTTTGAAAAAATTATATCTCGTAGAATAAACGACTACATGGAAACATTTGATCTAACGACAAAGTCCCAATACGGGTTTAGAAAAAACCACTCGACAGAAACTGCAACGTTTAACTTTCTACATGATTTAATTGATAAAAAAAACAATGTGGTAGGCATTTTCTTCGATTTAAGTAGAGCCTTCAACACCTTGAATATCAATTTCGTATCAGAAAAACTATTTAACCTGGGTATTCGAGGAAACATTAATCAATTTATTGTATATTTCTTGTCAAATAGATATTTACAGGTGAAACAGAATGATAAAATGTTGGATAAGTTCTCTGTAACAACTGGGACACCACAGGGTAGTGTTCTCGGGCCACCGATATTTCTATTATATGTAAATGATCTACCTAATAACATAAGTAATGGGGCGATATACCTTTATGCAGATGACACTTTCATCATTCTTTCGAGTAAAACATCAGAAGAAATGAATAACCTCGTTAACTCAGTCCTACACGAATTTGATGACTGGTGTTATAGGAGTAGACTGATAATTAACCCGAGGAGAACAGTTCGCATGGAATTTGCAAATTCATCTCGAAACCTGCATGATTTCAATTTTTTTTCTGGAATAAATCCTTAGTATTAACGAGCTCAACAAAATTTTTAGGAACAGTAATTGATTCACATTTCACTTGGCGAGAACATATAGAGTTCACATCTAAGAAGCTGAATCAATCGTATTATCTCATTAAATCCCTCAAGAATAAATTACATACTAAATATCAGTTTATTTCGCCGAATTTCATTCAATTATTTACTACAACATTGCTGTCTGTGGTTTAGCTACTGAAATAGACATAATTTCCATAAAACAGAAATCATTGCTGAGACTGATCTTCAATCTAGATTACAGAACGTCATGTAAAGAGTTTTTTCATCAAAATAAAATACTAACTGTTGTATTATGTTCATTTTCAAAAGATTAACCTATCTCCATGAAAATAGAAGGCAACTAGAGTCGAGATCAGAAATCCATAATTACCATACCAGGAATAACACTATGCTTACTACCCAAAAATATCATCATGCAAAGTATGAAAAATCTCCTATGTTTGTTGGTCCGTCTCTATAACATGTTGCCAAACGATATAAAAACACTGTTATCTAAAGTTTTTAAAAAACATTTGAAACTATTCCTAACAGAGAAATGTTTCTACACAGTAGATGAATTCACACTTGAGGTTGGTGATGTCGGATCACTTTCATTGTGACGAATTTATTTTAATATGTTATTTATTTATTTCATTTTTATCTATATCTTCATGTATGAGTTTGTTTCACAACATGTATCACATTTCATGCGGTACTGATATTCATATGTGTAAGTTCAAGTGACCTGACCTGTTAATGTGTTTTCACGTCATTTTATTATTTATTGTATAATTTCGCAGTAACTTAATTGATGATTTTATACATTTTATATGTTCCTTAGAAATATGACCTGTCCTATCTATATAATATAGCTCAAAGGGTGAATAAATCTATCTATCTATCACCCTACAGAGGCCCTTTAAGTTAAGTTCTTCTGACTTTTCCAATAATGCTAATTAATGAATGCTCGCTGCAAGTCAAGATATCTTCAAATGAGCAGAATGGTCAATAATTGGGTGAAACATGGCATTTCTTGAACCTATGTGCATTACAGATTGATTTTGAGTTGGTGATATTTGAACTGCTTTGTTGTTATTAACAGGTGGAAGGAAAAAAATTACAGGTTTGGTTATTGTTCCGGTGAACTATTTTGGTAGTCAATTTTCCATTTTTATCTTATAGCCCTTATCTGACTTCGTAGAAAGTTTACCCTAGATATGCTGCAAAACAGAAATACTTATTTTTTTCGAACTCAGCGTCATCTTTTATGTCTATAACTGGAAACTCTTATTGCCAACAAATAAGACTGAAAATAGTTACACAGTTCTTTCCGAAGGAACTAAAATAACACTATGTCTGTGTATCACTGGATGGAAACATAAACAAAGATATTCGAGAAGCGACAGATGGTTACAAAATTAGAATTTAACTCATTTTCCTGACAAATCAACAACTCTCGCAATGGCATTCAGAGGATGAGCCTACAAGGGACTTCAAAAAGTGCAGCAGCTCATAAAGACTGTTCGTACATGTGGGTTATGGTCGTAAATAAATCAGGCAGACTATTTTTACATTCTTAACATATTTAAAACGGTCGTATAAAGATCACGATGGATGCGGTGGTGCGACATCGTCCAATTTTACCCAGAACTGCATTAGTTAGTAAGTTAGAAAAAATTTATCTAAAAATCAAAGCAATTCAGGGCAATCCTGATTATTTCCTAATAAATCCATATTCATAAATGACATTTTATATTATTTTTCGTAATATAAAAATACATGCCCAGAACGCCAGACGAAGGCCATGTCTATGTTGTGATGTCTGATAAACAGTGAACGGTATTGAATATCATTTGAGGCGTTTCAGTTTTGATTAACTTGTTCGAAAAATCATAACTCCATATACAAATTGAAACGTTTGATAATTTTCAATTGGTCCGGAATATACATCGATCAGATATCTTCAAAACTGTTCGGGATTAGAAAGGAGTCTCGATATTACTCTGTACAATATTAGAAGGCACAAAAGGAAAAACTCTATGACGCGGCCAATCAGAAAGGTAGATTTCAGATTTAAATTTATTAATAATAAATATCCCTAAACCTACCTAATATTTCTATAAAATCTAACTCAAATCAAAAGAAAGGATTATCAAACTGGTTTCCTTTCGGTTTGATTCCTTGAAGATATCAAAAAGTTGGAAATTTAGATCTGCAACACTTCTGAAAACACCAAAGTCCACTCATCTATTAGACATGCATGTGAATAATTATGTATAAGGTTCAACTTTGAATTCGATAAATTTTAAAATGCGATGGCACGTTAAATGAAAACTATTATTTCATCATTATATCATCAATGTATCAACATATTTTGAACTATACATCACGTATCCCACGCACAGATTCCCCGTGGGAATTAGATATTTATTAGACTGACTTAAAAGTAGTATTATTATTATTGTAACTGACGAATGAATGACGTTCTGACCTGATATATTATTCACTGGGCTATTGTCGAATGGCATCTAATTAACACAAACGAAAGAACCTTTCATGAATGGTATTTTACAGCGAGTTCCTATTTGTGTGTACCTACATCTTAGGGAAACATTTTTGAATGAAAGTTATAGAGCTCAGAAAGCCATATCAAGCGAATTGCTTAGCAATATTGATATGAGAATGAAAGATTCGGCTCATATTTGAAACATAGCCGTGATAAAGGGTTACTTAACACATCGTAGTCAAAGGGTAGGTAAACTGTAACAATTTACTATGAAATAAAATGATTATTTTGCATTGAATGGAATGAAAGTTCCAATGAATACATTCAATCTTCTGTATAATATTGTTACGAAATTACATGATGAAATGATTCTTTTTTTGAACAACTGATGGGATCAGGATGTTCTGTTGTTGGACCACTTTCTCCTATGAAATCACATTTAGCACACTAAGGACAATGTTAGATGTTTTTGTTTCGTTGATTTAATTAGTATTCGACGATATTCGAGACAAAGCTTTGGAATAATAGAAGTTCACCGAAAATGTTTTACTATGTGTATCGCCGAGACATATCCCATAACAACAGCGTTTTCTGCTCCATTTTTTACTGATAACATCCTTCCTATTCACGTGTTATACACGTACAAAGTGCCCGAAAACATGGCGGAAGTTGAGGCATGCGCACAATTCTTTTTATAGAACGAAACGGCCTATTATAGGTATGGAAGATAGCAAAGGGGTTTTCAAATGATATTTCGATCACTTCTAGTATTTTAATTTGGAGAAATGGAAGTAAATCAAGGAATCCTCCATAAATGCGGAAAACCAAAAAAAAATCAACAAAAACAATTATGATTTTAAGGCAAGAGTGAAAAACATTAAGATATAATCAATTCCTTTCGATATACAATTGAAAACATGTATCTGAATTATAAAGACGCTTATATCTATCTCTATTCTATGAGTTTTCAGTTATGCTATAGTTATCTACAGGGCTGCCAAGAATCTGGGCACATTTTCGTTCCCTCTCAATGTTACGCATAATCAAAAGCACATGCATGTGAAAAATACACTCTTGAATAGATTTAAAATCAATCAGAAAGAATAACTTAAAATGTTTTCGCTAAGTTTCTGTTTCTTGATAATTTCATAACAAATGTTCATTAGTTTCGATGCTAATAAACTGGTGAACCGCCTCCATAATATACTTCTAGTCTTGCTGGAGAAAAATGATTTTCTTTAAAATACCAGGAAGGTTGATTTATAGAAACTCAGATATTATTATACACGATTTATTAGATTCACCTGTATGTATGTAGGTATGTATGAATATATGTAACATAATCTTTGAAATTAATTTTCACCCACTTTCAGACCTCCGAATTATTTGAAATTGTGCACACGTATTAGGAACCGATGAAAATACAATAGTTTCATGGCTAGGACCTGGTATTCTCAACAAGATCGTCAGAAAAAATAATTTGCATTACAAAGATATGGTGAACGCGCTAGCTGGTTTCGGCACATTCAGAATTATTTATTAAAAACTTCCATCCCATGTGGATGAATTAATCGAAGAGTTTTTCTCCGGTAGTTTTTTTTATCTTTTGTAGGAATAAAGATTGAAAAGTTAAAAATAAAATTATGGCAAAAAAAAAATAAAAAAACACGCTTATATAGCAATAAGGACGGAAAGTTAAAAATGATAAGAATGAAGTCATTGGCCAAAAAGTTTCTTCTTATGTAAAAAAGCGTGGGGTGCCCCTCACTTACTTTTCATAAAGATATCAAGCACCTCACGCTTTTTTTACATGAGGACACTTTTTGGTCAATGATTTTATTCTTATTATTTTTAACTTTTCCGTCCGAATTGCTATATAAGCGTGTTTTTCAGTTTTTTTATTTTATTTTGTTTCTATTTTAAAAAGTTTCTAGCCGGCATAGCCACTTCTCGTGTAGCTTGATTGTGTAAAACAATGTTCTGTACGAAAAGAGTATGGAAGGAAAACCTCACCCGTTGTCCGACGGCAACACCGCCGCGTATCCAAGAATCGAATGACATACGCAGTAGGCCTTGCATAAATGTTCATGAGCGACGTTCAGCTGTCATGGTTCCCGACCTGGGTCAACTGCTTCGGTACTGAGTGAGGTGTTGGAGCAACTTCACAAACCAATTACCACACATTTTCATGAATCTCTCTGAACATTGGTTTATTGATGGCAATGGCGGACTTGACGAGCTATATTTGTTTTTCGAGAGCGAGAGAGGACATATTTTCGAAGATTTATATTTAGGTGGAAAACATATTGATATATATTTACATACACTAAGCGTACAATGAACGTTCCATCGCGCATCGGTGGGAATTGATTTAGTTTGATTGATTTCGGATAGTCATCTACAGAGCAAGCCGAAATTATACATTAACATTTTTGGTCGTACATACATTTGCTGAACATTCATCTGATTAGGTTAAAAAACATATGCAACGCCTGAGAGGTCATATAAAAACTAAGATTTTTGAAAATGATCCCAGTAAATTTAATACATTTTGTAGAGCCTTTCTTTCTTTGTGGTCCATTTCAGCATTTATATTTAATGTTGAAATCAGGCAGTTCTTCGTATTTTTTTTTTATGTTCTGGTTCCCACGAAAAGGGATATCCTGTAATGTTCAGAGAACATCGTGGGAACCAAGGGAAAGAAGGTAGGAGTTGGTGTTCTTCTTAAATTTCTGGAGGTTGTATGCCTCGGGGAACACCTCCCTAGGCAATGAGTTCCAAAGCCTCTCTGTTCGTTGGATGAACGAGTCTTTGGAAAGTGACCACGAAGGGGTGTGATGACTGAACTTGACGGGTTAGTCTCGAAGAGACTGCCAAAGCAGGAACGATTGTTGATATTTCAGAAGAGCATCGCCCATGAATTTCTTCTGTAATTTTTGTATTTCTTTTATATTCCCGGCCCCTGAGCCTCTCTGGTAGTTTTCTGTTGACAAAAATTTCTTCTGTATCCTTACTTATATCTCATACATGACCCCATGAAGTGAAACAGTTCTACCGATGTAAACACTCTTCTAGTTTTTGTGAAAAATCTTTTATACGCTCATTTAATTTTGGGTCCCCACTTATTCAATGTTTTTCTGATTTTTTGTTGATAATCAGCGAATTTATTAAAAAGCCTGTTGCTTGATCGGTTTATGTGATACTGGCCACGTTTATACCGTGTCTTGGTATGCCGACTAATGATTATATTCCAACCAAATTCTGTTAGTCAGTGTGGTATAAACTGTGCACTTGGTCAAGTAACTAGCTTGGTTTGGTACCGAAATTTGTTGTGTACCACCAGACTATAATACTAAGTTGACTAAGACGGTGTAAACAGTATGACAAGTTTTACCAACCGTGACTGTAAATTTTGGTTTGCAAGATTGCTAAGCGTTCGGTTGTGGTGTGGTTATCGTACTGGCTGAATGCACCGAATGGAAGCAATAGCCATAAAAAAGAGAGCGATTCCTAACCTTAGTTTCCGCATCATTACCTCGGAAATTGTTTTATATATTTTTGTTAGTATTTTTAATATAAAATGAGTAGATGCAATTCAGAACCTCCTAAAAAAAGGTCCAAAGGTATTAATTGGACAGATGAAGAAAGAGCCTTGAAGAAGACATGTTGAGTAGGGGCTTTATATAAACTGCTGAACAAATGAAATTAAAAATGACTGAGCCTGAGCTCACTGACTTCCAGACATTGACAGATGACACAATTCCGAATTAGATAGCAGAATTTCAAACCTTTCTCTTGGTTACATGACTGAATAAATACCACACCAGAATCAAGTTGGTTAAATCATTTGAAAAAACACGATGTAAATAAACGATTACTAAAACATTTGGTTTGAATTTGGTCACATACACTTGGTAAGGTTACCAAATTCACAGACGGTATAAACGTGGCCACTGACTCCACATTTTTCGCAGTTGGCCTGAACTTATGTCTGAAGGTGATTTATGCCTTGCTATCTTAGCAATCCAGTGTTTTTCATTCCACTTACGTTATCGTTCCATTCAATCTTCCTGTTCAGTGTGCACTCATTTTATTTTTTCATGTTACATTTACTTCGTATTCTTGATATTGAATTATTATTACCCAAGATCATGTATTCTAATTTAGGTCGCTTGCATCTTCAGTATAGTGTTAAGTGACTTGTCAACAACCCTGGATTTTGGAAATTTCGTAATGTTACGAATATGTTTTAAACAATAAGGGTTATATGCAACATCCGAGTCTATTCCTTTGATGTTAGGGGCATATTCCATCAGATCTTTTTCTCTATTTCAGAAATTCATAACATAATATGAAAAAATCCCAGATGTAAGTAAGGTATTCATTTTGAAGAAGTACAATTTGTTTAGCAATAAAAGTAGCCGTAATCTAAATTCGCCTATAAAAAAAGTTGAGTGAACATGGAGGCTACTGCTTTGTAAGAACGCTGACATTTCGGCGAATATATTAGTCCCCGTTTTCAAAACCTAAGAAAATCTAAGCAGAAACATAGCTCCTTCACAACAATGTATTACTGATTTCCGGGAACTAAAAAATCTATAAGAAAAGTTCCCAAATTCGCATAGTAGATAAACATTTATATATATATATACATATATATATATACCGGGTGTCCCAGAGCTTTTAGGCCAGCAGATATTTCAGTTATTTGCAGAAAATAAAATTGAAAAAAAATACGTGTCGTAGGAGACCATAAGCTCGTTCATGTAGCATAGCAAAATCCACCCCCTGGCAAACAACCCCCGAGAAACCACCCCAAACTTTTGTTTTTCAAATTGCACCCCCATGTTTGTTGCTGTTCAACTTACAGCCCGTTTCATTCCTTATTCATCGATATATCATAATATGTAGTTGTGAAGATAGTAAGTCGATAAAATTCAATTCGTTAGTGGGTACTATTAATTTGACGGAATGAATGGTTCCACATTGTAGAGACAAGAAAAAGTGGATGTTAAAGAAAAGAGTCAATAAAATGTTAGAACTTTTTTTGTTTTTATTCCTACGGTATCTGGATTACAAATTGCGATCAGTCGTGATATTGTTGTTAAATATCAAAATGTCTTTTACCTTCACTCCCAACGAATACGTTGATATGCTTCTAATTGTTGGTGAATGCCAAAAAGAATAAACGTGCTGCGGAGAGGCTGTATGAGCAGCGCTTTCCTGATCGTCGACAACCAGGTCGCAATACGTTTCCGTATGTAGAAAATACAATGCGAACGGGATCATTTCCAGGGAAAACACATCAAGCACATCCTACTCCTGTACGAACTGAGTAACATTGTATAAATGTTGGCTACGCCGAAGCACATCCTCATATTTCGGTTCGTGCATTGGCGGTGGAGATTGGGATCAGTAAGTCGTCTGTGCACAGAATTTTCAAACAGTACAGGTATCATCCCTTCAAAATACATTTACACCAAGGACTCAGACCTACAGATTTCGAAAGACGAATGGCATTCATTGCTCACATTCAAGTTTTAGTCCATGACAATCCCAACTTCCTCGATCAAATCTTATGGAGGACGAATCCCGCTTCCATAATAATGGCACTGTTAACCGACATAACATGCACTATTGGTCACAGGACAACCCTCACTGGATACGAGAAACCAATTTCCAAACAATGTGGGTGTGAACGTGTGGTGTGGTTTACATAATGGACGTCCCCATCGGTCTCATTTTTTCCAAGACACTTTGACGGGCCACCGATATCTACATTTCTTGGAAAATTGCATTCCTGCATTACTAGAAGATATTCCAATTGAGGAACGACAACAAATGTGGTGGCAACAAGATGGTGCTCCTGCACATAACCATAATATAGTTACTACATTCCTCAATAATATCTTTCAAGACCGTTGGATTGGAAATAGTGGACCTGTTCGATGGCCTGCACGTTCTCCAGATCTCACGCCACTGGACTTTTCCTATGGGGATATTTGAAACGAGTTGTCTTCGAAACTCAACCAATAAATATTGAAGATTTAACACAGAAAATTTCAGAGGCTTGTAACACCGTTACTCCGGAAATGATTAGAGCTTCCTGTACTCGCGCGCTGATTCGGCGACTTGATGCATGTGTGCAAGTGCTGGCCAACATTTTGAACAATTTCTGTAGTATAATATTTTTCAAAATACAGATGAGCTTATAAATTATTATTTCATTTGTATTTTTATTTGCCATAATTCTGCATGCCATTCTAGCTACCATGGTACATTATTGAATGAGAAATGAAAAAGACTGTAAGTTGAACAAGCAAAACATGGGGTGCAATTTGAAAAACAACATTTTATTGACTCTTTTTCTTTAACATCCACTTTTCTTGTTCTCTACAATGTGGAACCATTCATTCCGATCAAATTAATAGTACCCACTAACGAATTGAATTTTATCGACTTACTATCTTCACAACTACATATTATGATATATCGATGAATAAGGAATGAAACGGGCTGTAAGTTGAACAGCAACAAACATGGGGTGCAATTTGAAAACAAAAGTTTGGGTGGTTTCTCGGGGTTGTTTGCCAGGGTGGATTTTGCTATGCTACATGAACGAGCTTATGGTCTCCTACGACACGTATTTTTTTTCAATTTTATTTTCTGCAAATAACTGAAATATCTGCTGGCCTAAAAGCTCTGGGACACCCGGTATATATATATATATATATATATATATTTATATATATTTATATATATATATATAAATATATATACTAGCGGACCCGACAGACGCAGTCCTGTCCGAATTTCTATGTTTCCTAAAATGTTTTTCCCGAAAATTTTCCCGTTATCCCATTTTTCTGTTACCCCTATTTGTCTTTACCCCGTTATCCCCTTATCCTGTCATCCCGTTGTTTCGTTATCCCGTTTTTCAGTTATCCCATTTTTTCTTTATCCCGTTTTCCCGTTTTCCCCTTATCCCCTTATCCTGTCATCCCGTTATCCCGTTTTTTCGTTATCACGTTTTCCTGTTATCGCGTTTTTTTTTTCGTTATTCCCTTATCTGTCATCCCGTTTTCCCGTTTTTTCGTTATCCCGTTTTACTAAAAAAAATAAAAAAAATAGGGGTTGATCGTAGGAGGGTGAATTAAGAGTAATAGGAATTTTTCATGACAAAATGAAAATAAAAATCTTGCCAAAAAAATAGGGGTTGATCGTAAAAGGGTGAAAATTTGGGGTTGTATGTATTTTTGAATGCTGTATCATAAAAAAATAAAAACAAAACATTTTGCCCAAAAACTTAAAAATCTAATTAAGGGGTGGACCACCCTTAACATTTAGGGGGATGATTTGTGAATCTGAACTATCCAGGGCACCACCCAAACGCATACAAAAAAAATCGGTCCAGCCGTTTAGGAGGAGTGCAGTGACAACACACGTTACATATATATATAAATAAAGATATATAAATATTTATATATATTTATATATATAAATATTTATATATATTTATATATATATATATATATATATATATATTTATATATATATATATATGTATATATATATATATATATATATATATTGTCATGATAGGTTCTTAACTATTTATATATAATTGTTATTTGTTTCATTGATTTCCCTATCTTTTTAATAATTTTGAAAAATGAATACCTATCATAACAAAAATGAAACTCCGGCTATGTTGTCTTACTCTTTTTCAACAATCTTTTTACCTTATCCCAGCTCAGTCGGTACGCATAGTGCCAACTTGGCGCAAAGCCAAATGTCAAATATGCTGTTTTGTGGGGAGAAATGTGATTAGATATTCAACAGATAAACAAAGAATGCAGAAAAATCATCAAATAGTTGTTTCTATTAAAATTAATCCTTAAAATTGACCTACTCTGCGAAATCTAACTGGAAATTTTTAGGTTATAATCACAAAAATTACTTGTTACATATAAACGAAAACAAATACTACTTCTTATTTGATTAAAATGGAGTGGTTAATTATAAGGGTGTAATTTGAACGAAGTATACTTGAAAATTATACAACTATATTCCATTCGTTCTACGGTTTTAATAAAAATTTAATGCCGACAAATATTTGAAGTTCAACATGTAAAGACGGGTGATTAAGAACAACGCAAAGCGAACACATTCTTATGTATTTTGTATACACGTTCAAGGTCGCGATGGATAGATCATTTTTGTTTTCCGCACCTAATCGTTTTCGTAAATTGTATTTTGTGAATAACTACACATTTGCAGTGTAATTTATGACAATACCTCCTACCAGCGTTGGGTTAGTTTTTGGTATATACAACTATTTTAAGGTTTCAGGTTTTCAGTGCGGTCTTCACATAGAATCGTATAAATTTCGGTTCATAAACCTTTCGTTTGTTGAACATTGTATGCGAAAATAGGCGAATGCCACCCGCCTGCAATATTTGTTCTACTATAATGGAAAAGGAAAGATGTGATGTGTTTAAATATATTCCAGATGCTAGCCATAATAACGACGACGAACAAAACTTCAAGGACTTTTTATTGTTTTCGTTGAGAAAGAATGGCTACACTGTTTTCAAATGTCAATGGTAGTTACACCACCATGGATATCCCGTTTATAATTATGTTGGCACCGTAAAAAGTATACAAGGTCTGCCAAGAAGTATGCAGAATATTTAAAATTCGAAATCCGGTCGAGAATGAGATGTCATTATTATATTTTCTGAACATAAGTTTGTTTCTAATTCCAAAATGTTGAGAAATAGATATGCTTACCCAACTAACATTATAGGAAAATTATACCAAGCAGTGGGGTAAAACGGCTTCAAGAAGTCCGAATTCACCCATTTCTGACCAAATATTTTACCTTCAAGTACTAACTAACTCCAAAGTTATAATTGGAGTTATAAAAACCATAATTGAGACCACCAAATCTCCTTCAAAAACCAAAAACTCAATAGGCGTAGTGCGTAGTATGAAATTACTTGTTATGGACTTCAGATATACCTTCACAGCCTCGTGGGTTAATAGAGTTATTTACTAGGTTAAATTTTACCTAAAGGTAACCAGCAAAATGTGTTCAGAATACTTGGAACTCTCAGGAAAAACCTTCTGGTGAATATTTACCTAATTATTACCTCATGTGTATTCATATAGTCAGGGAACTGACAAGTCAGTAAACAGGTCTACTATATACTCTTCATTACCTATTTTGGCACCGATTAAGTTAAAGGAGTTGCCTGGACATTTCTTGGCCTAGTTTATACCTACTGCTCTACAATGAGGGCGAGATTACCACAATATTTGTCTAATCAGACTAAATGTCTAGAACGAAGTCAAAGTTACCTAAAATAAAATCCTCAAAGTAACATAGTCTATCATCAGAAGTCGATTTAGATGAGGATGACATGATACAATTTACTTCCTTTAATTTTTTTTATTGTGCCCTAAATTTTAGAAATCTATAAAATGCCAAGCAAAAATTCGAATAGAGTTAGTAAGCCATACAGGTATACCACCAACTATTATCGATTAGCTGCCAAAATCCTATACTTTTCGATGTCCAGAGATCAGAGCCATCATCTTCCACTCAGTTTGCTGATAAATTGTATATTTCCGGGCACCGCATGCGGAACGCAGAAATGTCAAATCAAAATTATTCAGCCAATCACAACACACCATTTTATATTTAAAATGTTATGATTGGCTATTTCTCTTCGGAAAGAGATTCCCTCATTAGACCACAACATTATTCATGGTTTCTATTCTGGGAAGATGTGCACTGAAATATAAATATCGCGTACTATTTATTATCAACATTACTGATGGATTTGATATTTAATTTCAGAATAAACACTCATTACAGGGTTTTGTAGTCTATATCCATTTCTCTGAGTAACTATAGGTTACTTGGCTTTACCATTAACATTAGCAAAAAATATTGATTTTTTCACCCCGTATTGACATTTGAGTGTTTCTGCACAGAACATAGAATAAGTAAAATATAAATTTATTATCCACGATTCGCAATCCATCCAGAGAACGAAACGTATAGACATGCATGAAAAAACATCCAATAACATATATTGTATTTCATCACGTGACCACAATGTGAAAGGGTCTGAAATCCCAAGATAAGGAAAATGGACTTCAAAGTCAGGAATAAAGGTTACTTTCGACTTTGAACAAAGTCTATGTGTTCTCATAGTCAAAATTTTAAGGAATTTCGACATATAGGTCCCATATGGAACCTACGCCATATTTTTCGGTTTGAACCGTTTCCGCCATTGTAAAAATAATACATAATTTTCTCGAATCGACCACATTTTAATGATTGGTAGTCAAGAAATAGGTGAATATGATATGTATACACATACTTCATCTATAAAATCAGTTTTGAAGTGTTTGATGGAAAAAGTTGTGAAAGTAGACATAAATTAATGGTTTTTTTTCATACAAATTTAATAATTTGATGGGCCCACTTGTTTTAGACGAGTAAAAATCAACATTATCACAGAAAAGTTTGTATCGCAAATAAAATCACAACAAGGTGTGAATGCGAAACCATTACTTATTGCATTCTCTGCTATACGTTTATTGACAGTTCTTTCTTCATACGCCATGTTCATGTCAACTTCAACGCTTTCACGAATAAGCATGTAGGTTAAGATACACAATATACAGTAAACTTTTAATATCTTCTCCTAACCTGCCATGGTTTGTTGTTTGTTTTATTACAGTGTTTATAACCTGAAATAGGTAAAAATTACTACATTTTTACCATCAGTCGACTAGTCTGGAGGCAATTTTACCTATTTATGCCTTCAACTTATAGGGAAAAATGTCTCCCAAATTTCGACTTCTGAATTACTTCCATTTTTTTCCCATAATGGTAAATTTAAGGTAATTATAACGTAATAATTACCTTCGCCAATTAGGGCGCTGACCTATTCGAAGGTCGAAATGACGTAAATTTTACCTATAATGTTGGGTATGGTTTCAAGTTTCGATTTAGAGCAACAACTGAGTCCAGTTACTCCAGTAATTTCTTTACAATACTGTTTTTGAAAGAAAGATCGACTATCATAAATATCTATCAATATAGTAGTTCAATAAGAGTTGGGTATAAAATCAAGTTAGAAACTAAAGCTTTGTCATATCGTAATACATCACGGTTCGAAACGCCGAAGAATGCTATAGAAATAGTTGTAATGCGGTACAAAGACTTATTTATTGTACCTAACAGCTAATCTGTGAGGTTTTCAATGAATGAGTGACACGGAATATTTGAAGAATCTCTTCACATTTCCTAATTCTTTGTACAATGTAGACAATTGCACGATGATGGCACCTTTTGATTTCTGAATAGGGCAATTGTAAAATACCATAAGTGAGCACAGAATGAAACATGAAATAATATGAGATTTTCAGTACCTAGAATTTATATTGCCCAAGTACAAACAGGACGTTAAATAATTTTTAAGACCTATTAGTTTCTCAACGTTTTTCTTGTTGATAATGGAGAAATAATACTAAATGAGTATTGATTTTATTGAGTTTATTTCTTGTTGTGCTTTCCGTTAGATCAAAGTATGCAAATAATAACACATTTGACAGGAGCACTGTACTGAAATGATTAGTTGATATATGAATAAGAATGCTCGTACGACCAAATCTTCAATGGTTAATCTCTAAATATTAATCTCCCAGTATACAAACGTAAATTCGGCTTCAATCAATTGAATTCGCCATACAAAACTACCACAGAATTTTATTTTCATATACATAAAAAATCCTGGTAACAGCAATGAATGTTAGATGATATGGATTTTTAACATTTTAATGGAACTAACTAGATCTCGTATGTACATCAACTATCTTGCCTTCGTGACAGTGATATTCTTAAGACTTGTTGGAGAATTCTCCTTTTGCCGTGTCAAGCCCGTTCAAGGAGGAAGGGAATACGTAAAAAAAAAACGCTCACAATTGACCTGATTTTTCTCTCGAAGCAGCTTACAGCGTATCATATGAGGATCTCGTGTTCCAACCTGTCAGTAAAAGTATTCGTTACGCCTTCTCGCCAAATTGCTATCTGAGATGAAATCGAAATGATATGAGATACCTATCATTCTTTTTTATGGGAAGAAGTTGTGTATAGCCGAAACACAAATTGTAACACATGCGTTGGAATATGGAATGTCAGGTGGCCTGAAATTTTTCACATCGGTTCTAAGGGTCTAAATTAAAAAGTACTATTAGATCATAGACGGAACAGAAATGGTCTGATTGGAGTACAGTTTTCATACTAAATACCTAATTGAGGGTATACATTCTTTATAATTTCATTGATTTTAACTCCTCTTGAAAGTGAAGATCAGTGGGTTTTGGTTGATAATGCTCCCCTCTATCTCCCATAGTGGTTTCTATCATAAACTTCCTAGTTATCTACAAAAACGATCTGAAGTTGATGAAGATATGTAAATTATATTTTTGAAATCTGGCCAAAGACATGAAGTGGAATATTTCACTTATATTAATAACAAAGAACCCATGATCAAGTTTACCAAAGAAATGGGGGAGAACCCAGAATTATTTTCTCGGTGTATTTATGAAAATATGGAGATCATTTCTGAATCGAAATTAAATGCATCAAGTACTGCAGAGTAAAAAATGGAGTCCGTTCAATGTGACCCATTTCTCTCAAAAAAACGTGAATAAAATGAAATTCAATAAAAAATTAAATCAATCAACAACATCCCAACACGTTCCTGGACTTCTAGGAAAATTTTGAAAGAAGTCTAGGTACATTGTTCCATTGGACTGAAGCAATCCATTTTTCAGATGTTACGTTACTGATAATGTTGTATGTAGTTTCAGTTGCGGAATCAGAGAGAGAGAGAGAGAGTTAGAAAAAATTCATATAATGGTATGGAATAGTATTACAATTTTATACAAAAATATAGCTCATATAATTTTTTTTATTCCGAATTAATTCCCATCACAGCTGGGTTTAGTTAATATTCAGGAATAAAGTTAGCTGGAACGTATATAAAGATGTTGTAACATTACATGAAAATCAGAGTTAGTCGTCAGTAGATTCGGTAGCGGAGTACGAATTCAGCTTAAATGTTGGATTCATAGATTATGGTTTTGAATTGTGTTCTGTTCGATGATATTAAAACTATATCTACATTTTCACCCGAATGTACAAAAAATATTATATTTTTCATGTCCATCTAAGTATGTATGTTACATTTTTTATTTCCCGGTTCGACGCATTTTCAAATAAATGAGGCGTTGTAGGTACATGGATTTCAAAAACGATTGCGTACAAAGCTAACTAACTTGGAAACTTAAGGGTTCGGTTAAAGTAATCCACCGACTCTCCAAACACATACTCAACAACTCAGATGACAGGCTATAGGAGGATGTCATTTGTTTTCTCAATCAGTAATATAGAAAACACTTGGAGCTCCACTCTAAAAATCACTGCACCCTCTGGATCTGAAGGTATACCTTCGTGGAGCTTCCAATCCAAAGTCCTACACTGGATATACATAGTATTTATAAGACCCCTCTTAACGTATGATCGTATGGTGGCAAAGGACCGGACTTGGAGTTGCGAAAACTTGGTATCACAAGTGCCTGTATCGAGTGGGCCAAATTGGACATTTTTAAAGGGAAAGTCGTGTTTTCAAACTAGATAGATAAAACTGATGGCTGTGTGGGTCAATTTTTATGACTAACTCAATGGTGAATACCGCATATCGATATATATCATCGATTCTGAGTTACAGCTTGTTTTTCGAAAATATGCATTTTCGAAAAGTTGCTGTAACTTTTTTTCTGTCAAAAATTCTTTGTTTCTATGAAAACATTATCGGAGAACTTTTTTACGTAGAATTCAATGGTTTAAGTAATTTATTTTTTCAAATCATATATCAATAGTTATTAATGAGACAACCTGTATATTCCTGCATATTTCAATAGAACTTGAAATTACCATTCCAAAAATGTTTCACACTTGATGTTTTGCTAGAGTCACCTTTCAAATGCAGAGTTTTAAGGTTTTTTCATGTAGACATTGAAACGCACACTTTGAACAAGTAGGCTTTGGACGACGCGGCGATAAAACAGAATGCAAATGTTTACTGGTAGCTGTCAAATTTTAATTTGAGCAGTAAAGACGCTCCTCAATTCGTGGTTTTTGTTCATTTTTCAAACACATTTGCAATGAAGTATGAAAATTATGAAAAATGGGATATGGTAGTCTGTTTTATACAAACCGGGAAAAATGCAGAGGCAGCAAGCAATTTGTACAACGAGAAGTATCCAGAGAGAGATATTTTCGCAAGATTGCGCACAACCTAATTGATGGTGGTCAATTTGAAAAAAAAAAGGCAAACATTATATGCATCAAATAGGGATAGGGAGTTGGAAGAAATAGTCGTTTTAGGAGCTGTTGCAAATAATCCCAAAACGTCAACGCGAAATTTAAAAATATCAACAGGCCTACCAAGAATTAACGTTAGGCGGATTTTGAAAAAGCACGAATTTGAGCCATACAGTTCCAGTTCATAAACTCAGACCAGGAGATTTTGAACGCCGCATGGATTTTTGCCAGTGGTTCCTGGAAAATTGTAACCAAGTGCTTGATTTTTCGTTCAATTGTATTTGAATAGATGAAGCTTATGTAAGCAGTGCCGGCATTTTCAACCGCTACAATTCTTATATTTGGGCACAACAAAATCCCCATTCTATTTTGGAGAAGAGAAGTCAAGGAAGATTTGGATTTAGTGTATGGGCAGGTGTTTTTAGGGGTAGAATTATCGGCCCGTTCATTTATAATGGCAGTCTCACATCTCAGAGGTATTTAGAAATTTTAAGGCAACAAATTGAACCCCTTGTTGATGAATTGCCACTAATGGAGCTCAGGAAAATATATTTTCAGCAAGACGGGGCTTCGCCTCACAACACTGCAATCGTCCACAATTTTTTGGCTGCAAATTTTGGCAATAATTGGATAGCCAACCAAGGACCCAACCGTTGGCCTATGGACTTTTATCTCTGGAGAAGGTTAAAAGATCTTATTTTTGAATTGCCGACCAACTCTAGACACGAATTGGAAGTGGCAGTGATGCAAAATTTTGCTTCTCTCACTCCCATTGAACTAATTAATTGCCAAAAATTTCAAAAAAGGTGCCGCCTGTTGTAGGAGAAGCTGGTAGACATTTCGAACACCTCCTCTAGAGAAATATTTTGTTCTTGTTTGTTCTTTATTATTATTGTTGGAGTTTCATATATTAGTAGTAAATATAGTATAAATTGTTATCAGTTTTATTGGAACTATGAGTTTTAATTACTGCTGTGAACAGCTTTCTTAATATTTGATAGCTACTAGTGAACACTTGTTTTCTGTTTTATCGCCGCGTCATCCAAAGCCTTCTTGTTCAAAGTGTGCGTTTCAAAGTCTCCATGAAATAACCTAAAAGCTATGCATTTCAAAGGTTACTCTAGCAAAACATCAAGTGTGTTAGATTTTTGGAATGGTAATTTCAAGCTCTATTGAAATATGCAGGAATATACAGGTTATCTCATTTACAAAAAAAAAATCCATTAATAACTATTGATATATGATTTGAAAAAATAAATTCACTATTGAATTCTACGTAGAAAGGTGCTCCAGAAATGTTTTCATAGAAACAAAGAATTTTTAACAAAAAAAAGTTACAGCAACTTTTCGAAAATGCACATTTTCGAAAAACATGCTGTAACTCAGAAACGATGATATGCGGTTTTCACCATTAAGTTTGTCATAAAAATTGACCCTCAGACACAGCCATCAGTTTTTATCTATCTAGTTTGAAAACAGGACTTTTCCTTTAAAAGTGTTCAATTTGGCCCACTCGGTACATACACCAGTCAGATATTACTCTTACCGCCACTGCACCTAGTCTCAAGCATGAATGAATAAATGCGGCATATAGACTCGATTGTGTTAGTCAATCAATAGGCCGTCTGCTGGATTGAGGGACACTCTTCAATCTATACTAAGGCCACCGAGGTCTATCCCGCTATCAACATGGTACAAGATCACATTGTGCCTCATCAAGAATTCATTTCTTCTACCAGCCTCATTTTTTCCGACAGGAATGAATAGCAGGAACGAGAACACACCCTTGTTCCAACAGGTTTCATGATATATCACGGGTGGAAGCCCGGGCGTATACGACCAAAACCCTAACTTTGAAGGATATCAAAACCTGAACATATTTCAGCTGAGGTGTTTGCCATAAAAGCCTGCATCAGATAAATCAAACCCTACTATTTCTTGGACGAAAATTAGGTAGCATGCAAAGAGGGATATCTGCGTTTGTTCTGGAATGAAAATGGAACTCTTCAGAGCAGGTAAAAGTTAACCGAATGAACCTGGTATGGGCTACTCTGTTTCCACTACATCTTTATGTGGAGCATTTGAACAGGCATGATAGGCTAATATCCATATGGCAAAACTTTGAAGATGAGACAATGTGGAGTAATAGAGTGGAGCACTACCGACTACACATACACCTAAATGTCCTGGACATTACTGATGATCCTCTCAAAAGGTTTTTTACAAATAACGATGAAACTCCTATCTACATTATCTGTGAAAGCCCAGCACTAGCGCAATTGAAATTGATACGTTTTTGCTGCATCATTCTTCAAGGAAAAAGCGCCCACCATTCCGGAGACATCCTTGCCTTTGGCAGGTGTGGTTATTTGGTTGGATCTCAATAAGAACAAATACAGTTTACGTTGGAGATTTAAAGGTTGAAGATCTGAAGGTTGATGAACTTATTGTTGAAACAATATCAACATCATCCTAAAGTTTCTTTTGAAGGATTACTTGAATCGAAATTACATTGAACAAGTTGTAATGTCCTCTCATTCGATTATAAGACAGGGTGGTATAGGGAAATACACAATGGAAGATGAATTAATTAACTGTGATATACAATTCTGTTCTTCGAACAAATATAATTTTATTCGACCTACATATTTTGAACTGAATATGTTACTTCCTGCTGATGGGATATTTATTGATTCGTTCTCCAATTCCACAAAAAATTTCAAGAAATTAAAAAAACCGGATTTTTTCTTCAATTCCTGAAAGGTAGAAGATAATTTTTGAGGATATATTCCTTATTTCTAAAAATGAATTGGTATTTGCTGAATTAATTTCGAAAAGGGGACAAAAAAATGGGTATATCTTATAAGATTATCCAATGACTAATTAGAGGATTTTCAGAATTTCCGCTCTGAATGTGTGGGAAGAGTTTGAATTGGCGAAATGTTTTTCTGTACATTCTATTCTGCAAGAGATACTTGTTTCTTCATTTAGAATTCTAACCAAATTAATAAATATCATTTCAACTCTTTTCAAGTATAAATCTCATAGGAGGAAAATCATGCCAACTGATTCCTTTCAGTCCAGGATAAGAAAACCTACCCAATCCTTAATGACAGAGGGCTGAGTCAGACCCTGTCTCTATAATGGAGGCAGCTTTTTCTCTGTCGACCAAAAGCCAACCAAAAAGACGGATACTTTCTTTGAACACCGCAAAATACTCGTAATAACATAAAAACGCGTCCGTTTCTTCCGAATTTCTCGGAGGAAGCCGTATCCAAGCGCGATCAGCCAGACTTCTTTGTACACCAGAAAGAGAGAGGGAGACTATAATTAACATGATGACCCATTTGACTCGTAACTGTAAATGATGCACTCAAATGGTAGTACGGCTCATTATCTCTCGCTTTCTTGTAAACAAAACAATCATTTCAATCATGGGTGGTAGCAATCATGGGCAAACTCCATCGGTTGTCACGTTCTTAGTACACAGGACTCAGTGAAAAATATGTTGAAAGGGTTAAGAGCCTGATTCATTATTGTTTGGAATATTTTGGCGTCACCACCTGTGGATTTGACATCCAATCATGAAAGCCTACAAGCGTTACTCCCAGTTATATATGTGCTACATGAGAAATGGGACTGGAACCAATTATCGACAAAAATTAACTTTCAGTGGAGATCATAGAACGTATTTTGGAAGAAAAACAAATCTGCACAACGAGACTACAGTAAAATGCACGGGTTTTAGGTATCATTTTCAGTTTTCAGAATGAAGAGAGAATCAAGATGTGGGCCCTTTGCGATAGAAAAAACTAAAACGCAGGAATTAATTATGGCAATAGAAGCTTCAACCAACTTACCGAAAAATTTTTTTTTCGTAGGAAGCAATCCATTCTCTAAGTGGAGTTGACAGTTTTTTGAGGAAAGCGGTACTTGAAGTCTTCTCCACGACCGGGATAGTTTTTTCAATCTTGTATTTAGAAAAGACATGTTTCGGCTACATTTGTGGCCATCTTCAGTAGTAGTACAAGAAACAGAGGTGTGAAATATGTAGGGAAAGAATACATCTCTGAAAATAAGGTTACAAATATACAAATCTTAGTGGTATTAAGAGCAATAGATTACTTACAAATACACTAATGAGGGTCATATGAAATGTCCTAAGTTCTGGTTGATAAATAACAAAACTTAAGTCTGGGCCTAGGGCCCAAAACACAGCAGCAAAATACTGAAGACTGAAGACCAACCAACTAAAGAGGAATGCTAGGATACAGTTGAGAACCAAAATAGAAGAGTTAGTGGACATCACAATGAGGAAAAGAATAATGGATGTGGAAAGACCAAACACTAATAACTACCAGGATATAATTATTGTCAAAGCTCATAAGGAAGCGGAAGAAGTCAAGAATAAAGTAAAGGTTATTATGAATACAGAACATGAATCTTTTATTATAACATAAATAGTAAAAAGCATGTTTGTGAGAGTAATTGTAGAACATTATACTATAGAGTATGTAAAATTTGAATACATTGATACAAATGTGATTGTCCAGAGTATATATTGAGGAATACTTTGTGAAAGCATGTGCATTTGGTATACCAATGTATGAAGAGCGAGTGGGTACTAACTCTGTTGTAGATGATGAAGCCAAGGCAGTAGGAAAAACTCAGTCATTAAGTCACAGAATGAAGAAGAAATTGCACAATTTATTGGAAAAAAATGCCCAGCAATAAACAGAAAAATTAGAAGACTAAGATAAAAGAGAAGTTAAATGGACAAAAAGGGGAACATTCTCAATTGAATATTGATAGAAAGATTTTTCTGTGAATTGAAAAATCCACGATTAAAATGAAGTTGTTTTTTGTGAATGTCTAACAGAAAACAACTACTTCCCCGGCTAAAGCCACGCTGGACATTGAACTACATCTGATAGATATTCTGAAAAGGCCCTAACTCAAAAGAAAAAATCTGAAATTGAAAATTTGCATTTTCATTCAGATAGTTATTTGATTTTCTATTCCAGTCTTAATTAAGAACTCATAAAGATGAATGAGGCAAAGAAGAATGTTTTCAAAAGAGAGTACTCACCAGAAATCATTCGTAACATTGATTCCACATCTGATTTTATGAACATCCTGTTTATATTTTCAACAAATCAATTAAATGGACAAATTTCAAAAATTGGGCGAAAGCATTGATTGGCGAAGTTTTCAACGGATTTTTTAATAATACTCAAGAGGCAATAAGAGAAGCAGACCAAACAAGACATAAACCTAGTAAGAAACGAAAAATGGACACACACGAGTACTTTCCAACTAAGAAGCGTTGGGAATAATAATATTCTATTTAAAAAAATAGTTTTATTAGCATTTAATAATACCTACATTCCGAGTGTATTATATATTTTTTATTTTTCATAGGGTTTTCTGAAATTTCTTTCATTCTAATCTTTATACTTACATATATTTTCATTGATATTTATAGGTATTTTCAAATTGGAGGGAAAAGCCATGACAAATAGAAATATGTGTGAATAATGCAGTGGATTTTCTGAAAAACTGTAAAAGGTTTTCCTTATTTTCAGCTTGAGATTTAAACCTACTATTTTTGATAAAATACCTATTTGCGACAGTAATAAAAAACTGAAGAAATTGAAGAATGCACAAAGATATTTCATAGTATGGAATGACACACTCCTAACTTATGTACTTCAAAGTTGTATAGAACGACCGAGTTATCGATATAGATATGATTTAAAAAAATGTACATCATTTATCGAGTGATAATTAACTGTTCTGCTCATTTATATATTATATTCTGACGAGAAAGGTGTATTGCCATTTGTGGAATCATTAAAACCTCGTTAAGACATTAACTTATCGACATTACACGAAATCTCACACATACATATAACTAGTAATTAATTTGAGCTAGAACTGATTTATTCTGTGGGTACTATATGCGGCTTTACATTATGCCATCCCATAAGTTCGTGAAATTTTTCTAGAACAAGATGGAAGAACTGACTAAATGCTGGAATGTTCGCAAACGTGAGTGCAACATGGGTGCGTATATTTCTTTGATGCGACGGCGATATTCCTACATGAGACGGAGATCTGCTGAATGTCTGTACGCGGCCCAACACCTTGTATACGCATTGCTTCTATTAAACGTTGAAAATGATGTAAGATAAAAAAAAGAAAATGGACGAAAAATAACATACAAAAAACTGTTTACTGTTAACTGTATCCAATTTCTAGGGTTCAATATCGCTTTGATGTTAAAAATATAGACGAATCATCATGTGTCCTCCTTTTCACATAATTTCCGTTCGAAGCCAAGAAAAGTCATGCGAAGGCATGTGGAAAAACAACTTTTTTTCGTGTCAACCATTGCAAAATGAATGTAAAAATATTCGATGCCTCTTTCACGAAGGGTTTCGCAATTTATATATTTCTCAGAGCGTTGCTGTGCCAAAAGAAAAACGATTATTTTCAAAAGAAATACATGACGTTTCGTGTCAAGATAAAAATGTTATAATTGCCTGTGTTTTCGTATCTGACAAGGTGTCGATCATTCACAGAATGCTTCAAAACAAAGCATTATTTTTTGCAATTCACCATCAATTACAAGAAATTCATTGGTCTTATGTTTGCTCGAGATATACTGCAGACGAAAGAAATAATAAGGAAATTATCAACTGAGTTTGGAACAGAATTTTTTTTCGAAATAAAAAATCCTAGATATACCTAGTCGGTTGTTCGATTTATCAAACTTAGCTGATGAACGGTCCCATATAACACACATATATTGGCTAGAAAAAAATGTGGAAATCATTAATAAACTTGAGTATAAGCTTGCAGAAGACAACAATTTGAAAGCATGATGTAATATGAAAATCTGGTAAAAGCACCCAATATTATGGCGTTACATTTGTACATAGTAGATGAGAATGTATAGCATTTCCAATGTCAGTTCAATGACCTAAAAAACCGAGAGAAACCTAATAGGATTTGCCGCTTTGATCTTAGATGCCGACCATAGGCGAGAATTTTTTCTTTTACTTCGAATGTGACTTTGGCTATTTTTGTTTAAATATTTTTTTTCGAAAGAAACATAATAAAATAAAATTCAAATTAGGCATGAAATAATAAAAATAAAATGAAAGATGACAAACACGCTAATATTCAGTTGAAAACAATTTTTCTCAAAGGCTTTTCAAACTGGTTTAAATGATCAGTTTTTAAAAGTCACAGGTAGTTTATCGAGCCTAAACAAGCCCTTCTATAACAGGACAAGAATTTTGTATTTTTTTGTAGATTCAGACAGTTCTATCGGAGAGACATAAAATACTTTATTTAGTTTCAAAATGACGGATGTTGAAAGATTAGAAAATATCTCTAGTTTGGATCATTATAGGAAAATTGTACATTGTTTAATAGATATTAAACTTTTTTTAAAAGCTACCCTCTATTGTATATAATAACAGAAAATCAATGTCAGGTGGAATGAAAATAACGAGGTCTAAAAGTAAGCAGACATAATAGGAAAATTACCAAGTAGAGAGACAAAATGTCTCCAAGAAGTCCAAATGTACTTTCCTGGCAAATAATTTTTCTGTACTGTGAATCCTTACAACCCCGAAGTCATGATTGAAGTTGTAAAAAGAAACATGCTTAAGATGAACAAATCTCCTTCAAAATCTCTAGAGTTCATCTAGGTCGTAATTAAGGTTGTAAAAACCATCGTTAAGACCAACAAATTTCCTACTCTCGACTCGATAGGCCAAATACATGTGAAAAATCAAGTGTTATTAACTTCAAATATACTGTAACGTAAATAAACTTAACTTGGTTTAACTAATTTATTTAACACTTAATCTACAACTTAATTTATATTACTACGCCACTGTAGAGCTCGATGGTATGGGCTCGTTCAGACTGTTTCTGAGACTTGAGGGTTGCCTATTTATCTCCGATACAGCATTCTCGATGTTTCGAATTCTTTCCGTTGGCGACCGGCGTGTTCCAATTGTTTCCAATATTGACCGTTGTCTTCCGCGGCAGAGCGCACTGGATGGTTCTCGAACATCTCCGGGGATGATCTCATCGCTGTCGACGGCAACATGTGAGGCGACAGGTCCGGCCTAGGTTCGTTACAATACCCTCCATATCCCCAAGGGAGTTAAAGTTATTTATTAGATCAAATCAATCAATCAATCAATCAAAAGTATGCTTTATTGTCGGAAGAACAAGAATTCTTATAGACAAAGCTATAATATCATACTCATACAAAGTTGCAAGATTTCACAGATAATTATAAAAATATATATATAAAACATTGAATAGATATAAAACATTGAATAGAGTTGTGTTATAATTGTATAATTACATGTACATACACACTAAAATTAAGCTAGAACTATATAAATGGTAATAGGCATCACAGTATAAGTTAGAAAAAAAAGTAAAAATAGAGTACAGTAGGTGAAAGTAGTTATAAGTTGAAAACAGTTTATGGAATAAACTAATGTCATTAGGTGTGCTTATATCAAGGTAGTATGGAAAAACTCCTCTATTTCATAAATTACTAATTCTAGGAGAATTTTTTTAACAGCAGATCTGAATAGGTTATAGTTTTCGATGTTTCTTATGTTCAGTGGAAGTTTGTTGTATATTTTGGCAGCATTGTAGATCAGAGAGTTTACGACTAACCTACTTGAGGGAATAGGGAGTTTCAAGTGGTTTCTTTGGATTCCCTCAGCTTGATACAATTTTTTAAAAAGGAGTTTAAGAATACAAAGAGGGGAGAGTTAGCAGTTTATTGTCCTTGAACAGTGACCTACATGATACTATTGATCCTACTTTAGATAAATAGCGGATAGCCCGTTTTTGCAGGACGAAGATTGAATTAAAATTTTCTTTATTACAAGTGCCCCAGAACGATATTCCATATTGAATATGCGACTCAATTAGTGCATGGTAAACCACCTTAGCTGTTGCTACATCCAATTCCCTGGCTACTATGCGCAATGCATAACAACCGGAAGCAAGTTTTTTTCCCAACTGCTTGACATGATGCTGAAAATTCAATTGTTTGTCAATGTAGACACCGAGAAATTTAGTCATACTTAAATTGGTTATCGTGTCCTGTCCTAGAGGGATATCAGGAATTGTACATTGATAAGATAAACAGTTAGTTTTATTAATATTGAGAGATAGTAAATTGGCATCACACCATTCTTTGATCTTTGATATGTCTCGTGTCATTTTGGAGCGTAGATTATCAACATTTTCATCATTCCATAGAATGGTAGTATCATCTGCAAATATTGTGAATGATCCATCGGATGTAATGGTAGCCAGGTCGTTGAAATATAGCAGAAATAAAATGGGACCAAGCACTGAGCCTTGAGGAACTCCACATCGAATGGCACAAGTGTCAGATAATTTGTGTGTTCTAACAATTTGGGTTCGTTGGCGTAAATACGATTCCACCCACTTGAGGCTCTGATGAGATAAAATTTTAAGTCCACTAGCAGAATGTTCACTTAAGTAAGTGAATATCCACCAATTATACCCTTAAATACATTCATATGGCCAGGGAGTAAAGTCGATAAGAAGGTCAAATTTGTACTTTCTTTACCTATTTCCCTACCAGTAAGTTGAAAAGAAACATGTAGACATATTTGTTGGCTTGCACTGTTTCCGCCATTAAAAAAAAGCTCAATAGTTCTCACAAAACAACTACATCCGAATCTTAATATTTTAGGAGTGTTTCATATAAAAGTTGATAAAACTCACGGAAATCCTTTCTCTCATTTCTCTCCAGCAATTCATATCTTTCGAGGTTTATATAATACTAGGAAAAGTCAACATTATCAGATAAATTATCGCAAATACAATTATAAGTAGGAGTAACTTTATTCATATTCATCTTCCTCAGACAATTGGTTCATCAGACAATTCGTTTACTAACGCCATGTTATCATCATCATGTTATATTATCATTTGCATTGCTCCCACGAATATTATAATACAGCAGATTGAGAATACACAGGAAACTTATGTCTTTTAACCTCAAATTTCTTGGCCCCTTATAGTTAAAGGTCACGAATAGGGAGAAATGACCACTATCAAGGCAAATTAACTTATTTACACCTTCAACCTATTGGGCGAAATAACTTGATATTTAAATTTTCGACTTTAATAATACTCACATATCTTTCCCCATATTGGTAAAAATGGTGTTGAATTTACCTTCGCCAAATTGGGCGCAGACTTATTCAGATATCGAAATGACGTAAATTTTTATTGGGAATATATTCATCAGCAATAGAATGTGAACTCCACCTTCTCAGGTATTATAAATCTAACCTAGTTGGTGATACAATATACAAAATTGTTTTGAAAAAAAAACTTCGTTTCACTTAAAATAAGACTGGAAAACTGAAACGCAAGTAATGCAAAAACTTAACTGAAAAGTTCAAGCGCAGATATTTTTTTTTTAAATTCAGGGAATACACCTGCATTAAACGAGAGCATATCTTCGTTTTCCCAGACACAGAAGAAGTTCGCAGTAAAACTGATGGCTTTATTTCGTGTGGGTTTTATAAATTCGATTTTTTTTAATGAAAATTAGAGAAATCTGACGGTATTAAACGAGACTGTTAGGGAATAAAACTATAATAGATAAAAACTTTTCAACAAAAAATTAAACCGACGAAATACGGAACTGAAAAGTAAAAAACAAAATAAACCTTCTTAGTCTCGATAACTAAGCTCCTAAACTAATGTAAATAACTAATTCTGAGTCGGCGCCAAACAAACAAGCAAATGAATTAGGTAAGGCGTAAAATGATGGCATCGAGTTTCGCGGTGACATTCTGATAAGTTTCTTAAAGTAATTTGATGATCTTCGTTGATTGTTCGTTTGGCGCCGACTCAAAATTATTTACTTACATTAGTTTAGGAGCTTAGTTATTGAGACTAAGAAGGTTTATTTTATTTTTTACTTTTCAGTTCCGCACAGCCCCCCCCCCCCACTTTTTTTTTGTCAAAAATATTGTTTTCGACGGAATAGAAAAATTTTATGAGACTTTTCGATTTGAAACACGGAGACAATTTTTTTTTGAACTGGGCCACCTGCCCCCCAATCGACAATAGAAAATTTCCTCGTTATAGAAAGTCGACGACTCGAAAAATTGAGGTCCCCGAAAAGCGCAGCCAAAAAAAAATAATTTCAGACCACCCCCTCCCCCCCTCACTAGAAATTATACGTCATGGGAAAAAATGATCGTTTTTCGATAAAACTTCATTAGACTTTTTTGTAGTACTCTTTTCGAACTTTGGAGGGGTATCGTTAAAATCAATGGGGTCAACAAGGAGAAGGAGTTTTTTTCCGCATTCAGACCCTCACATTATTTGATATAAATTGTTTGGAATTAATACCATTTGAAACAGTCATATTATCGCGGTCCTCTGACGATGTAATCTGTAGAAACAAGGTTGTTCTTAGTTTGATTCATTAGGTGATTTTTTTCCGAAACTGATGACTCTGATGTACTGAAAAGTCGCGTATATCCATCCGCGATATGTACCCCTATTCACGAGGTGATTCCAACCGAACATGTCGACCAGAAAAATCGATTTGACCAGATTTCATAAGTTATATGGATATTCTATTCTTCTGAACTCCAGAAAAATCATCCTGGTATAAAACATCTCGTGAGAGAATACCATTCCTCACAGCACGTGGGTTTCCCGAGTTCCATATAACGAGACACTCTGTCTCGTCGATTTATTTTTTAGTGTAAGCCAATATTTACCTCGCCAACGTTCATTATCAACAATACAAGGCCATTCTATATCATATATCTGTCAATAAGCTCAACCAATCTATTTTCATTTGGTTTCAAGACCTGTCAGTTGTCTTCGCCTACCTCAGAGCTCGTTATGCATAAGTGATTGATGTGTTGTGCATTTTTGCATGCACATTTTCGATGTGCGCTGTAAAAAAAATCGACCGCAACCACATGAAAATACCCGTAAATCAAGTGAACTTTGCCAGCAGTGGTTTCTTTAGATGCGTTTTTGTCAAAAGAGATTTACGACGGAACGTTACATGTTGGCGAAAGGAGAAATGTGATACTTTGTTGGGACGTATTTCCGACAACACTGTGTCGGATTGTCACAATATAACTAAACGTACAATGAAAAAAAAAGCCATTGGTGAAATAATTGCCAGTCTAATTTTTTTAATCATCCAATAAATAGAAAAATCACAGTTCTCTTATTGATTATGATCCAATGTTCACAGAACACACAAATGATAAATTTGGCAGGATCGAATTTGCAAGATCTGATCATCATGTGCCTTGTTTTTTCGAATTCGAGTTCGCCTTCACACAAAATTATGATCAAGGTGCAATTCGATTCGTAATTGCATCTAGAAACTTTTTGTTCCAACAATTTTTTATCCATAGATAGTTTATTGATCCAAATGCGAGCTCATAAAGCTATAGAACAGGTCAACACAAGGTACATGTATAAATAAAATTATTCATAAAATACAATACATAGTTGAATATAGATAAAATGAGACACACGTCAACGATATCAACTCACAAAATCGATAAAAATATTATAAATATATGAACAATTATAAATGTGGACATGTTTCAGGTAAAATGTTTGTTATAACAATAAAATAAAATAAAACATCAAAAATATTCAAAATATTCATCAAGGTTGTATGGAGTAATGCCCAATGAAAATGCTCTGATTTTTTTTCTGAAAATATGAGTCTGTTCTATTACTTTCAGCTCATTTGGAAGTACATTGTATAATCTCAGTCAGTCAGTCAGTTTTCCTCGTTTTATAATTGTGATATTGGTTGTTTGTTGGAAACGTTTTTTTATTCGCGTGAATATATGTTATGACTTCTAAGAATTCCAAGTTTCTTAAAAAGATCTCGACATGACGTCTGCTGGGAGACGTTTGCAAGGCAACGTATTATTCGCTTTTGTGCGATGAATACGTCTTTCGCTGCTGGGGAGCTCCCCCATATTGTGATTGTGTAGCAAATTCTTGATTGTACCTGGGCGTGATAAAATAGGAGCAAACAAGGTTTATCCAAAACGCGTTTGAGGATTCTAATTTGGTAGCATTTGGAGTGTAGAGAGCTAGTCAGATTTTTGCAATGTGATTTAAAGCTAAGATCGTTGTCGATTATGATACCTAAGTATTTGGAGGATGTACTATGTTCAAGAGGTGTGCCGCAGATGTTCAGGTCCAGGGAAGGTGGGTTGGTGTTTTGCCTAGTATGAAAAGTAGTAAAACTTGTTTTTGACGTATTGAGAAACAGAGAGTTGTTGCTCAGCCAACTATGTAGGGCATCAGTTGTGTTGTTTATTTCATTTTGAAGTTCTACTGCGGATTCATCACAGAAAAGCAGGGTAGCATCATCAGCATACAAACGAGTGAAGGCTCTTGGTAGAACAGTTGGCAGTTCATTTATATAAATTATGAAGGGTATAGGTGCTAGGACGGACCCTTGGGGAACACCAATGTTATTTTGTTGTGGACTTGAGACATGAGTTATTGTTTTAATGTTGATGGTGTGATTAATTTTACCCGCTGGATTCTTCCTTCAAGAAAGGAACTGAACCATTCGTAAGGTTTACCTCTTATTCCATTAAGATAAAGTTTATCAAGCATTTTTTTTCGTGTACTACACAGTCGAAAGCTCGACTAAGATCGCAGAAGACTCCTGTTGGATTTTGTCCAGATTCAATAGATTGTATAATGTTTCCATAAAAAGAGTTAATAGCACTGATAGTTGAATGTCCTGTACGGAAACCATGTTGATCGGGATGAAGTAAGTAAATCGGGGAGACTAGTGCATTCTTCAATCTGGTGGGATACATACCTCTTGAAAAGATATGTTTATTATATGAGTGAGGGGTTCGATGATGTAATCAGCAATTTTTTTAATCAAATAACCTGATATTTCATCAGGACCGCAGGAATGTTTTTTCTTTAGTTTATATTTTATGATGTCCCTTATTTCTTCCTCTGTGACATTTTTTACAAATATACTGTTAGCTATACTTCTCTGAGAAGTGCGTGGAGATTTTCCTTTTGTGTTGATTTTATTGATGGTATCATAAGGGGCCTGTATGAAAAAGTTATTGAAGGCTTCGGATATTATTCGTGGGTCCTCAGTTTCTTCATCATTCAGTTTAATACAAATGTTTTTATTCGTGGAGGATCTTCCGTTCAACATAGAAATAACAATCCATGTAGTTTTATTAATGTTGGAAGAGGTATATATTTTGTTGTGATAAAATTGGCTTTTCGTGATTTTAACGAGCTCATTGTGCTCTCTTTTTGAGATTTTATATGTTTCTTTCAGATTTGAAATCTTTATTTTTTTGAGCATAAAACAGGTGTATCAAGTTTTTGCTAGATTGTTTGATGCTGTCATTAACCCATTCTTTCCCATTTTCAGTATTTTTAGAGATTTTAGACGTTTCTCGTGGACAACTATGATCAAAGTGATACATCAGTTTGTCGTGAAATATGTTGAATTTCGTTTCAACGTTTGTTGCTGAATATACGTCTGCCCAAGTTTCATTTTTCAGTTCTGTTATGAAGTTGTTGATGTTGGAATCACTTAATATTCTCTTGGAAGTATATAAGGTGTTATTTTCAAGTATATCGGGATTTCTGACACTGAAGGAGTAAAATATTGTTCGGTGATCTGATATGTTGTTGTCCAGGACTATATGTTTGTCGTAATCTGAATTATTGCAATAGATTTGGTTAATAATTGTTTGTGCTGAAGAACAGACACGGGTTGGCTCTTTAACCCTAGGACTGAGATTATACGATGCCAGTAGATTAGAAAACTTTGTTACATCATTTTTTCCTATTGAATTCAGATTGAAGTCACCATTCAGAATTATGAATACATTTCTGCTAAAAATATTGTCTAATAGAGAATTTAGATTTGTAGCAAAGATATCGAAAATACCGGATGGAGATCGGTAACAGGTTAGTATTATATATTTTATACCAGGCAAATACTCCCATGATAAACCTGTTATTTCTATATTTTTTTCGTCACAAAATTGGTGGAGATCCAAAGGTATAACATTCAAATTGGATTTGGATCATATGCTCACGCCTCCACCCCTATTATTTTTTCTACAGAAGTAGTTGGTTAAGCAATAGTTTGGAAAGTTATAATAGCTAATATTTTCAGCCATACACCATGTTTCGGTCAGACAAATGAGTTTAGGATTATGATAATCAAAATAATCTGTAATCATATTGTCCAGTTTTTCTTGGTTGAGACACTGTATGTTCAATGATAAAAGGTCATCATTCTCACTTACATTGATTCCACCTGATCAAAATGTGATGTGACTGAATTGATTCATCAATAAATGACACAAAAAATAATGTGCGACTTATTGTGAATAGCCTTGACCAAATCTCATTTATCCACGAGGTAAAATGAAAAAACAATTTTAATTTTGATTGTTTCAAAAAAAATTACATTTGACATGGGGTTTGGACTTGTTTAGAACTGTTGAACTTGAATATGTGAAAATATGCAGGGTGTTCGATTTGAAAAAACAAAGTTGCTGCCATTTCCAGAAAAACCGGAAGTCCGCCATATTGGATTGTAATGTGATCAAATCCGAAATGGTTGCTTATATAACTGTACAAAATTTCTGAAAAATCCGTTTACAAATGCAGAAGTTACAGGAGTGGCCCGATATCCAGTGTCACCCGGTATATAACCGGTAAAAACATATTTATTTAATATTCTGAAAATGTATATTATTTGGCATATGACATAGAATCATGAGAACGTTACTGTGAATATTATGAACTTTCATCAGACATACATTTTATTGGCTTCGTACTCAGGGTCATTGGTGGCCGTATTTTAAATTTTGTTACTATGCATGAGAATCGACATAAAAAAAATCCTACAATTATTTTATTGCCTTTAACTTCATATTTCAAAATCTAGTTACGTGTCACTAATCAGAATTCATGAAAAAATATTGAGGAGGATAAATTTTGAGCGGCAACGTGCTAAAAAAATTGCTAACATAAATTCAGGTCGGAATTAGATAAAAAAAAAACGATTTGTCAGTAATATTTTGACATACAGCCCACTGGCAAACTGACCATGCCCAATATAATACTAGAACGCTTTATTTTCGATTATAACGGAATGTTGGCCAATTTGCTACTACATAAATTGCAACAAGGTATCACAAATATATCAACGCTTTCTATTTTCATTGATAGATATAATAAATAATTCGGGTAGTTCGGCCTTGCTCGCGCGAATAGTGTTTTGATGAAAACACTTTTGACTATAATCGAATTATATGATTCACCAAATCGAATAAACTCCGGGTATACGTTTATTGATATATTTATGATACAGATAGTTAACACAAAAATAAATGTTCTGTAACATATGTGGGAAAATGAATGCGATTTTTGGGAGTACATTTTTATTCTTACCTCAACTGAAAATAGTTTACTATGCACTGATTATAGGATGGGGGGAGTGGCAAATTGCTATTTGGAGAAACTGAACATCTTGCAGAAGCTCTTTCTCGAAATTATATATATAAAAAAGAAGATACCCCAGAGATCTCCTGTATAAAGAAACTGGAATATTTGACATACGCCAGATATATTTCTGTAAAGCAGCTACACACTGTCATCAAAATAAACAAAAATTTAGTTCATATACACATCCATACGGAACTCGAAACAAAACGAATAAAACCTTATCAATTGCCACCAGCAAAAAGACTGTTGGCAGATAAGTCATATGTTTCTGTCTTACAGAATCTACAATTTCTTACCTCTCACCATTAGAAATATAATTCCCCGCCATATTTTCAGATCTAAAGTCAAGAAATACCTGCACTCCGTGGAAAGACTGAGAATTCACCAAATTATAAATAATACAGTCACCTAGTCCCATTAAACTTAATTTCCTTATTTATTATATAGCTCCCCCCTCATCCTTATTGAATCTATCATCAAAGCTTTCTCAATAAGTTCTTGATGTATCTCATCAATTTTTTTCTAGTTTCAATTTATTGTATTTTCTATAATCTTAGGCGTTATTGCTATCGTTAATGATTTAGTACTGTAATACTTAATTAAGAAATTAATAGTGGCTTTGAGGTTTCCCTCCTTGTTTATTTGGTTTCATAGTTTATAAGATATATTGTTAAATTTGTATCCAAATAAACCTTATTATAATTTATTTTTTGGGGTTTTGGCATCGACTTCTATGGTCATTAGCCTTTGATTGCCAACTAATTGGCATTATATCTAATTATGCGGTAAAAAATGTGTATCCCCTATTCCCTATTTTATCTGCGTGGTTCTGCCAAGTATGTATAATTATTATTTAATTATTTAGCTCATAATCTTCTCCATAGTTCTGTTCTCTTAAAAAAGATGATCATTTTCCATATATCACGTGGAGAATTTCCAAGACAAGTACTCAAGTTATCTGACAAGCTCAGTTGTAAACGGATTTGAGAGAATTTTCTGCAATGAAGTACAAGGTGTTTAACTGTCAGGGGAGTATTCTGACAGACTTCACATAGTGGTTGTCTATCGTTTAGGAGCATGAAACTATTAGTGAGAAAGATGTGTCCCATTCTCAAACGGGATATAGCCACTTATTCTCTCCTCTTCAATAAAGATCCATATTCCCATTTGTGAACTGTGCGTTTGATCTCTTTGAGTTTTGTATCAGTAGTGTTCCATTGTCTTTGCCATTGTTGTATTATCTTCATCTTTATTTCCACTCTCAAGTCAGAGGGTCGGACAGGACTGTCATCATATGTATCTGAGTCAGCTGCTTCCTTCGCTGCTTGATCAGCTGATTCATTTCCAGCTATCCCAATATGGCCTGGAATCCAAATCAAACAGATAGTTTTATCCTTTCGATGGAGCCAGTCAATGAGTGATAGTATGGTTTGTACTAATGGATCTTGGTTGAACCTATTCTTGAGTGCCTGACATGCACTAAGGGAGTCTGTGCAAATTAGAGTTGTTGTGTGAGTGTCCATTTCATCAAATCTCAGGGCTTGCCAAATGGCATACAGCTCAGCTGTGAAGATACTTGCTATTGGAGAGAGTGTCCAGGCATAACTCTCCCCTAATGTGAAAAACGCACTTCCTACTCCATTGATTGTTTTTGAGCCGTCTGTATAGATCACTCTACTTCTATCGTAGGAATGCAGTATTGTATTGAATAAGGTGAGATATATGGTTCTGTTTGTATCTTCTTTTCTGTAGGTATTGCATTCTAGGTGGAATTTTGGAGCTATAGTGTTCCAAGGCGGATTCTCATTTGGCCCTATTGGGTGGGCAGATGGTAAGTTGATGTTGAGTTCTGATACAGTTTCCTGAAATCTTATTCCTGTAGGTCTTGTGATTGTCTGTCTTTAAAAAAAGGTATTAATTTAACTTGGAAAAAATAATTCATGATTCGGGTTGGTCTGCTGACAGCGAATATTTACACCATAATTTAGCAATAGCCTTCTTCTCCTGAATTCAAGGGGTGGGATGCCTGCTTCACAACAGAGCGAGGATAGTGGGCTGGTTCGAAACCCACCAATAGCGAGCCTCAGGCCAGTTCCTTGAATCGAGTCTAGTTGTTTTAGGTGAGACTTTCTCGCTGCACCGTAAACAACACAACCGTAATCTATTTTGGAAAGAATGAGCGTACTGTACATCTTCAGTAGTATTTCCCTATTCATTCCTCAAGAAATATTTGAGACTGCTTTCATTATATTCATGTTTTTTTTACATTTTGTTGTCAACATATCAACGTGTTCTTTCCAATGAAGTTTTTGGTCTAGAGTGACACCTAGGAATTTGAAATATGGTACAACTTCCAAAATATTACCTTGCAGTGTCAATGATGGTTCGTCATGCGGTCTCCTCAGACGACAAAAATGAATACATTTAGTTTTGTTTGGTGAGAAACGAAAACCGATACTATCCGCTTGATCTACAAGGGCGTCAATGTTTTCTTGTTGAACTTGTTCCATATCCTCCATGGAGTCTGAAGAGAGAAAAATAGTCAGATCATCAACATAGAGGCATTTTCCAACAGTGTCGCTTATGACTGATACAATATTGTTTATTGCAATGGCGAATAGAGTTACACTCAAGGTAGATCCTTGTGGTATTCCGTTTTCTTGGGTATGTGTATTATTATTTCCGTCTACCCAAAGAATAAGGTTATGGAGAGTTACAGTTAATACTTATTTTTTCTCATTATTGAACATCGGTCTATTTCTGCAACAAGGGCTTAACACCGACGCCGGTGAGCACATTCCTCCCAACTGAATTTTTTTAACGCCCCCTCCGAAGGACAGCATATCTGTAGTCATATCTCGTGCACATTGATATGACGCCTGCAGCTGCGATTATGCTACTACGCTACAGTTGTTAGGGCATTTTAACGCGCAACTTCCTTGTCAGGTGGTCTCTCAACCAAGTAGTAGCCGCACTCGCTATCAGTACGGAATATATCTACATTGTTCGAAAATACATTTCTACATTTCGTTGCCGCGTTGGTTACGGGACAGGAAATGGGGTTTTGAATTGAGTGTGGGGAAAAAACGGGTTAGATTTTAGAAGGCTGTGGACAGTACAACACCGGGGCGAGACTATTGATTCGTTTTCGCCTTAAGTACAGAATACTGAAAAAAAAGTTAATTTAAAAATAAAAAACCCTGATGCGTAAAATGTGAACTTTAAAAATGATGGAAACAAGATGACGTGAAAATATTGTCAGAAAATTATGTTTTAAGAGGTTAACTATTAAACTTAATACTGTGAAGAATCTCACGCAGTCGGAGGCATCTTCTTTAATTTCACAATGGAGATATATTATTGCCTCCGACTGCGTGAGATTGTTTACAGTATTAATTAAGTATTAATAAGTGGTGGATAGCGTCTGTAATTAAATATCAATAGAAAATGTTCTTGGCATTCAGACGAGAAAATGAAAACTAGAACTGAAAAATAATTGATAAAAATGCTGCAACACAATCGGGTTTTTCAAATTGTATTTTGTCTTCGAAAAATGGACTAAAAGATTTAAAATAAAATCATAGTTTAAAAACACGCTTTTGTAGCAATATGAACTAAAAAGTTAAAAATAATAAGGATAAAGTAATTGATCGAAAAATTTACTTTAATGTAAATACATTTAAAAAATCAAAAAACCCGACTGCGTAAAAAGTGTACTATAAAAAAGATGGAAACAAGATGACCAGAAAATATTGTCAGGAAATTATGTTTTAAGAGTTTAACTATTAAACTAAATACTGTAAACAATCTCACGCAGTGTTAAATTAAAGAAGATGCCACCGACTACGTGAGATTGTTTACAGTATTAAGTTTAACAGTTAACCTTTTAAAACATAATTTTGTTTGTTTCCATCTTTTCTAAAGTTAACTTTTTACGCAGTCGGGTTTTTATTTCTAAATTAACTTTTTTTATTTTACACTTGAATTGTGATTATTACTGTCATGCCTTTATTCACAATATGGCGTCTGGTTGTCGTCATATTGAATTTTGATCATTGTGACACTCGCAAGGTTAAGACAATTCGATTGACGTAAGAATCATCAAAATCTGCCAACGCGTTAGGTCTCTAGGGCGCCACAAAGTAACAGACATACATACATGATAAATACATTACCCTCCTTTGCGTCGCGCAGTCTGATAAAAATAGAAGATCTTGTAGACACGTAATCAAATAATTCAATTATTCGAATACCATCCAAAACGATGATCGATCACTGCCCAATACGGAAATTCCTCATCACAGAAACCATTCCCGATTGGATGTTTTATTATGTTGAAAAGGCCAGACTGCATTAGCTATAAACATCCATCACTTTGTCCGTACCATTTGCCATTGTATCAAGTTTATTCTCATTTAATTTTATGGGTGGATAAAAGACGGACAAGGATGGAACGTTTCCCGATGGTCTCTCTCGGTAGTGGGTGTGCCATTAAAAATATTATGCATCTCAGAGATTTGTCGGCTGCAATTCGAAAACAAGCCACGTAACAAAAGGAAAAAGTGTTATGTACGAGTTTGTACCGTCTCGCCGAATATGTTCAATTGCATGGGCGTTGTTGGGGAATTTTCGAAAGTGGAATCTGGGACTCGATGGAATGCCGAACAACGAACGCTTTATGCCATTGAATCGAATAAGAAAAACATAACTTTTCGACAAATAATGTGCTACAAGATAAGGTAATTTCATAAGTGCTAGATATTTTATAATGCAAATATTTAACAATTTTCAAGAAATAATTCTGGAAATTCCCAGCAACTTGAAATTGAAATCTCGGCTTAAAACTTGGTCGTTATATAACATCTGAAACGCTACCTTTTTATTGAAATGAGGTAATTAGAAGTCTAAGAAAGTTTATCCGGTAATTTCACATAATTCTTCGATCATACTAGTGATTCTTCATATGCGGATAGTGAAAATTTGACCAAATTATAAAAAATATGAAATGTTGAAGAAAAATATTGATAGAAATTGGGAAGCCCCATCAAGCTATCAAGTATGTTTTTTCCTATAGATTGGTGAGAAATAAAATGTATTGACCCCTTCCGCTCCAGGGGTAGCTTTCAAATAATAGGGACATATACCAGGTGGTTATTTTGCCAAAATCAATTGGTAAGATGGAGACGTAGTAGAAAACAATAAATCTCGTTTTGTTACATACAGTATTTAGAATTTTGTTGTTTTTAAGAATAGTTAATTTAAACCAGAATTCCACCACTGAATATTCACACCAAAATACACTATTGGATATTGCTATGTACTCAAAGAACACACATGGAATGAAAAAGATATATAAGTATCTCATCAAAAACAATGCCATGAACTAAAATGATATCCATATGTGGATATTTGGGTAAAATTAATTGTACCTGAAAATATCCAAACCTGGAAACAATGGTGCGGAAGGGGTTAAATATTCTCAATTGAAATATTTCAATAACTTGATGAAGAGAAAAATAGAATATTGCTCAAGCTAATTTTTTATTGTTTACAAAAAATCCATAAAGTTTCCCCTAAATCCAATCAAAAGCCAGAAATACTGTGAAAAAAATAATAGAAAGGAAAAATTTGACAGCCCTGAGAAAACAAAATGAGGTGCAATCGATTGATCTCAAGAAGTTAGCTGATCGTTTTTTGCAATGATTGGAAAATTAGGACGAAAATAAAAAAATTATTATTTTTCTTCAAATTTTTCAATAACTTCGGTGACGAAATATTTTTTAATTTCTTTTCTAGCAGGAAATTGTAGATCAGACAATTACCCACAACAAAGGTTGCATTCATTTTTTTATGCGGATAGTAGAATAATTCTATGCAAGGCTCGATATAAATTGCAAATCTATAATTAGACATTTCAAATAAGGAATAAAAGTTTGCGACAATTATAAAGTCTCCATGTTGGCCTCTTAAAAATACGACTGCACTTTTCTTGTATTGTACTGATGCAGAAGTTATATGATTACCTCAATGCATTTCCCTTCCATGTTTTTTCTTACCATTGTCTAGCATGGCAATAAAAGCTACCCCAATCTTGCACACAGTTTCTCTGTATATTGGAAAGAATTGAAGTCCGTAAGTGTGTATTTCCAGGCGTGCAAAAAATAGCCCTTGTTTAATGCCTTTACAGTTAATTAATAATATTTCCCATTAAGACTGTAAATATTGTATTCCTATTGATTTATTGCAAAAATAGTACATTGCATACCTAGTAGGAAAAGCTGAACATTCCCGGACGACAGTAAAGATTGCCTGTCGAGGCACATGCCGAGGCTGCCAGCCATGTACGCTATGTCCCGCTGTCCCCAAAATACGTAAAAATGTCCCGCTGCCCCCAAAATACGTAAAAATGTCCCGCTTTGATAAAACAAAAGCGTAACAGCAAGCAAGCCCTAGCACACGCGCCGTGAATGTAGATCCGTACTAGCAGCGTGCATTGTTTTTAAAGGGAATGAGTCGGGCGGGAGTGGGCTTGGCTTGGAGCAGTGGTGTCAGTTCAATACGCGTTAATACATACTATTTTTCAGAAAATCGAAAATTATTCAAAGGACATAAATTATTACAATCAACTTGTTAACATTTTTAAATAAGCTTTATTAATTTTATTCACAAATAAAGGATGCCAAAGAAATATTTGTTTTGTTACTATGGGAACAAAGTAATATTGAATTGTCAAACTTGAAGCATGCACAGTTTTACCATAGTTTTCTGCGTATTCGAATGTTCTTAAAAGTAAAGGGTAAAATGATAAGTGATGATAACTGTTCCATTTCTAGAACCCCCCAGAACTCGAGGAGGCAGTAAATACAGCTCCATTGAATTTGTTGCCAACAAAATCCAGAGAAAAATATAACTATGCATACAATCGTTTCATGGAATATCGTAAGAATGAAAATGCAAGTTCTTTCTAAGAAAATGTTGTAATGGCATACTTCTTGGAGCTTGGTTTCAAGATGAAATCTTCAATTTTGTGAGCGAACTATTTAATGTTAAAGGCAACCCTTGCAATTAGACATGATATGGATATATCTAAATATCCAAAACTTCGTTCATTATTGAGACGGCAGGCAGAAGGTTATAAGTAAAAAACTCCAAGATTTTAACTGAAGAACAAATCAACAAATTTATCCAGGAAGCTTAGATAAATAAAATTATTAGTGTAGAAAATATTCAGTTGTAATACCACAAGAGAGTGAGAATAAATTGAAAATAATTCGACAGAATTTCGAAAACTTGTTGCCAGGCAATAGACACGAGAGCCCAAGAGGCTCGAGTGGCTATTGCCAAATGGCAACAAGTTTGAGAAAACATCTGGAGAATTGTTGAAAAGGGAAACATTCTCAATTGAATATTGATAGAAAGATTTTTCTGTGAATTGAAAAATCCACGATTAAAATGAAGTTATTTTTTGTGAATGTCTAACAGAAAACAACTACTTCCCCGGCTAAAGCCACGCTGGACATTGAACTACATCTGATAGATATTCTGAGAAAGCCCTAACTCAAAAAAAAAAATCTGAAATTGAAAATTTGCATTTTCATTCAGATAGTTATTTGATTTTCTATTCCAGTCTTAATTAAGAACTCATAAAGATGAATGAGGCAAAGAAGAATGTTTTCCAAAAGAGAGTACTCACCAGAAATCATTCGTAACATTGACGCAGGAGAGACATCGCATTCACTAGGTCTTCAATACATTTTTGTCGACGAAAGTCTATTTCACGCTTCCACGATCATCAGGAAGACCGGAAGAAATGGGAAACACATTTTCAAGAAGCAATCTCACTTTGCAAAGATGGAAAAAGTTAGAATCATTTCGTTTTGGAGAGACACTTTGAAATTAGTGTTTTCTGACATTAAAACCTGTCATGGGGTATGATAGATTGATTTGTTGAAAATATAAACAGGATTTTTCAATTCACAGAAAAATCTTTCTATCAATATTTAATTGAGAATGTTTCCCCTTTCAACATGAATACCTCACAAGAGGTTATCTTGACGATGGAAGATAGTGACTAAAGTTTATCTTTCAGTCGCAGATGATTCCACATCTGATTTTATGAACATCCTGTTTATATTTTCAACAAATCAATCTGGAGAATTATTTTCTACTTTGTCGAACTCTCGTGTGGTAGTCTGTAGATTTTTTTTTTGAATTTACGATCACAAACACAGTTCCTCGCAAAATGATATAATGAACAGAACCGGTTTTGATTCATTTCTCATTTTGATGACAGACGTCAAATTAAAAATATAGGTAGTCAAAGAATAAAAACAAAAAACCTCAAATTATTCCCGCGGCAATTTTCTAGGTAGATTATTCTCACTATAAGAATGTTTTGATTGGCCAAAAAGTACATGAATGATTCGAATTGAATGTTTTCATTGGTTTCTAGAAATGTCAAATAATAATCAGCAAAATAATTCCACTAGTTCCTATGTTTTTCCAGTGTTCAATACTTGTACTAATTGGAATAACCGTAAATATAACAAACAATTAATTATAAAATGTATTTTATAATGTGTTGAAATTCTTAAAAATAAAATTGTTTTTTTAGTTTAAAAATAACTGTAAAGGAATAATTCAGTACAGTACAATAATAAATATAGCCTACCAGTTATTTTCCGTTGCCTGGCATTTACTAAGAGCAAGGAAATATTTACTTTTTCTTTCAAAAATGTTATAAAAAATGACAATATTTCTGACCGACCTTCGGAAAAATACATTTGCCACATCTGTTAGTGACGAACAGCCCCCTTAAAAATAATACGATATGCCCATGTTCATGGTGAATAAAGGTTACGTTCATAATGCAATAAAAAGACCCGGTATTTGTGTTTGATTCGATGGGAAATACCCACGATCATAAAGCCGAGACGACTTGTTGCAAATGGATGAATGAAACAAACTCTGTGGGGAAAATGTTATTTCTCTATATTGCTAGAATCCATTCTGTGTCGAAGAATGAGTGAAGCTCCATAAAATCTTAAACATACATTGATACGTCTTGAGTGAGCAATTGCGACACTCTAAAATTTATTTTCGAAGAAAATACAATATTCATTAGTTTTTTTCCGGGAAATTTCAGTGTTTTTGGGTGTGCTGCGGTAACGGATCTCACATTTTCGTGATTGTAGATAATATGATATTTGAAAATATAGATTTGCGGATAAAATAAACAATAGAAAGCCGAAAATTTTTATCAAATTCAACATACTCTCAATTTCACTGTGAATAATCACTACGAAAATTCTCAAAACGTGGAGAAAAAAAAAATAGATTTTAACAATTTAATTACTGAACCATCAAAAGAAAGATATAGGAACTATCGGTGCTGGTAATCTATGCAATGAAATAATTGTTATTCATACCCAAAACAGATGTTTCTGATCAGACATAAAGAACTATTGCCCTCACTCACAAGTCAAAATTTCTTTTTTTTTTGTTCAAAGTTCATCTGTAGATTCGTAGTCGTCATTTTACCAACTTCAGCTGTTCTCTTGTGATGTTATTGTTTTTTTTTTCAAAATGTATTCATAGATATGTTTCCGGTTGAGTGAAATAACAACAGTAGTATCTCGTGGTATCAATTTACCCTTTTTTCATATAACTTTCAGTCATCTTTCCGAAATGAATAATGAAGACACTACCATTATTGTGACATATACAGCATTTATTATATAAATTTCACGAAAATATTGGGAATTTATTTTCTTATTCATTACGGTCACGATTAACCTTGCTACAACCTTTTTTTTTCAGTCGAACTTGTGCCTGTATTCTTCTTCATCTTTTCTGCGAATTTCAGCCCATTTCGCCTTATTTTCAGAGGAATTCGCTAAAAATAAATAATAACAATCAATCATCAATGATCCCCCGAAAACATGTTTACCGATCAGCGACAATGGATTTGGAAAAGTTGATTCATGAACTAGCAGCCCACGTATCAACAAATTCAAATCAGCATGACAATCATTGATGGGTTGAAAAAAAAACTCACTTTTGAAAATGAAAAATAGCTTTTGTCTGACCTTGTCTGATATTTTTAGCGAACAAAGATGTTAATATTGTGGGAACATAGGACGTTAGAAGTTTAAACGAAATGAGCTCATCACCATTGTTAGTTGCTTTTTCGCATGCTTGTGAAACAATAATTTCTCCAGTTTCAATTAATACCTACAAAAACCAAACGATTGGAATTTTTGAAAATTGCATAGGTATATACTTTCATTTCAAATGTCTTAAAATGATAACTAAGCAAGTCTTTCTCAGCTTCCAGAGAGTGGACCAATAACTGTTCAGTAAACTCCCAGATTTGCTGGTTTTATTAGAAAGAAGCTGAAGTGTCATCCAAAAACGCAAGCCAATGGATGTCACTTGCCTTCAACTTGTAAAAGTAAATATTACGTGGAATATGGATATATTTTTCACGGTTCTGCAAGAGATTCAGATTTACAAAACCAATTATCAACGGAATATTATTAGCCATCGCCAAAATTCATTTGTTACCAGGTGTTCTGGTTGATCTCAGTATAACAGAGAAAATGTCAGTATTATTATAAGACAAATATTCGTTACATTTCAGGATTATTCAAAGTACTATAATTGAAGTATATATAAGTATAAAATAAACCGTTGTCACTAACCATATCAAGAGTATTCATGATACAGGAGGGGGTTTAATTGATATAATTTTTCTAGTCCCGTATTATAATACGCGAATTAAATATCTGCTACCAATTTATTAATATTGTCCTATTAACACGGATTTTATTTCGAAACAGTTTTGGCCAATAAAAACACGCATTTTTCATTATGAAACAAATTTTCGGCCAATAGTGGGGATAATCAAGTGGTATGTTTCTACATACTCGTTTGACATTTGTTTTTCTTTTACATTCAATCACAACGTGTCAAAAGTACCTATAAGTATGTCGAGCAGTGAAGAATTATCTTGTGCACCACCAGAAATTCTTGTTTTTATTTTGTTATTTATTGGTCGTAGAAAAAATAGTGTATGGAACGATCATGTAATGGCTATTAATACACTAGCACACGTAACACTCAACTTACCTCGCGCTCATGAATTAATGGCTATCATTGCATGATCGTTGCATAATATACTATTTTTAATAACCTCTGAATCAGTCTGCTCTACCAAAAGTAAATTAACGAATTATAAAATTCTCTCTTGTTTTGATGACACCAACGTCAAATGGCGCCCTGCCAAAAATTCAGAAATTAAATCTTGACCTACTGACAGGCATTTGACGTAGCCATTCATTAAAGAATGGAATAAATTTGAAGTTCAATAAATCACTACACAATTATTGAAAACACTCTGTGGTAGCGACCCTTTGTGCGCATTTTACATTTTAATGTTTTTTAAATGAAACATTTTTAGTCATTTTCTTAAGAGGAATGTGCCCATAGATATCATTATTGTCAAGAGTTTGGTAGATGGCATTTTGAACATCTTAATTAAATGTTGTATTTTGTTGGATATAAAGTTATTCTCTTACTGAAATAAAATATTAATTTTTGTTCACCCTGTACAAACAAATCAAATTATTTATTATCATTGAATGCAGTATTGAAATACCTTCAGATGAAGTATCACAAGACATCTATTTCAATTTAAAAAAATTACCGATTACGTCACCACGTCAAAACCAGTGACATGACCTCTTTAGAATATTCATTCAAAAATCGGCATTTAAAACAAAAATCACCTCTTTCAGGATTTTTGTCAAAAGTATATTGCTTGCGAAATATCGAATTTGTTCCATCATTTAGCCGGGCACTGTATACAACAGAGTATATAGCCCTGGAGATAACATGCATTTTTTAGAGGTGATTTTTCAAAACTTGGAATAATATTCATTCGTTAGTTTAAGTTGTGCTGAAAACGATATGGCGATTCTGGCCGTGGCTTTGGGGTCCCTATGGCGTCGCGACGCTTAGCGTCTTGTAAGGAAAACAATGATGTTGTTATTTTTTAAAAGCTAATACTTGATTATGATATTTTGTATACTATTATAAGTATTTTAAAACAATTCTGGCAGGTTATAACCGGACGCAAATCAGTCTGGCGATTTTTTTAAATTGTAAAAAAAACTATTTTTGAAGTTATTTTTTAAAATTAGTTACTTTAGGAAATGTTGACATAAACATTAATAAATATTATAGTCTGGCACCTATTTGTCGGTATTTACGTTGTCTGGCAAGTTAATCAAGGTCTCACGCGTCTTTGATCAGCTTTATAAACCTACATCTTGGAACTCATTTTTTAATAGCTGATACTTATTAATAATTATTTTAAAATCAATCTGGCAGTTATTTACCGGTCCCAATGTTGTCTGGCTGAGTTATAAAGTACCCCCGAACTCCAATGAGCTACATCTTTACTGTGTTAAACATTATCAATTATCCTTTTTTTTTTTATTTCAATAATTTTTTTTCTGCTTCATCACAGTCGTTAGAAAATATCCGTTCAGTTGGTGGTAAAAAACAAATAATTATTAATTGTAAACTAAAAACATGGAAATAAAGTATTTGGCCCTAGCGGAAAGACATTTTAAATTTTTTCCATACCATTCAATTCTCGCAACGTTTCGTGCTATACAGTATCGGAAACATTTTATCTGGGGTATAGACAGAAATCTACACGAGCAACAAGGAACGCAATGTTATGGTGATACCACATAAACAAGAGAGACGCACTGCTGTGCGCCCCTCCTGTTACACCCCGACGCATTAACTGACCACGTGGCAATGCGACACAGCGCACAGCTTGCCGAGCCATGGTTGCGAAAACACAAGATCGTGACAATTATTACCTTTTGAAACATGCCGCCTATTTACACAACCGCAGAGAAAGTACAATAGATTCGGCTATTGTTTGGCCCAAAATGGTGGTTTGTTCGAACATTTAATAAAATAATTCCGTACACAAAATATTTAATTTGATTTTTTTTTTCTCTCCATTCAAGAAATAATTGTTTTTCTGTTAGAAATAAGTTTTTTGTTTTTATTATCGTTTGATTTTGTTTATGTTTGAGAATTTTCTTTTGTTTTCGCGGCCACCACGTCACCAAAGATATTTTGATCTACCTGTCGCCCGATAGATTAAATTGAATCAATGATTCAGTTTAATTTGTTCAAATTATCTGAAGTGAAATGATCGTCAATAATTCTTCTTTGTTATTCTTCTCCCGACTGCTGCTGGTATGATACTGACGTCCTGAGCTGACCGCCCTGATTATCCTATCTCTGTGTCGTGACGCAAATATATCTTCCTCGAGCGAGTCGAGGAGAAATTGTAATGCTCTCTCAACATAAAGCAAGCTATTCTTTACGCTCTCATGAAACCACCGTACCCAAGATAAATACTTTCCGATACTGTATATTGGCTTAGGTTTTTTTTTCCTGTGAGGAACAAATTTCTTGAAATAATTCATAATCCGCGTCCGAAAAAACATTGATATAAATTCAGCTGCCATATGGGTATCGCCATCTTGAATTTCCATAAAAAATCATAATATGTAACCCTGAAAACTCCCAGATATCGATTTTCGGTCAAATTGAATTATAAATGCGATCATTTTTCTATTATCGTATAGCCACCATTTTGTGTTTTGCCCACAAAAAAGTGAAATTACATTGTCGTGGAAATCATATACGATGCCAAATATTACAAAGTCAGTGAAATCCAGTTACACAGAAAGTAAAAAGTGAAGCAAAATAAAAAATGTAAAAAACTATCAAATTATGTAACCATTTTATGAAAATCTCAACAATTCTATCATTCTGGGTCGAAGGCGAAAACTAACAAACCCCCTCAATAACTATAATGGCGGAAGATACTGAGACAGAGTTAATTCACTTTACCGAATACAAATGGCTTCAGCACATTGCCCAATCCCATTATTTCCATGATTTTTCACAAATCCCTGACGTTGGGAAATCTAGAACGCGCTTGGCGTTTCAGGAAGAGAAATTCGTTGTCGAGACATTTCATTTCCTTGAATGAGGGTAAACGACGCACCATAATTTCACATTCAGATCTAGGAACAGAATAAATATAATTTTCGTATAACACGACTTTATCTCAATAAGAAATGACAACCGTCAAATCAATTCATATCACGTATGCTAGTTGATGGAATCGTTAGACTCATCTAACAGGGGAAAATGTCTAGGATACCATGCAGTTAGACTGCAAATTTATCATTGGAGCTAATGTACATATGTTCATTTTAGGATTCTGTGGATATTTACTTACAGAATACGAATCCGTAATCAACCCTAGTTCCGGAGATGTCACCCTTCAATAGGATCATCATTTTCCTTTGCTTCTGGTAGTGGCAATTATTTCAAAATATTTTTGACACTCATACAGTGCGGCTTTTAAAAGTCCCCCCCAACCCCTGTCAACTTTTGAACGGTTCCACGTAGAACAATGAAAAAAAAACGTGTTGAATGATATCACCGATAGATGGCGTGGGGGGGGGGCACATCAACTTAAAAATTTCAAACAGCATGGGGGTCAAGTGGCACATCGTTGGAAAGATAATTCAATTCTCTTTTCAACCATCCTATTTTTTTGAATTTCGTTCAAACGTTTTTTCACAATAGGCATTTGAAATGTTCTCTTTTCAACAATGTAGTTTTTTTTTCAATTTCGTTTGTACGTTTTTTCATGATATGCATTTGAAATGTCAAGTAAAACAAAATTCAAAATGCATATTGTGAAAAAAAGATTTGAAGAAATTAAAAAAATATAGGATGCTTGTAAAGAGAATTGAATTATATTTTCAACGATGCGCCACTTGACCCCCCCCCATGCTATTTAAAATTTTCAAGTTGATGTGCCCTCCCGCGCCATCTATCGGGCAATCACAATGTCTTAATTTCAAAAAGTAGTATCGGTGATATCATTCATTTTTCATTGACTATGTCGAACCGCTCAAAAGTTAACAAGTGGCGGGACTATTAAAAGCCGCACTGTATAATAATAATAATACGTTTATTATTCATCATAACAAGAGTAAGAAATTAATGAATACATTGGTAGAGCAAATAAAAGGTGAGAGTTCGGTTATCTTTTTTTACCAGGTAGAAAGAAACTGTTCTTCCACTCCAACCTTCCTAAAATTAATCCTATATATAAGCATACAACTACTGACTAGCATACGATATGAGAAGTGTGACAAAACAACGAAGAAAGAAGGAAAGAGAAGAGAAAGATAGGCGTTAGAGAGGAGTTTTTTTTCCTTTCCTCCTTTTTTTTGCTCTGTGTTTGTTTTAATTTTGTAGTTCACGAAGGTAATCCATTACTGATTTTTTTAGTGAGTTTCAAGACCTCCTGTAATCAGTTATCATCTTAAGCGTATTCATGCAACAGGCAATATTATATGAGAAACTCCGTTTGAACATTTCCTTTCTATATCGGGGTATGGTGATCGTCAAAGTTTGACGAGTATTTAAATTATGTATGTCAATCCCCAAATATACCTTGGTATAGGGATAGTTTGGTTGCTTGAATTTTGAAAGTTTGTCGAAATAACAAAGCGTATGGAGTTCATGTCTGTTGGACATATTAAGTTTATGGAAAATGCTCTGTTTTTTTCATACGAAAAATAAGTATCATACAGCTATTCTGAACTTTTTAAATACCCTGACTATCCACATCTATAGAAGGCTCATAAACGGTGTTACAATAGTTGAAAAGGGAAAGAACTATTGAGTCACAAAGCAGTTTTTTTACCTCTTGATTCAAATAGTGTCTGTGTGGATAAATCATCTTCAAGCTCATGTAGCTTTTCATCAACATAGTATTCACCTGTTCTTTGAACCTCAATTTGTGATCCAGTAACAATCCCAAATTATTTACACCATTACTGAAAGGTATTCCTCAATTCAATGGTGTGTAGTAAATCATACTCATCACTGAGGCAGAATAAAATGGAACAGGTTTTTTGTAGATTTATTTTGAGTAGGTGCTTGTTACATAAGTCTGATAATGATTGAAAATCGATATTTATTTCAATGTTGGTTTGAATTACTGTATCTGGAACGAACGTTTTGTATATTTGTGTGTCATCAGCATATATATGATAATTACAGTGGTGCAGAACATCATGGGAAGTTGTGGTGAATAGGGTGAATAAAAGCGGGCCCAAAATACTTCCCTGCGGAACTCCGCATGACACCTGAACAAAGTTTGAAGATTTCATATAAAACTTTTATTATACCTTCTAAATATTCTGAACCACCATGAAATTATTTTTTCCAATAGTGTCAAAATTAAGCTCTATTCTGTTTTTCCATCTGTGACGAAATCAAAAAGAATAGGAGAACATTCTCAGTTAAATTCTCAAAAGAAATATTTTTCTGGAAATTAATTATTACTTTGTAATATCTAACAGAAAAAAACTACTTTCAGAGCTTAACCTGATAGATATTGTAAAAGGACTCTAACCCCCAAAGAACAAATCTGAGAATGAAAATTTGCATTTTCATTCAAATAGGTGTTTGATTTTTTAGTCCGGTCTTGAGAATTCATAAAGATGAATATGGTAAAGAAGAATGTTTTCTAAAAAGGAGAAATCACTTTGACACAGGAGTAACAACACATTCACTAGGTATCTAATACATTTTCGTCGAAGAAAATATATTTCACTCTTCTATATGTGGAATCAACGTCATTTTGTGGAGTTTTTGAGTTATATAGTCGAAACAGATTTATAAATTCATTTAATTTTGTATATATTATGATACCTAAGTTTTCTGGCCCACCTTCTTTTGAAAGGTTTACTTCTTTAATTTTCAGTTACAATCGATATTTATCTATATGCTTGTAAAATGGAAAAACCCATACCCGCCTCTAGGATTTAATATTAAAGGAACATAAAGTTTGACAGTTTCATTCCAATTCACTGTATGTATGATAAAAAGAACCTCTCTTGAATTTGTATATTCACTTGGCCAGAAGGGTAGTTTTCTTCGTATAATAATTTAAGTAATATCTTTGTTCATTTTATAACTTTCCATTTTTTTTATAGAAAGGAGGTTGTGGGGTTTTGTTTCTCATGTAGGCCTTGAGGCTTGTTTAGATAATAACTGGAATATTTAAATAACATTAATAATATTATGCCTCGTGGGCGTTTACTTTACCATCAAATTAGAAATTCAAGGGGAAATAATTTTGGTGAAGGATTTGCCGAAACTTTTATTCCTGAAGGGGATGGAATATTTCAAAAACGTATTCATTGAATATCTCAATAATGATAAGCAATTCAGAAAAAATTACGTTAATTTTCTTTTAATTTTTTAGGCATATAACAACGTGTGACTTTTTTATGAGTTCCTGGAACAAAAAAAAATCTATGTTATTGGTTAAATAGCTTATCCCATATTTATTAACTGTGATTCTGAAGGCTAACGAGGTTATTTTAGTCTGCATAAAGATGGTGGAACACCCCCAAATGATAATTCAATTCATATACCTATCGAAAATATTAGATTGATTTCACGTATATTGCCCAAAATTTATATTATTGTAATGTAATATTTTCTAAAGTGATATTTAGATAATTTAAATAATACTAATTTCATCGATATTTCGAAAAACATCTTCTTATTTGGTAATAAAATCTCCGCATTTGAGGCTCTGATAGTTTCAACTTCACTCTATGGGGTTGTCGAAAAAAAAAAAATTCGTGGAACCCTTGAAAACAAGTGAATTCTTTGTTTGTACGTTACTTGTTTTTTTGCAAATCCGCCATGAAAGCTAAAAACGACCCACACAAATAATTTCATCCCAATATTTTCCAAATCAATGAAAGGGTCGAGAAGAGTTGATATGGTTATTTGACACTCCAAAAGGAGAAATACCGCATTGAAATTAAACCATTTAATTTGTCAAAGAAAAACATCAATGAAGGAAAATAATTTCAAATATTCTACTATAGGTGAGAAACACCAAAAACTGAAACCATCCATATCGATAATGAAATTATATAGCACCTCAAAACAATGAAGCACTTATTCGAAATCCTGTGAAGGAAACTGCCGTTTTGAGTAAAGGCAATTTTACTTCTCATGATGATTTTTAAGTTTTTATTTTGAATAAGTCACAGATGAAACTTTGGTAAATATCTAGTTACATCACAACTTTTTTATTCTCACTGTTTTCTGTGTGAAAGGGATAAAAAACCTTCCCTTTATTGAATATAAAAAAAATGCGAAAGCATCGAGATGTGTGCGAAGTCAAGAGCATAAACTTGTTCGAGAATAAGCGAGACAATAAGCTTTATAACCAATAACAAATTTCAACTTTCGGCGTCTCTGAGAGAAAAAAAAACAGATGTGATAGACATGTGGGTGCTCCAATAGAGTACGGTTCTGGCGCAAGAGGTTCGAATTATACATATGATAACGAAAAGGACAATCAGCGAATTTAACGCAGCGGAATCATTCATAACCAATATATGAAATCTCTACTCACCTAATTTACTGATATACATGAATACGGGCATAGAAGCAGCTAGCGCGAAAATGTAGTACCTGTAGGTCCAGCTATTATCGTAGTAATACCTATAAGGGAACTGCGCTATCTTCGCCGAAAAAGTGTAAGGGTACTTCATGGGTCTCGAAGTCGCAGCTATAGGGGGATCATTTCCCGCAGATTTATCTTTACTTCGAAAAAGATTGAGTTTCGGAATCATAACTCCCTGAAACTCTACTGTTCTGTGCTCAAACGTCGAGTTCGGCTAACTCAAGTGACACTGAAAGAATGCGAAAACACAGGAAACGTCAATGTGAAATAAGATGTCTAAAAACCCTGGTGCTTGACTCATACCTGTAGAAGTTTGGGATCGACTTGGCGACACTTGGCCTACTTGATAATAGAGATTACTAGCGTGTCAGATGGCGCCAATTTCGTTTTAGTATCAATTCAGTAACATGGTATTTTTATTTCCTCAGATTTCATTTTGAGGCGAACTGTTCGCAGGTTCTAGTTCTAGCTTTGCTATTGGCTTTTTTTTATGTTCTGGTTCCCACGAAAAGGGATATCCTGTAATGTTCAGAGAACATCGTGGGAACCAAGGGAAAGAAGGTAGGAGTTGGTGTTCTTAAATTTCTGGAGGTTGTATGCCTCGGGGAACACCTCCCTAGGCAATGAGTTCCAAAGCCTCGCTGTTCGTTGGATGAACGAGTCTTTGGAAAGTGATGTTCTGCAGGTCTCCAAAGTGACCACGAAGGGGTGTGATGACTGAACTTGACGGGTTAGTCTCGAAGAGACTGCCAAAGCAGGAACGATTGTTGATATTTCAGAAGAGCATCGCCCATGAAAATATCTATAAAATAGAGACAAATCGCCAACTTTTCTACGGTGTTCCAGACAAGTGAGCGAGTTTGTAAGCGAGGCATCACCGACGAGACGAATTGCCCTTTTTTGGACAGAATCCAATAGCCTCAGGATATGTTTAGGTGCCGCGCTCCAAATATGGGAACAGTATTCCAGGACAGGTCGGATCTGTGTCTTATAGATCATAAGCAGCTGAGTGGGGGTGAAATAGCTCTTGGCACGAAACAAAAAACCAAGTTTTTGGGATGCACTTTTGGCAATGGACCTCACGTGATTTTCCCAGGAAAGGTTATTGCTGATAGTAATACCAAGCATCGATATGGATGACTTCAGTGGTATGGTTACTCCTGACAAAGTTATGTTAGGCACAGTGAGATCGGCTTTTCTAGAGAAAAGACATGCTTGTGTTTTGTTTGCATTGAATTCTACCAAGTTATTAGATCCCCACTCGAGAATTGTTGCTAAGTCCATATTTATATTATTAACATTTCTTCCTCGTTCATTTCTGGTTTCACGGGCTGATATAGGGGCCCTGGAGAGAAGCGGTATGGAGGGTACTATCATCGGCAAAGCTGTGTACTGGACATGAAGTTGCTTTCAACAGGTCGTTGATGTGAAGTATAAATAGTGTTGGTGCGAGAATAGATCCTTGCGGAACACCAGCATTTATGAGTAGAGTGTCAGATGAAACTCCATCGACCACTACATGGAGAGACCTGTTTGAGAGAAAACTAGCAAGCAGAGAACACAGCTGAGGGGGCAAGCCATAAGACGGAAGCTTGGCGAGGAGTCCCTGGTGCCAAACTCGATCGAACGCCTTGGAGATATCTAATGCCACAGCTAAAGTTTCTCCATACTTTTCAATAGATATCTGCCATATATGTGAGACGTAAGCGAGCAGGTCACCAGTTGATCTCTGATGGCGGAAGCCATATTGCCTATCGTTGACAATTCCTGAGTCTTCCAGATATTTCATGAGCTCGATGTTGATGGCTTTTTGTCTCTTTGCATATGCCTCTAGCCTCGACATATGCTGCTCTGGTCTCAGCCATCGATGGTATTCTGGTGTTCTACACCTGGTAGCATATGGGACAGAAGAGGGATATTCACCCAACTTGAAGCAAAACTTTGCTTCCTGGGAAGAATAGGATTAGAAGACCATCTATTAAAGTGGAAAAAAACTTGTGTGTAGGAAATTTACCACTATTCTTCTTCTGGTAAACATTATATTCCAGCATTTCCGTTTGAATGTAATAATTTTCTATTTCATTTCGACACTTCCACTATGATGGCCAGGTTACAAAAGTAGATGTGCATCTTTCTGGGCACATGCAAAATATTTCGATTTGAAGAGTTGCCATATATATATATATATATATATATATATATATATATATATTTCAGAGCAAGGAACGGACGACTTTTTTGTCCAATAGTTTTATGAATTTTAGTTTTTTCATGTTTTTTTTTGTATCCTGTGGGATATTTGTGAATTATAATTTTTTGATATTTTTTTTCAACAACTTCGATTTTTCATGTTGCAACACGCCACTCCGCCCCAAGCTATTACACTATAGATCAAGTTCGTTTGAACCATGGCGTAGTACATTATTTTCAGGCGGATTTTCTCAATCACATTACTTATTTGTCGATCCCATTCAATATTACTATCAATAATTAATCTTAAATATTTTAATGTCTACACAGCATAAAGTTTGAGATTTTGGTAGTTATAATTGAAGTTTATTGATGAATAGTTGGGTAAATGTAAATTTGACATAGCTCCTAAACCAGTTTTTTTTTTCACTCATAATTACACGAGAAGTTTGTATTTTATCGGGTAAATTTGGGTTGTTTAATAAAAAACTGTTGTCTAGCAATTAGACGAGAAAAACTATCAATTATTAAAAAGACGACACCGAAGGTGGAGCGTTTTTAGGTTGACAGTTTTTCGAGTCAAATTGCTAAAGGAAACAGTTTAGAATTTGAACAACACAAATTTACCCGATATCAATACAAACATCTGTGTAATCGGCAGGACAATTTGATGAATAAGAAATTTAGAAACATATCAATGCAAACTTCATTTATTTTTGCAACCAACACCGCGTTGATTGATAAACAAATGAATAAGTGAAAAAAACACTAGTGCATTTGTCGCTGTAAAAGTTGCAGCTAACTTTTGCCGCTGTCAAACTGACAATTGCACTGTGGCATATGCGATTTTTTATACATGAGTTGAATTGTCATATTTATTATGAGGAGTTTATGGCCAAAAAATAACAATATCTGGTTGAAATAATATTTTTTTTGCTCCAGAGATTTCCAATTTGAATCGCTGAAAAAAGGGAAATATCATCGGCGAAACTGATTTATTCTGCCTGAACGGGCAAGTTGAAAAGACTTTGACATATAAAATTTATAACAATCTTGAGAACTTTTACAGTGCGGCTTTTAATAGTCCCTGTCAGCTTTTGAACGATTCGACGTAGAACAACGAAAAAAACACGTATTGAATGATGTCACCGATACTACTTTTCGAAATTAAAGACATTTTGATTGCCCGATAGATGGCGCGGGGGGAGGGGCACATCAACTTGAAAATTTCAAATAGCATGTGGGGTCGTTGAAAAGATAATTCAATTCTCTTCACAACCATCCCATTTTTTTGAATTTCGTACAAACATTTTTTCACAATAGGCGTTTGAAATACATACATCAATAACTTTTCAACGGTTTGATGTGAAACAATGAGACATTCAATATATTGAATGGTAATACCGGTCCTACTTTTTGAGAGAAGATACATTACAATTACTCGACAGAGGGCGCTGGGAGCACATCAACTTGAAAATTTCGAAAGGCATAGAGGTCGATTTGTACATCGTAGAAGAGGTAATTCAATTTTTCTTTCAACTATGGTTGTTGTGCGGAATCACAATTGCGAGTTTTGAACGCTTCGACATAGAACAACGTGACCAAAACTATTTTGAATGATATCACCGATACTACTCTTTGAAATTCAAGATGGAGATCTTCTAGTAAGTTTTGATGTCGAAAGTTTGTTTACCAATGTCCCTATTGATTAAACTCTAGAAATAGTGAAAGAAAGATTAGAAAATGACACATCACTGAAGGCAAGAACAAAACTGGATGTCAGTGCCATCATAGAATTACTCAAACTATGCACAGAAAAAACATATTTCCAATTCAAGAAATAATTTTATTAACAAGAGTTTGGTATGGCCATGGTTTCTCCTTTGTCACCCATTTTAAGTAACATATTCATGGAATACTTTGAAGAATCCTTCGTTGGAACATTCCACAATGGACCAAAAATATGGTGGAGATACGTGGATGATGTTTTCGCTATCTGGAATCGAAGTGAAGAAGAATTAAACATTTTCTTGGATCATATAAACGGTCAAGAACCGACGATCAAATTCACGTTAGAATCAGAACAAAACAACCAACTCTCCTTTTTAGATGTCATTATACAAAAATCATCATCCCGAATGGAAACATCTGTACACAGAAAGAAGACGCATACCAATCGATATCTACACTACAACTCAAACCATCATGCCAGTGTAAAAAAAGGCATAGTTAAATGACTCTATAATCGAGTCCAAACAGTTTGCAATTCCAACCAGAATCTACAGAAAGAAATAAACCTCATAAAATCTGTTCTCAAGGAAAATGCATATCGGGATCAGTTTGTGGAAAAAACAATCACTGACATTGGAAACAAAAATCCGTCAAACAACCAATTAACACAACCAACAGGAGTACTCCCACCACCTACACATTTCACAACCAACATAATACCTTATGTCCCCGGATTATCTGAAAAGATCAAACGAAATGGACATAGGTATGACGTGAGAATATCATTTAGAACAACAAACACACTGAGATCTATACTAACACAAACAAAACCAAAAACCGCAGAAGAAAGTACCAAAAACTGTGTTTACAACATACCTTGTTCGTGTGGTGATAGTTATATAGGTGAAACGTCAAGACCATTGGAAGTGCGCCAAAGTGAACATCAGAGTTACATCAGAAATCGACAAATAACCGGATCAAAAATTGCAGAACATATCCTCACATCCAATGGCGATCATACGATTGAATGGAATAGGACAAAAATCTTGATGAAAGAACCACATCAAGGAAGGAGAAAATTGAAAGAAACGGCCTGTATTCTTCTTTCCAATAACAACGGCTTTTCAACAAATTCTGTTGAAATGGATCATACATGGTTACCTCTACTCAGAGAGGAAGTGAGATATGGTAGAATGCTAATAAACTGATCTGAACAACACCCTATATATCAAATGAGCAATACGTCACTCTCAAACTTTTTTGGCAGATCTCAATTGACATCCGTCAGTTAAAAAAGCGAAAAAGACTCTGCGAGAAAAAATCCAAATTATTAAAACAATTAAAGGAGATTCAGAAGATTTTGAGAACAGGGGCAGATATAGTCCCCGAAACGTCAACAAAACTATATAGAGAAGTATTTTTTGAATAAAAAAAAAAAATTTGATAGGCAAATTCAGAAAACGGCAAGTTATGACTAATTGAATCATTTTTCTATAGGAAATATAATTTGGTGAACGCAATAACTTATCGGGGTGAACTAATTAGTTTGCCCTTTCTACACTTGTATAGATTTTCCTGATTAAATTTTCATTTTCAGACTGTGGAAGGTTACCCAAAAACATGTCAAGAAAGTTGTTCCTCCACAAAACCACATTCATTCAATACTTACAGTGCGGGGCATATTAAAAATTTCAAATTGCATAGGGGGTCAAGTGGCACATCGTTGAAAAGATAATCCAATTCTCTTTTCAACCATTCTATTTTAATTTCGTTCAAACTTTTTTTCACAATATGCATATAAAATTTTGTTATACTCCATTTCAAATGCATATTGAGAAAAAACGTACAAACGAAATTGAAAAAAAAAACTAGATTTTTGAAAAGGGAATTGAGTTATCTTTTCAACGATGTGCCACTTGACCCCCATGCTATTTGAAATTTTTAAGTTGATGTGCCCCCCTGCACCATTTATCGGGCACTCACAATGTCTTTCATTTCAAAAAGTAGTACCGGTGAGTTCATTCGATACCTTATTTTTTTCATTGTTCAGAAGTTAACAGGGGGTGGGAGGAATATTAAAAGTCGCACTGTATACTTTTTTTTGGGTCTCCAATACATTGTCTATTGAAACACATTGCTTCCATTCATACAGATAACTTTTCAGAAAGTTATGAATTTTTCCACAAAAGCTCATTCTTTACAGAGTATCTAGGAGATCAGGATGAGTTACCGTGTCAAATGCTTTGGCAAGATCGACGAAGATACAAATAGAAAGTCGTTTCGAGTCTATGGCAAATAACTTGATATCGACAAAGTGGATCTGCCTTCCATGAGCTATGCTACTTCTCCGACACCAACTTATAATATTTTCTCATAAATCTTACAATAACTTTTTTATTATTCAGCTTATATTCGAAAGTAATGAAATTGATCTGTAATTATGCACATTCTCTTCAATGCCAGATTCGAATAAAGGTTTTGTAACTACAAATTTCAGGCAATTTGGAAAGACACCAGTCTTCGTGAGGAACTGTTCATTAAGTAGGGGAAGGACAAACATGCTGTCTCAATAGTGAAAGCACTCTTGCTTGTCGTCTAGCCAGCATGGATTTCAGTGCAGTTTTTGTGAAAAAAAAAATGATCAAAAAGTATTTGTAGCGTCGTTGGTTGCTCGAATTCTGAGTGTAAAAATCCTGAGAGAACGGGGAAAAAAGTGGATAGCCGCTGTTTGCAGCAAGATGTTCAGTATCAATAAACATTAAATTAAAAATTATATTCTAATTTTAAAATAATGGAAACTAGAAATATAATAATTCGTATTCGTTTTTGAACTTTGAGCTCCAGGAGTTTCTCGCAAAACTCTTCCACAAATTATCACAAAATTGCCATCAGCTCGTTCGTAGACGTTGTCTATGTGGCAACTTTTCAATAAACTTGCCCTTTATGAAAGGCTTTCTTTTCTAAAAACATCCGCATTCACTTCTTGGAATCTGCTGCGGATTATAATTGACATTTTTAAATGATGTGAGATTCACAGCGTATAGGTTAGGCTACCTCAACGTTAAAAAATACTGGTCGAGTTACTAGTACAAATTTGAGTGACAGGAATATGGGATATTGTTTTCGTAGTAAAACTTCCAAAACCAATCTTTTGGCTGCCCCTTTTTTATCAAACAGTGAGATGTTTACGAATTTCAGAACACACACATATTTTTACCGATAATATTGAAGAATTTAAATGTTTTCCTCGCTAAAAGCACATTTGACGTCCGTTGCCAATCAATGTTTTTTATCATTTCATGAGTACATCCATATTATTCGCCAAAGGCGAATGAAAAAATCGTAAACAATTCTTATTTGCGTGGAATATTTTTTAGCGAAATCAGATTTCATCAATTGAGTATTTTGGGAGCAACGACTTGGGAAGGAAGGTTTTACAGCAGCCTCAATTGATCTTTTGTGATACTAATAATGAATCTAACATCAATCACTGCCTCAATCAATTCACAAGATTCTCCATGAAATTATCAAAATGCTCACTCTAACTTGGAAGCGATCTCAAGAGAAAAGGGTAAGTGATGTATGTCAAGTTATGAATTGATACACCCATTTTCAACCTCCGTATAGAAGTAGACTTTTACATAATGATAATAATAGCTCATTTGCACCAAAGAAATTAGCTTAGCATACTTTCATGGATCCTGTTGAAACGCAAAAAATACTTGATGACGGGTATATTGGATAGAAACGTTGAACCATACCCGTAGCGTGGAACATAGATGAATGCATGAATCAAGAGGCTAGTAAAAATCTTATATTTATGCCACCACTCAAAAATCATTTCGGTATCCAAAAAAGACAACTTTCCCCTTAGTTAATTAAGCAACATTGTATATCCCTGTAAACAGTTAATCAACAATTTTAAAATATCCAATACCAATTCGAAAACATCAATCAATCAGTATTGGAAAGAAATTATTTTCATATGAAAATGAAGAAAATCTCCGATGGAAAATGAAATTATTCTTGTAATATATAACAGAAAACTAACTACTATTTGGAAACGCTTGATATTAATAGGCCAACCAATAGAGGTTTTTGCCCCACTTAAATAAAGACGCAAATAGCCTATACTACCTTTTGAAAGATAGTTTGTAGATGGAAACCTCGGTATCGGCCCCAGCAAAATCGCCTTGTGGAATTTTTTTCAACAGGAAATATTGTCAAAAATGATCACTTTTTTGTTTTTTTACTAATATCTTAAAAAGTATTGAAAGCCTCGTTTCACACTCAATGTAAATTCTTTAGAGAAATAAAAAGCCTACGAAATGTTTTTTGTGCGACCGGATCGGTGCATTTTCAACTGAGAAAATCCGGGAAAACCTCTAAAAAGATGTCATTTTTCAAAAATTCATAATTTTTATAAATTCAAAGCTGGACAAACAATCTTGCGGGAAATGATAGACAATAAAATGTAATTCAACTATGCATGTGTAGTAGTTTTTGCACAATCGCATTATAAACAATTTAAGGGCTTATCTTGCAAAATGGGAAATTTTCTTATTCAATTTATGTAAAAGGCATCTGGAAGTAGAGATCAATGTCTACAATTTGTACATTTTGAATTTTCACATGAGAGGTGTTTTAAATTTGTGTTGAAAATGTCACTGAAAGTTGCTCTAAACGCTTGAAAGTGCGCTCAAGGCAGAGTCGAGTAGCGGTAGTGGGGGAACGAGCCAGCGCAAGGAATGTCTTCGTCGAAGGATTGTCAACGGGTTCGAATCCACCATCAAGCAAGGGTAAAAGATTAATAATCGTTCATACAGGGTGAGTCAGAAGTACTTTGACAAACGTCAGATGATTCCTCACAATATACTGATATGAATTGTCCAAATAAATATATGTCCGGAAACGCTTCGTATCCAGGATACAGGGTGTTAAAATTTTATTTTTATTTTCGTTTTTTTTTGAATAACCTTCGAAATACTGACCTTAATTAAAGGAAAATTGGTATTGAGAGGTTTTTTGAGGTGTCGAATTCGAACATGATGTTATTATTGCTCTTACTCGCAGGGGGCGCCACCTACACGTCTTTTTCTTTTTTGAAGATTCATAACTTTTTTGAGCGAACTTCTAGCACATTTTTTTGTAAAAAAATCAATTCCTCTATCATGTCTACGTAGCAAGCTTCCCCTGTTACAAGTCGCTATAAGCAACCGTTTTCTAGATATTTGGACTTGAAAATTTCAAGTCGATTATTTGATAATCGATGCGTGTTGAAGTTATTACCATTATTTTACATTTTTTACAAGAATGCTTAGGAAATGAATATGACGTTCAAGTAAGTAGTTTTGGTAATTACATATTATGTGACAGTTAAACGTTTTGTTGAAGTTTCTGTAAGTTTTAAAACACTTATTTTGAAAAAAATTATTATTTAAACAATAATGCTCATTTAGCCGATATTATTTCGTTTATGGCCTTGCGGATGGCAATGCGCGCGAAGCAAGACGTATTTACCAGGAGCGATTTCCTAATCGAGTACTACAGCTCCAACATTTACCACTCTCCACCGTCGTTTGACAGAAACAGGTAGCTTTAAGAGGGCAGCTGATATTATTGGAAGACCACGAGCAGTCCAAACCCCAGAATTGGAAGAAGCTGTTTTCAACGCTATCCAGGAGAATCCAGAAACAAGTACAAAAATAATTGCTGAAACTCTCAATTCTACTCAGTCCACAGTTTGGAGAATTATCCACGATCAACAATTTTATCCATACCATATTCAAAGGGTACAAGCTCTTTTGCCACGAGACTTTCCCCAACGCATTACTATGTGTCAGTGGTTTTTGAGAAAATTGGCTGGAAATCCTCAATTTTTAAGATATGTACTCTTCACGGACGAGACAAACTTCTTCCGAAATGCTATCACAAACTTTCATAACAACCATGATTGGGCTCTGGAAAATCCGCACGCAGTTAGTGAAAGACATTATCAGTATCAATTTTCTGTAAATGTATGGGCGGCAATAATTGATAATTACTTGATAGGCCCTTTCTTTCTTCCGTTCCGACTGAATGGCGCAACCTACAGGGATTTTTCAGAAAATGAATTGCCGGGACTACTTCAGAATGTACCATTAGAAATTCGTATCCGCATGTGGTTATAGTGACCTGTAACAAGGTAGCTTTTTCACGTAGATATGATAGAGAAATTGATTGTATTACTGAAAAATGTGCTAGAAGTGCGCTCAAAAAAGTTATGAATCTTCTAAAAAGAAAAAGACGTGTAGGCGCCCCCTACGAGTGAGAGCAATAATAACATCAGGTTCGAATTCGACACCTCAAAAAACCTCTCAATACCAATTTTCGTTTAATTAAGGTCAGTATTTCGAAAGTTATTTGAAAAAAAAAATGAAAATTAAAATAAAACTTCAACACGAAGCGTTTCCGGACATATTTATTTGGCAATTCATATTAGAATATTGTGAGGAATCACCTCCTGAAGTTTGTCAAAGTAAAAAGGGAAACATTCTCAATTGAATATTGATAGAAATATTTTCTGTGAATTGAAAAATCCACGATTAAAATGAAGTTATTTTTCAGGAATGACCAACAGAAAACAACTACTTCCTCGGCTAAAGCCACGCTGGACATTGAACTACATCTTATAGATATTCTGAAAAGGCCCTAACTCAAAAGAATAAATCTGAAATTAAAAATTTGCATTTTCATTCAGATAGTTATTTTATTTTCTATTCCAGTCTCAATTAAGAACTCATAAAGATGAATGAGGCAAAGAAGAATGTTTTCCAAAAGAGAGTACTCACCAGAAATCATTCGTTCCATTGACGCACTAGGTCTTCAATACATTTCTGTCAACGAAAATCTATTTAACGCTTCCACGATCATCAGGAAGACTGGAAGAAATGGGAAACACATTTTCAAGAACCAATCTCACTTTGCAAAGATGGAAAAAGTTAGAATCATTTCTTTTGGAGAGACACTTTGAAATTAGTGTTTTCTGACATTAAAACCTGTCATGGGGTATGATAGATTGATTTGTTGAAAATATAAACAGGATGTACATAAAATCAGATGTGGAATCATCTGCGACTGATCTTGACGATGGAAGATAGTGACTAAAGTTTATCTTTCAGTCGCAGATGATTCCACATCTGATTTTATGAACATCCTGTTTATATTTTCAACAAATCAATTTGTCAAAAGTACTTCTGACTCACCCTGTATAGGTAGTTCAGAAGGGTATGTGGAAAGAAGACTTTCGTATCAAAACGAACCGGTGACTATCACGAAGATATGAATGGTGACGTTTTTGAAGAATGGTTTGAACAAATGATCGATTTTATTCCGCAGGGATCTACTATTGTTATGGACAACGCGAGTTACCGTTCTAGATTACAAGAAGATTTACCCACAAGCAATTGGATTGAATGAAGGCAAACTATTGGAGTAATTTTATAGTATTGCTCAAATCCACAAAAAAAATAATAAAAAGTACATCGTTGACCAACTAGCCGCTTCACGTGGAATATCAGTACTTCGACTTTCCCCCCACTGCGAGCTGAATATCATAGAACTAATATGGGCTCAAGTGAAAAATAACGTAGCTTGAAAAAATATTACCTTCAAAATGAAGGATGTTCAGTTGTTACTGTTTGAATGTGCGGTTAGTGAAGTGATCAGCGACAATTGGAAAAAATGCATTGACCATGTTATTACCGTAGAACATGCTATGTGGAAAATTGACAACATTTATGAAGTCTTGATTGATCCAGTTGTTATTGACATTATAAAGATTATTCATCTTCTTCCGACTATGATACCAGTTGCCATTTTCAAGTGGTAAGTTACTGTAAATAATGTATATACTTATTGTAAATAATTTTTTCGACAATAAGCTGCTGCATTGCAGCCGCTTTAAAAATAACTTGAATTGGTTGTGACTCCATACAAATCATTTTTTGTAATAATTTAAGGCGGCTATGCCATTATTACTTGTTCATTTTATATAACTAATGACTGCTGCATTTCACGTTTTTAACTCCCAAAATACTATAATCGGGAAAATACACGAATCTTACTATTTTTCTATTTATTACCAACTAATTGTTAAGGAATAACATTCTATAGTAATGTTTGACGTATTATTTTCATAAAATATTTACTATTATATTTTTGAACAGAAATTATACCCCAAGATACACCACTGAACTTTAACAATGGCCTAATCCGACAAATAGATATTTTGCCGGGTGGCCACTAACTGGCGAATGAAGAAAACAGTTGTTTTGCTATTTTTATAAAGCTTCTAAAACAAAATTTGCAGGAGCCTGTCTGTATGGATTTTGCATACTAAATGAGGGTTTATTACTCCACGCCTTTATTTTATAGTGAATGCAATGGGATCAATGCATCAATGTTGCAAATGATTTAGTTAGTTTATCATTTGGAAAGCATGGATTTTTTGCCTCATTTACCAAGTGAGACTGTATAACTAATTTGAATTGATTTTAGGAATAAACATAAAAATTTTCACAATATTCTCAAATTTAATTTTTATATCAATCAAATATAGTTCAATATTCAGCGTTGGAGATAGATATTACAATGAGATCGCGGCGACAAAAACTATTTTATGATTTTTAGGATTTTGAATAGACGCGGTCGATACTTGATGAAAATCCATAATTAAAGTAAATTAAAAACACTTCACAACCGATTTTCACAAAAAAATTGGTATACAAAACCCACGACACGTTTATCTCCACTTGAAAAAGTATAGCGAAACACGTGTCATGGGTCTTGTAAACCAATTTTTTGTGAAAATCTCAGTGACGTGTTTTTAGTTTACTTTGATTTTTAATATCCCTACTTATATGAATGTGGTTTCGAAAAGATTCCTTTTAAATATTCTGATGAAAATGTCAAAGTTTGGATTAGTCTACTAGTGGTACTCTTTACTTGCCAAATTTCACAAGGTGTTTCTGAGGAAATTTCAAATTTTTACTTGTGAATTCCCATTGATCCACTTCTCCCATTTGTCGGCGGTTTTATTTTGGAATACTTATTTTCAGTGTTTAGATTCATTCGACTGTAGAAATCAAAATGAGTGAATCTTAACGAGTCGCCACTGCGGATGGAAAATACATAAGGCAAACATGACATTATTTCCGAGCGAACTTCCAATTTTAACAACCTAATTTGAGCATCCCGTTTGCTTTGATAAAGGTGCCAATTAAGAAACTCCAATTGCAAAGGTCTGAATGTTCACTTCAGACCAAGAAATAAAACGACTATAGGAACAAGGAGCAAACTCTACTTACCACTTCTCTTCCGGTTCGATAGCTATGCAAAAGTTTCTCACCTGCAAATGAACAGATATGGTTAGAATAGTTCGAATGGAAATGGAGAATGTATGTTCATTAAATCGGGTGTGACAAAAGGAAGATATTACAGAGATTGGAAGGATGAGCTAGAAAAAAAACACGGGTACAGAGTTTGGAGACAAATAATAAATTTAGTCAGATCAAGAGATGTGGGAAAATTTTTGGCTTTCTGTTGATTTCATATAAAAAAATAATATCAGAAATTTTTCAAAATCTGAAACAAAAGTAGTGAGAAAAAATAATGAAAAGTACATTTTTTTCGGCGCATATGGTTTCAACTATCTTATCCTTTCAAATTTGTTTTTTATAGAAATATCGGCGGGTATGCCATTTTCAAGATCTTTTTCACCTAATTTTTCTCTAAGATGTGCATAGAAAATCATTGTTGAATTATATTTTTCAATGAATGCATACATTTTTGTGTCAGTTGACGGAAGTTCATCTTTCTTCAACTCATTTAACTTATCAGTCCATTTATTTTCAGAATTTGAGAAAAGCAGCTGGAAAAAGAAAAAGTCTTAAATGTCAGGTTGATTGATAAACATCATTGATGTTATGTTATTGCCGTTTTCGCATCTAACAATGGCATTAAGTAACGCTGAGTAATATTTTTTCACGTCATTTGTCAATAAATTATTTATAAACAAATAGACAAGTTCACTATTAACATTTTTTTCTGTTACAAATTGTTGTCATGACATAATGATTTAAAAAACATTTTTTTTCTTAAACACTTTTTTTAAATTTTTTTTAATCGTTTTTATATTTCCATTGTTTAAATAATTAGTTGAGAAATTATTTTTTCTTCAGAAATCATAATTGGCATTTCTCAATAAGGTAACAAAAAAATATTTTTTTATCAATAATTTCATTGTTCATTGATTTAACATTTTGTTATAAACAAATTCCGACTAAAATTATATTTTTTTCTGAAAGTAATTAGAATTACAGAAACAGCCATGTGTAACAAAATACTGAATAACAAAAAATTAAACCGACGAAATACGGAACTGAAAAGTAAAAAATAAAATAAACCTTCTTGGTCTCAATAACTAAGCTCCTAAACTAATGTAAGTAACTAATTCGGCGCCAAACAAACAAGCAAATGAATTAGATAAGGCGTAAAATGATGGCATCGAGTTGCGCGGTGACATTCTGATAATTTTTTTGAAGTAATTTAATGATCTTCGTTGATTGTTCGTTTGGCGCCAACTCAAAATTAGTTACTTATATTAGTTTAGGAGCTTAGTTATTGAGACTAAGAAGGTTTATTTTATTTTTTACTTTTCAGTTCTGTATTTCGTCGCTTAATTTTTTGTTAAAAAGTTTTTATTTTTCAATTTTTGTGGCTGAAATCTACTAATTACTACCTTCTTGTTTTTTGATTACTCCCAAAATACTTACTTACCCACCTTACTTCAACTATTACCAGTTAAATAATATGATTATCTACTTTTACTATTTGTTGTAATATAAATTATTTTTGTTGTTCTGGTTAGTTTATTTCATTACTTTGTATATCATTCCATCCTCTCATAGAATTTAATGATTGTGACGGATGTAGGAGAACAAAAATAATGACATTAGCGATCTGTCAGTGTCAACTACATATGTGTGCCAATGTTCACAAGTGAAAAATCAATTATTCCCTATTTTTCTACCCGTAAGGGTGGAAATTCCATTCGAAAATGATCAACTATGAGTTATACCCTATCTAATAAGAATCATCCAAATCGAGAACCCGGTACAAAGTTATCCTGATAGAATCGGTTAACGGACCAGAATTCAGAGGGTGAGTGATCAATATCCTTCATTTTGCTTTCATCTTTAATTCAATGGGACCAACTTCGAAGTACACTGAAAACAAGAATTCTCGGAATCGGACGTATCAATAAAAAGTTATGCGTGATCATACATAAAAAAAAATATATACGCGTCGTCTAGAGAACCTATCTTTTTGGTTTCGTCGGTTAAAAATTAAAATATTACACGTTACAAGTTATAACGGCCACTTGATTTGTTAAGAACAAACTGATATAACTTTTAAACTATTAGGGTACAAATGGACATTAAGTCGTTTTTATAAAGGATTAATTGATTAATCTTCAAAATGAGTTGAAGACCAAGTTTATAGCTAGTGTTGATTAGCTGTTATATGCATTTGTTTATAAAAAATTTAAGATTGTTCTGACAGTTTTGTATCTATTATGACTTATAACTTGTAAAAAATGCAAATAAGTAATGGACCTCAAGACAATTTTGTTCAGTGATAAATATCTGCCAAATTACTTTTAAATCATATCCATATTCTTATAGTTTAAATTATGTTTAAGTAATATTTATCAAACTCGTGTTGAATTTAAGTTAGACTTTCTCTATTTATTATGGAACTTTAACTTTGGCATGAAATATTTTTTCCTATAGTATTCTTTTTTCGTTTCGTAATATATAAAAAATTTTGAAGATACAGCCGAGAAAAATTGAGTAAAACTACAGAATTTATCGGAAATCTATTATTTTAAAAAACAATAGCAGCACTTTCAGTAGAAGCTACCATAACTTATTATGATATATGAAAGTAAAATTATAGCAAAATATAAATAAGTGATCAATAAAAATTTAATATATAAAACGGAACGCGGATAAATATTACTTAAAACACGTATATAATTTAAACTATAAGAGATATGCATATGATTAAGAGGTAATTGGCAGACATTTTATCACTGAACAAAATTGTCTTGAACGTCTATTACTGTATTTGCATTTTTTAAAGTTATAAGTCATAAAAATAAAAAATTTCAAAAAAATCTTCACTTTCCTTGGTCTTCAACTCATTTTGAAGAAATTAATCCTTTATAAAAAAAATATCGTATCTCTAATAGTTTAAAAGTTATAACGTCGGTATCGTGTAATTTGTTTTTTCCAATATTTTGTTACATATGGCTGTTTCTGAAATTCTAATTACTTTCAGGAAAAAATATTATGTTTAATTAAATATAATTTGTTTATAACAAATTGTTAAATCAATAAACACTGAAATTATTGATACATTTTTTTGTTACCTATTGAAAATGCCAATTATGATTTTTAAGAAAAATAATTTCTAACTAATTATTTATTTAAACATGGAAATATAAAAAAAATTTATAAAAAATTAAAAAAATGTTTTTAAGAATTTTTTTAATCATTATTTTGTCATGACAACAAAATGGTGGTTTTTTTTATATAGTAAACTTGTCTATTTGTTTATGAATAATGTATTAAAAATCTTTACTAAATGCCATTGTTACAACGCCAATAACGAAACATTTGTTAAAAATTTTTTTTTTTAATATTTCATAATTTTAACTTCAAACAATTAAATAAAGTCAATTATTTAAACTTTTATGTCGCCATTTGTGAAAACGGAGGTCAAAAAAACTTGTTAGTTAATTAAACTTTTTGAAAAATCAACATAAGAATTTCTTTCCAACGGGACTTCATTCTTTCAAGTGTTTAGATGACAGCATATTTTTTTTTAATGTTCAAATTGATATTTAATACTATAAAAAAATTATTTCATGTGGTATACTGTCTTCAGCGGCAGTGCGCCCATGCCGTAACTGCGGCGTTAAATTAAAATTATAAATAATGGAGAGTTGGGACTTTTTTATTGGAAATTTCCCCCTCTTCAAGAATCTCTTCTTCAAATTTCTTGATTAAAAATACTTTTAAAATACTTTTTGAATTATTAGCGAAAAACTAAATGCGTTCTTTTTTTCCTCTTAATTTGTTAATAACAATTGCAATTTTTTATGTGCTGTAAAATCATCGGAATATATTTTTCTACACGTCATTCCGAATCCAATGAGCCATCGCTCATATTTTTAGGAGCTTCATCAATAATTAACACCATTTTGAACTTGCTGATCAGACTACTCAGAGAATACTGTGAAGTTGTTATTTACACATTAAATCTATACCGAACTAGCTACTTATACAAATAAACAAACACTCGGAGTGGAATATATGTTGGTGCCTCTTCCTGCAAACACGATTACATTAAGCCACATCGAATATACGAATCTAATTCGGAAATCGCTATCGAAGTTCCGTTCATAATACATTCGACAGTATTATTTGTTTAACTTCCTCTCCCAACAAATCGATTCAACGTTACCCCCAAGGTTTCGAAAACAAATCCTCCGTGAAATAATAAATAAATCGCTTTCAAATATATATGATGTAGATTTTATTCTAAATTCGACATGACCTCAATAGTTCGTTCTTGGCGTTTTTCTTTGAGAGAGTTAAAAGTAAAATAAAAATTACAATTGTTCATTCATTTACAATAACAGGCAAACTCTATTATTACATATTATTAAAGAGCACAAGAATTGAATACGAATATCATACAATCTAAAATTAAACGAAATATTTAATGGACCGACATCTAAATCTTCATGAATATCAATATTAAAAGACTGTGATATTCAACTGTTTCTAAAAATTGACTATAAAACGGTGCAAAATAACTTTGATCAACACTACATAGCGGAGAGTTTACTGATTTGATGTTATATGGGAATTGTAGTTAGACGTTTATCAAATATAATTTTCGAAACCCTGATTTGTGACACTGAATCCAAATGAATAATACTCATTTGATATTTGTGTATGATATAACGTCTGTGAAAGTTACATAATGTTATAATTTCGTGTTTATCGGGCCGATGATAACGCCAAAGGAAGTAAGTATAAGGCGGCAGCGCGTTATCCATCTCGGCTTTAAACTTCCTTTGGTCCTATAAAAAATGCGATGGTATTCTTATTTTGATATAATAAAAAAACATCAAAATAAAGCCTTAGAAATTTAATCAATAAGGTTAACAAAATCTTATTGAGTTAATTATTTTCCTTCATTACTTGTTGTAATCACTATTAAAACACAGTATTAGTAATTCGGTAAACTAATAGAAAATGATGCCGCATATAGCAAATAGTATCTCATTCAATATAAAATATGAAGGATATATAAATGACTAGTTGAGGTAACCTCAACCTCGACTTGAACACACTCTATTGTGGCCACCTGGTACACATGTTCTAATACAGTGGAATCATTATTTCCGTTTTCATTATCAGCTATGTAGGTTATCTGTTTGACCTGCCCTAATATACATATGACGTTTTTATTTATGGAGCAAATCATTTAAAGACCACAGTAAATAAGGAATGATTTATGTATTTATAGATAAGTTTGTTGAATTCATTCCCATATAATGAAAAACACGATACGATATAGATTTATTTAAAAAACGGAGGAGCAATAATTAACCACTTCGAGTTGGGAAAATATCAATATATATATATATATATATATATATATATATATATATATATATATATAATATATATATATATATATATATATATATATGCAAAATTCGTAACATTTCTGTTTCATGGATGAAAATGAAATAAAAACCGAATATCATCGCGAGAAGTATATTTCACCGTCAACAAAAGAGGATTTGCAACCATAGTTTAAATCATTTTAATTTTAATTAAACATTCGAAACAAACACCTGTTCAAACTCAATAAAATTTCCCCACACTATAATATAATTTATTCCCATTATTTTCCGTAAAAACCTTATAATTCTTAATAAACTTTCATATTTATGAAAAAATTTAAATTCATTCAATTCAGGTTGTTAATGCCATAGTAGTAATTTTCAACAAATAATAATCCATTTTGTTATACACAATGAGCTACTTTTTTTCTAAAGTAAAACAGAAAGTGATATATAGTTTAAAAACTATACTAATGAGCAATTTTTTAAATACTTTCCCAATTAGCTTACTCGTATGAATAGTCTAAGCCAGTGAACAAAAATAAATCAACTCGCGAATCGTAAATTTTTTTCAAAAGCTATGGCTTAATTAATTTAATTATGGACTGATCGATAGCAGGGCTTTTCAGGGTTACATAATCTAAATTGGAATCATAAAAAAACTGATTTTCACGAAATTCATAAATGTAAAACACTAACTTTTTTTTTTCTGAGGTACCATATTTTGATATGTTGCACAGTTAAGAGCTGTTTTATTTTTGAGACACCCTGTATTGGTACTGTTAAGTTATCAAAGCGTTTGTATACACTCAATACATATGATGCTCCAAAATTATTTTCACCATGTGAATCAGTAATCACAACGATCGGTTCATTTTAATGATACAGTTGGGCGCCAAGCCAACCCGTTACGAGAGACATCTATCTAATGAAGAATTCATCTAGAGGTAAAGTGATTTTTTTTTTACTTTTCTCACAGTTATTAGCGCCAACTAGCCTTATTTCCGCTAGTACATACATGATATAGATATTTTAGTTGGATTAAGAGCTTGCGAAGGTTTTTCCTAGTAGTAGAATTGTTATTATTACTTTTTTTGCTTTACATCGTATATTTTCTGTCGAAGTAGAAGTATGACAATATTAGAGAAATATTCTGCTTGGAAACCCGATATACAGTCAATCAATTAGTTCTATCTGAGAGGATATTCAATATGGAGGGATGATTCATGATTTATATTTCGTATAATTTATTTCCGATTAAAATTTCCAAGAATTTTTGAAAGATATATTAAGTTTTTTCTTGATATTACTCCTTAACAGAAGGGACAGCATAAATGTTCTGTATCACATTTCCAATGTTCCAAATAATATAACCAAGTCGAATTGGTAGACCTAACAATCAGAAACATAATCGGGAAGGGGTTACATAATTGCCTTTGCCCACAGCATTTCCGAAGAGATTTTTTTTAACCGGTTCAATTAAAAGTAAGCTATCAATTTAGGTCAACCAGAAATATGCTACAAACAAATATTTCCTATTGATGACATTCTTAAGTATACAGGGGGATTCAAAAGTACTTTGACAAACTTCAGGAGGTGATTCCTCACAATGTTCTAGTATGAATTGTCCAAATAAATATATGTCCGGAAACGCTTCGTTTCCAAGATACAGGGTGTTGAAGTTTTATTTTTATTTTCGTTTATTTTTAAGTAACTTTCGAAATACTGACCTTAATTAAATGAAAATTGGTATTGAGAGGTTTTTTGAGGTGTCGAATTCGAACCTGATGTTATTACTGCTCTTACTCGTAGGGGGCACCACCTACACGTCTTTTTCTTTTTTGAAGATTCATAACTTTTTTCAGCGTACTCCTAGCACATTTTTCAGTAAAAAGCTATCCTTGTTACAAGTCGCTATAAGCAACCGTTTTCTAGATATTTGGACTTGAAAATTTCAAGTCGATTATTTGATAATCGATGCGTGTTGAAGTTATTAGCATTATTTTGCATTTTTCACAAGAATGCTTAGGAAATGAATTTGACGTTTAAGTAGTAGTACTTTCGAATCACCCTGTATACAGAACAATATTCTTCTTCGAATCAATTTGTTTCCACATTGACAAGATAATGGTACTCTTGGTTAGGTCCAATCAGATATTAGTTTGATTTTATGACAAAATATTCTTGATCACTGGGGAACAGAAACCACAGAACCAAGCAATGTTGAGTCACAAAACTCAAATCTGAGACAATGGGATTTAAAATATGTCTGGGAGGAACCTGGACTAAACATCTCTGTTGTTTTTCTTATAGACATAACATATTCAACTGATATTTGGAAAAATTTAAGAGTAACATAGTTTGCCTCTGAGAATTATAACTTGCTAATAAACTGCCGCATCAAAATCGTTAGATCCATTTGAAAATGCAGAATGCTAAGTTGGAACACTACCAATGTATCAAAGTCTCCCCTTGGAACGTCTACGTCGTAAATGTCTACCAAACAAAAATGTAATTGTACTTTCATTGCAATAAAAGGAGAAGTCACATTAACTCTCAAGTTTGATTAGAAAACGTGATTTAAAAGATGTGAAATCGTGTCTTCGGTTAAGACAAGACAATAAAATAAATGTCTGTAGGGAAAAACATCAATCAGTCTGAATTTATAAATTGTTTAGCAGTAATTGTTAGGAGGATATAAATTTCGCATGGCGTTTACTACTCTTAAGTAGTATTCTTCGTTAGATTGAAAAAATTATATACCGATAACTTGTGGATTATAAATGTTATAAAACCGATCGTATTTCAAACAAATGTTGAAACATTGATCATTTTGATATACAATCCCAAGAAAAGATTATGATTGTTTAAATTTGAAGATTCTCTGAACTCTTATTCGATACTTTTCTGGAATTATTAATGTATACATTTCTTTACAAAAATGTAGAACATTCCTTGTTAACTTATATAATAAGAACACGAGAATCGATAAGAGTAATATGTGGACGACACAATATAAATTATAATTCAGTACCCTAGAGTTGAAGTATATCTACTCATAAGGGAGAGAGTTTTGTTTCAATTCCAAAAAACCACCATCCGTCTACAGCTGTTTGATGATTTCCCAATCATCAGGACGGTTATGTGGTGAACCAAAACTCTCAGAGAACTTGATCCCTTCTGGCAAAGGACAAAGATGTGAAAGGCACAAATTATAGATGCGACATCTATAATTTGCGGGGGAAATAAATATACTGTTTTTTGTTCAGCGTTCAGCGAAAAATGTTTTTGTAAAATTTTTATTCAAACGTTGACAATCACTGAAAGAAATTTTGAATATGGATAATATAAATGAAAACCTTTTATATATAATTTAAGCCACTAATGTAAATGTGGAACCAAGTTTTAATGAAGGAAAGTTTCATGATGTTGTTCAGCCACCCACGCCCGCGTAATATTGAGATACAATTTTATTAAAAATCATTGTCCTTGGCGAATAAACGTCATGACTAATAAACCATAACCTTGCGTAAATATAGAGTAAACGAAAACAGAATTGTTTACATTGCCGAGATTAATATTTCAGGTAGATTAGCCGTTTCAATTGCTTGCACCTGAATATCTACAAAATAACTACATTATTCCAAAAATAATATTATTCTATACATATGTTCTTTGAAAATTAATGGCTGCATCTCATGATTACCAGAAATAAAATGGTATAGGTAGTCCCAGATCTGACCGACAAAAAAGGAATAAAATAAAATAATAGTTTGAAAAAACTAAAAAAAACATGATTTTGTTGAAATATGAAATAAAAAGTTAAAAATAATAAGAATAAAGTAATTGGCCAAAAAATTTACTTGTAAAAAAGCGTGAGGTACTTGATTTCAGTTGTCTCAAATTTATTATCGCTAGCTTTTCGTAAAGGTTGAGTCATAATAAAAAGTAAGTAGAGAGTACCCCACCGCTTTTTTTTTGGTCAATGACTTTATTCTTTTTAATTTTAACTTTTCAGTATATTGTTACAAAAGCGTGTTAATAAACTTTCCAACTACTGGAGAAAAAATATCTCTAATTCACATTACCATGATTTGGTGAAGTCAGGGCCGGATTAAAAGGTATGGAGGCCCTGGGGCAACAAAGGAGTGGAGGCCCCTAATTATTTTTCAAACAATTTTTTTTTTAATTTATTGCGGAACAAATCAAATTATTTTAACACGAGCATATGTAGGTATAATAAAATACAAGAAATAAACTAAATTACAGCGTAAACGAATGGATTCTTGCGAGCTTTTTTCGACGAAAAATCATTGATGATTTCGGTCAAATCCAGCATCCGGAGAAAATCATTCTCAATGCTAAGAAGCGATAACTTTGATAGGCGGCTTTGTCTCATCGTAATTCGCCTATTTTTTTCATTTTGGAAAATGAGCGCTTTCCAGTGCAATTTGACATCATCACATTCTCAGTTGTAATACCACAAGAGAGTGAAAATAATTCGACAGATTTTCGAAAACTTGTTGCCAGGCAATAGACAAGAGAGACCAACTGGCTCGAGTGGATATTGCCAACAAGTTTGAGAAAGAAATCTAGATAATTATTTTCTACTATATCGAACTCTCGTGTGGTATTCTTTAGATTATTTTTTGATGTTACGATCATAAACACATTTCCTTGCAAAATTATATAATGTACTAAACCGGTTTTGATTCATTTCACACTTTTCATGCGAATTGATGACAGACGTCAAATTAAAAATATAGGTTGTCAGACAATAAAAACAAAATACCTCAAATTATTCCCGCCACAATTTTCTAGGTAGAATATTCCCACTATTGATTGGCCAAAACGTATATGAATTATTTGAATTGAACGTTTCCATTGGTTTCTAGCAATGTCAAAAAATAATCACTGTAATTTCAATGTTTAAGAATGTAGCTCTGAAATTTTGGTTTTCAAGAATTTGATAGTAGAACATCTTAGATTGGTCTTTTTGATAGTCCTTTTTCAGAAATATTTACATTTGTTGCGGAATGTCATCCTTCTCTTAGACTCACACTTTCAGATTTCGGGGATTTCTCTGTTACAAGCGCGCCACTCAGCGGACACTTGTCAACGCCAATAATTAGAAAAAACAGGTATAGACGGACAAAGTGTTTGTAGAATCGGCAGAAAAATAGTCAACAGAATTTGAACTTTTGTTCTATTATGGAATGCGCACAGGGCTCTTATAAATAATTTGATGCAATCATATTCATAAATTGAAATATTATTTTCTTTTGCTTATGATTACTGAATCTCATTGTGTATCTGGATCGCTTGTGTCATTCGAAGAATACATCGACAGAAAATCCTTCATTTAATAAAAAAAAATGTATATTTTTTTTCAAATTCAATTGTTCTTGTTTTTACAGCTAATTTTGATACGATATAATATTTTGTATAATAGTATGATGTTTTACTTGGTGATTGTTTCTCGCATACACACATGATTCATCAGATCGAAGATTAATATTAACCATGGATTTTGACAAAAATACGAAACATGTTTTTGAATGTTTGAAACGAAAAATGAGAGGAAAAAGTGGGAGAACTGCTCTTTCGTTGTCAGATTTTTTATATATAATTTTGCATATCCTTCGGTATTTGTTAGGAAATTTTACCTAAAAATTTATATTGTGGAGGCCCCTCTCTTGTGGAGGCCCCGGGGCTGCAGCCCCGTTTGCCCCCCTCTTAATCCGGCTCTGGGTGAAGTCACTGCTGATAATGTCTAATTTTCATTTCAAAGATTTTATTGATCCACTGGTATGGTCTTAGTATTATTTTCACCAAAAGTTATGTACAAAAGACCTCAGGTTCAAGTACGGGTAGCTGAATAGAAATATCGACCACCTACAATCCACTTTCACCAAAAGGTAGTAAACACTTCTCATGGGGATGAATTCCCATGAGAAGTTTTTACTACCTTTTGGTGAAAGTGGATTGTCGGAGGTCAATATTTCTATTCAGCCTCTCCGTACTTGAACTTGAGGTCTTTTGTACATAACTTTTGGTGAAAATACTAAGACCATACCAGTGAATCAATAAAATCTTTGAAATGAAAATTAGGCATTATTACCATCGACTTCACCAAGTCATGGTAATGAGAATTAGAGATATTTTTTTCTGACAATCTAGATTATTTCATTATTATCAATTCTTAATCCGTTTGCAAAATTTCAAATGATTCGGAGGTTTGGAAGTGGGTAAAAATAAATTTCAAAGATTCCGTTACATACGTATATACAGGTGAACTAGATAGAGTGGTCTAATTGCACTTATTTATCCTGAAAACTATAAAACTAGAAATTATAGAAGTTTGGCTTGAAAAAAAGCATGAAGTAATTTATTCACCATACACTCCACATCTTTCCCTCAACGATTTATGTTTGTGGTTGATGATTAAAAAATTATTGCATGGTAATAGATTGCGACGGAGGCTGTATACCAGAGAAATATTAACATCTTGCCGACAAATAAAGAAGCGTTTTCAGAAAATGATAAAGTGTAAGAGAGCTAAAGAGATTTCGGTATTTTTTCCAACATATTGAATATTTAATCGTCCAAAAAATGCACTCTTTTTTTTTAAGTTGTTTCAAAAACATGTACACATAATCATTATTTCCCTTTTTCTAAAAAGATGATTTGAACCAATCGCTTCAGAATTGTTTTTGGAACGTAGTTCCTTATCGCGCGTTGCGAAAGAGGGCTAGACGGAATAAATTAAGACCAAAAGTTGTAACGAGACTTCCGCTATGGTTATGAGCCGTGCGGCGTGCGCGTGTTTCTCTGTCTGTATCTCTCTCTCTCTCTCTCTCTCTCTCTATCTCTCTCTCATAGAAAGCAAGCCAGTTATTCTCGTTTCGTCTTTCTATTTCACATTGAACAGTGTGGTGTCGCGACGATTATTTTTGTTGAGTATATACAGGTTTTTTGTACATAATAAATAATAAAAAATAATAACAATAATGAATCCTGACAGTGTTTCAACACAAGTTCCGGATATTGCTGATGGAGTTAGGTAAGTAGAGATTTTATACAGACAATAATAAATGCTTATGTATTTTTAGCAAGTACGCATTATAACCTCTCTTTACTATTGTGCTAACCAAGTCATACGCGTTATAATCTCTCCATTATTGTGTGTTTAGCAAGTGTACGCGTCATAACTTCAATAAATTTAAAAGCAAATTATATTTTAATATTACAATATCAATGCGTATGTATTTAGCAAGCCGTGCGTGTTCTAACCTATACGCTGTTGTGTTTACGAAGTCGAGAGAGTATATATATATATATATATATATACACACTCTGTTGTGTTTACAAAGTCCCGCGCATCTATGACGTGTACGAAAGAATAGACAGACAGAGTGCATATATATATATATATATATAAAATATTATTATAACTTAAAAAAAAAATTATTACAATTCCTTCACTAATCAATCGAAAGGAACTTCGTTCCATCCGGGTGTCCCTTGACACCTCTCAAGTTTTTTTATAATTACACGTTAGGTCACACCGCTATAAAATAATCTTTGCACGAACTCTTATGGGCCAAATCACTCTGTTAGAAGTACAAGAAGCTCTCAGAGTGAATGAAACGTGATATTAGAAAAAAAGTAGGGCAATGCAATTTTTGTTTTCAGACACTCGAAAGCTTGTGTAGTCGAAAATAGACTGAATGTTATGAGCGAGGAACTCACACTTCTAATATTATTTAAAAATATACGCTGAATTGATTTAATGCTAGAAAAGTCAGTTCTTCAGTTTGTTTCATTCACCTACAGGTTCGTTTCATTGCACATGAAAGGAGTGTGGTAAATTTGAATTCGTTACAATTCTGGACGTCTATGTTGACAATTAAAAGTTGCCATTGATTTTTTGCCACCCTGTCGTTGAATTTTCTCATAATCGAGTCAGTGCAAAATTTGGTGGTACAGCCCGGATATGTCATTTGTTTGATCAGTGATTTTGTAAAGACGTAATATGTATGATGTACAAAAAAAAATACATTCAGAATCATTCATATATATTTGAAATAGAATAAAGTTATTCACCAGCTTTCCTTGCTTTTGAACGCCCTATCACGATTTTCTGTTCAATATTTATTGATGTTCCTTCCAGAAGTTTGAAAGCTATTAAATGTTTTTTTGTGGAATCGTAACCAGAAGTAGCCACAACCTAAGATATTGTTTAGCTGAAGCAATCGAACATATAACTTTTCTCTCGAGATTATCCTCTCGTGGCTTGGAACAATAGTAAATCATTTAAAAAAAATGTATGCTCTCCATTAACAATTCTGTATTATTTTCTCACTTTGAATATTTGAATTTTTCTTCTCTTTCTTTGTTCGGAAAGTGTGGTGATCAAAATTTTTCTTCTGGACAGAGGTTTCCCACATTTTGATGGGTTACACTCACCACTTTTTTTCGTTATCCGTTTAACTTTTTTCAGTTTTTTCATAGTCTGCGTTAACCTCGGCTCGGGCGGTCTTTTCGGCCTTGGACCCGGTGCCTGGCTCTCCAGTGTCTTTATTAGGTTTAATATTACTCTTCTTTACACTTTCACTATGTTTAGAAATGTAATCATTGAGTTTTTTTCACTTCGGAGTTCCTCGATTTTAGTACCGAACAGCTGGCGATTTCGCTGTTTTCCGATGTGAGTCTTGCCAAGACAATGTTTTTATCAATTTCGGTGGTTTGGTTTGGTGAAATAAAGTCTTTTTCACGATTTTTGTCACTGGATGATCAATCCATTGTGGCTTTTTGTTTTCAATTTATCCACGCTTTTGTTGCGATCTGCACCTCCATGGCTGGATTCTTCCATTGGGGGTCATTTATTGAACTTTTCCAGCAATTCAGCTGTAGTTGTTTGTGTCCTTTCACTTTTCATAAGCGAAATTTTTTTCACTTTCGTGGCTTTTGAAATCTTAACCTCATTTTTTCACTCTGGCAAACCAATACGGTCGAAAATCCCATACTCGGCGGTTATTAAGGGTCACAATGGCCTGCAGTTTTCCAATGGCCAGATATCGTTAGACCACTTTCAGCACACTGTTTTATTGTTTTTAACTTAACGAAGGAGTTTATAATTCACTTTTTCAAAACTTTGGGGTTTATATGGCGGGTCACTACTATAACTCGAATACTGGGAAACGCAGTTTCATGCTATGTAGGAAATGCTAGTGAGTGGAATTCTCAAATAAGAAAGTTTTGGGGGTTTGTGGATTGGTCAAGCGAAGAATTCCAATGCTTTAATAATTATTTGTGATTTTAAACAGGGATGGCCATAATTATTTACAATAATGGGTCTTACTCAGATGATTTTTTTTGTAGACCTTTGGTACCCACCTTTTGAAGCTACAGACATACCAAGCTGTGCAAACTCTCAACTAATCATCGAGAATTGGAATATTCAAATGAGTTTATCAAACTATACCTTTTGCCAGAGCATTTAGAATGAATCGCTATATAATATGTCTATATGCAATTCCTTCATATTCACCAGTTTACCATGAGAAAACATAATTCCGAAAGGATTCAAGTCGCTAATCTGTCTCTTTTGATCATCATATCAAGTTTCCTTTTGATCAGTCTCTAAATAGTATGTGAAGAAACAAGAAAATGTTTGCCTTTCAATTTACACTCGTATTGTGCAGGGTTCAATGTTATTACGATTGTCCCCGCCTATTAGTGGGAACAGTATCCTTTTAGCCAAAGTGAACATTCTAGGTTTCGTTTAATCCTCTCAGTGTCCGGTTTACTTAGCTGTACGAGAGAAAATGATCGCAAAAATCTGAAATTACAACTTTTAAGAGTAGTGCTAACCGAGTTAGTGCATTGGTTCATTTCCTTGAGAATTCAGTTTCTTAAATAAGTCGACATTGTCAGAGTTATTAAAGTTTTGTCGTCAAAATGTATTCGGCATTCTGAATGTCACTTTCCACCGATCACCGTTTGTGTTAATTCAGAAATACTTTTGAAAAGTTCAATTCATGTAGTGATATAAAGGCATAAGGTACCAATAAGAATGATGAGCATAAGAATAATGCACCATTCACCTACCACGCACCAATGCTATATTTTCCCATCGCACACGTCCCTCAATCAAAAAAGTTGCCGCAACCTCTGGTGTTTCCAACCAGAGGTAGGGATCTTTAACGAGCTCAACATCCATGAACTCATGACCGCTATCTTAACACATCCCCTCCGAAGGATGGCATATCTCCCGCTATATCTCGTGCTCATTGATATAGCGCATGCAGCTGTGATATTATGCTGCAGATATACAAGCTTTCCACGAGAATCTTCCTTGGCAGGTGGTAACCCATCCAAGTCTTTCGCAACAACAATTCGGAAAATCAATAGTTTTTTACGTTACACTACACTCGAAAAACTCAAAATGGCTGCCATAAAATGCCATATATAATTTCTTTGGGGTATGCGATTTGTTTCGAATTTTCAATTCACATATTATTACGTATGACACGCTCTCTTGCTAAATTTAACAATAATTTCCCAACCTTAATTTTCTTAGGAATAAATTATTATTTTTAGGAAGAGTCTTGTTGATTTTTCAGAAGATGAAAATGTTTTTTACTGTCATTAGATTTGGCGAAAGGATTGCACCATTCTCAGGGACATCCTCGTATATATTTTCAAAACAAAGGAAAGCTCTGAAGCGATAAATACGGGGTGTTAATTAAGTACGTTCAATAAGGCTTGACTCTGAAAAAAAGGAGGACCCTGTGAATTATTTGAGAAATGAATTATTTTGTATCGTGCGCCCTGTTGAATAGATTGTACTTGCCTAATTTGAATTGATTATTGTCGAAAATGTCGAAGTAAACTCCTAAAACTCTTGAAAAAAATTTCTTTTGATCACCCTGTACCTCGAAAACCAAGCCGTTTGGGACATATGTTTAAATGAACTTTTCGTCCTGAAATCTACCAAAGAATCACCTCCCGAAGTTTGTCAACGTACTTAATTAACACCCTGTATATACCCTCCATTTACCTGACATGAGAAGCATTTATCTCTAGGAGTACAAACATATAAAACAAGCTACTTGAACGAAAAAAATGTAGTGCTAGCCTCTAGATATATGAAAAAATATGATCTAGAATTTCTACGATTCAAATAGCAACGACAATACTTTTCGCCTCGGGATAGTTTAATGAACTAAAACTAATAAGTAGAAGCAGTCGTCCTTGCTGTTTGGCTAGAGGTTGTCCTCGTTTCACATGACATGGACAGTCAACGATCGTTCAAGAAGGCAAAAAACTTGTTAAAAGCGAATGTACTCGACTTGGTATTGCTCAATTGTGCGTATACCGAATAGGGGACATCGACTTATTTATACCTTGTTTGTATTGAATAATAGAACGTTGTGCGATTGTCTGTGGCAGTAGTCTATCGATTATATGGGTTATTGGAAAGGTTGAAGAAGCTTTCACCGGTATACCGGTAATCGATTTTTTTTTTCTGAACTTTTTTACTTCGAATTTTTCTTTTTAATCACCAGAGGAAGCGATGATATATAACACGAGGATCCAATCCACATTTAATGAAATCGGTCCAGTAGTTATTATATATATCATTTTAAATAAGGATTTTTTGTTGTAGTCATCTTTCGACTTTCCAACAATTATTTATCCCTTTTTATCGATTGCAGAAATAATAATGAACATCACTATACGACATAGATTTTTATAATCGTCTTCGAAATTGTTCAATTTAATACCTGTCATGTTGAGCTAATGGAAAAACTTTTCTCAAGAACGATAAAATGGCATATATAGCAGCCATTTCGGATTTTCATAAACAATATGCTTTTTACATCTCAAGACGAATTCAATGACTCTTCATTCATGTTAATCGAAGTCATTGGGTTTTGATTGATTAACAATTTTATGACTTTCATAAAATCAGATGTGGAATCAACTTCTACTTAACTTTTTTATGGGTTCGAAGTAAAAGGGGAACAAATTATTTCCACATCATATCCTCAACATGTAAATAATCTATCATTTTTATAAATTCCAAAATAATAATAATAATTGCTTTATGAAAAAATAATTATAGGTTCGAGTTAAAAATATTAATTTATATAAAAAATGACGAAGGCATTCTATTTATTTCCCAAGAAAAAAATTATATATTCCAATTTCAGTCGAACGAAAATAATCTATTGAAATCATTTACGTATCATACATATACATTGATACTTCTACTGAAGGCTTTATTGAGGTCAAATAAGATTCTAAGTTGAATTTAATAACATGTCCTGCACATCCATTTCTGGACTATAAATTTCGAATATTAAAAAGTACATACATATTAATAAAAAATACACATTTTTCAAAATTCGGTGCTTTATTTATCGAAATTAACTATTATTGGCTATGTGCGAACTGTACAAAAAGGGAAAAAATAGTTTGTGTAAATTAATACTTTTCCAAAATCTTCCTGGAAATAAGAGCAAAGAAAGAAATTCATTTAAATTCATTTAACGATTTCACTGAATCAGTTTTATTTGCGCGATATTATGAGTTCACACGTTTGTACAGAAGATTTGTGGCAAGAAGGAACAATATAGTCTCACCAAATGAACCAATAACTGATAGCTGCTCTAAAAAGGTAAAAGTAAGTGACAACCCTATATTACGTTTTCACTGAATCAATTTTATTTTCGCGATATTATGAGTTCACACTTTTGTACAAACGTTTTATTGCAACCAATAACTGGAAAAGTAACTGAAATGAATCCAGCTCAACTTAACAACAACGCAGGGTACTTACATTCGAAGATGTTTTATAGGATGTTTATTAAATAACTTTGGCCGTTAATTCTCAGTTCTTCAACATTTCTCTGATGTGCCGAAGCTAATTCATTACCTTTCATCGAAAAATATGAATAAATATTATAAATTGTTCTCAGATATCGACAATGTTTCATTTTCTTCAAGTTTTTCATTGATTTTGATAGAAATTATCAAAACGTGGTTTGTCATCTAACTGTCGTGCACATAGCCATAATAGTACCACAATAGACGCCATTACGAATCTATTTTCACAGTTGTAGAATTCATATTTCTGAATATAACTACATGTCATCATTCATAATGCTCACCGTACTTATTTCGTATTAATGTGATCAACACCACCAAAAAACGGAATACATCTGAAGAGCTTAATTTAACCATTTAACTCAATGAAATTTTCAAGAAGGCCAATTTGGTATTTTGAAAACTACAATTTCAGCGATCGGATAATTAGAATGAGTTAGCTTAAATTTTTTATTTTTATCCTAATACATTTTTTTTACATATTGCATGTAATTTGCATATTAGAATCGCAACGTAATAGTCCACTTCGTAATCTACTTTCATTCTGTTATGGTAAATTGACCGATAAAGAAAAATACACGAATATCGAAGATGCTAACGACACGAGCTACCTATTGCATTTCGAATGGTTATCTTGATTTATTCGAAAAAGGAAACAAATTCTTTCAAGTTCCTTGGAACACTCATTCAAATTGGGAAAATTTGCATTACTAAATGGCTGAAGCTCGCTCGGGTGGTACCTGTTTGAAAACATCAGCGACGGCTAATAACGACTTTTTTTCCTGTTGAAAAACGTGTTCTACTAATATCTTTTACCAATTGGCTTGAGGAAAATATAGGAAACATCATGCATATCTATCAGTGCCAGAGAAATATTTGGTAACAACAAAACTATTAGTGAATGTGTCAACCTGGCAAATTAATTCGATGACAGAAGGAATTGAAATATCACCTGTGACTAAGATGCCTACAAACCCTGGTGTATTCACTGATTCGATTATGTTTAGAATTTTTGGGGGACAACAAATGAAAAACGTTAAATTCGGCTTAGAACTTCATTAGTAGATGGCGCGGTTAAGGAATGTTTGTTGTTTGTGTCACGCAAAATGTCAAACTTCAAACCTATGAAATTTTATCAACATTACTTCAAGCAAAAAATTGTGAATTGATCGTTTACAAAGATTATAGTTCTACGAACAAAATCCCGCTCAGAAAAGTTGGCGCGAAAATGAGATGAAAACCTCGAAACTTACTACAATGTTTACATCTGTCTGTCAAAAATAAGATTTTTCTTGAAGTCTACCTGGCGATTTTTTCAAGGTGATTTCTTCTCAAATGGCCTTTTTGGGGTCATGGAAACTTCCACGAAGTAATGAGAAAAGGTAGGAGAGTGGACTGATGTCTAGATGATGAATTAACTTGAAAATTGAGAGGATTGGAAAATGTCCCCGATGACATTGTTCCATTAAACTCTCCGATACAAACTATTACCAAGCCATTCACTGCCCATCTCTGGCGGACTATTACCTCTCTGACAATCTTCTGATATGAACAAAATCAGAGAGTTCATTGTAGATATCATAAAATCTATTGATGAAGTTGAGAAATCGATGAATCCTGGTGTGCGACAGTCTAGGCTGCTTCCAGCTATCTTTGAATGACTTCTCCGGAAAAGGTGAGCCCAACTAACAAAGGTGAGGGGAGAAAACAATAATCTAAATGGTTCTCTTTTATTTTTCAGTAACACCCCACAAGAGATAATCGGAGAAGGAGGGCGTTCTAAACCAAGCAGTTGTTTGGAAGAACAAGGCCCACTCCCAAGATCGATAAGGCTAATGACTATGATAAGGATAATTATCACTTTTTAATAAACACATGAATTTCACAAGTGAGCGTGGACTTTTCATTCTATGAAGACATCTTGATTTTGGCTAGTGAACTCCGAACCGTCACAGAGGGTCCCATGGCTCTTTGGAAGAAAATATCTACTATATTTAGAATTTTCCAATACTTTTAGTCAGAAGGTAGTTCAGAGAAGATTCAAATTAATTTATACATATACGAGTCATTTTACTAGTAGTGGAGTAATATTAGATTTTAGTTTCAGAAAGTTAGGGGACTGTGGGAACTTTTTAGTGTACATTAGTGATGATGTAAGGAACAACATATGAAAAGTTACCAACCGTAAAGAGTGTGCTTAATTTATTATTCAACAAATAAGTTGCAAAATTACATTGTTTATTGAATATCTTAAAAAATATATATTTTTTTTTTAAACTGATACATTCGAAAGAATGGAAAATTTTATATAAAGAAGGTATATACATATTTTTTTAAATAATAAACTGTAAGCTGCACGAAAACGTGAGTTAGCGACACTGAAGTGCATCTCTTGAGGAGCACGTAGCCATGAGCGCGCTTCACTTAATTTGTTAAAACTTGTGATCTAATTGTTAAAATTAAGCTAACAAAAATTCAAATGAAAGAAGGAAAAAGTAGCTAACGAGATGTCTTGTTTTCAAATGTAAAAAAATGAATACTACATATATGAAGTTACGTCAAAGTAGAATTTTCTATAAAATCAATTAAAGATCTGCTAGTCTTTAAATTTTCAAGATAAACATCTGAAATTTGTACAGTTTAGTCCCAAAATGACACTTGAGAAGGTGTGCAAATGAAAAAGAATCATAAAATTTTATTTCAAAAAATACAGTCGTCAATATATAAAGGCGACAAAAGCACAATCACAGAACGGATCAGAGGCACAAATCACAAAAACACCCTGTGTGGTATGTAATTGCAGTTTACTGAATTATGACAAGAAATGACGTCAGCGCCATCTGAAACTCTAGATAACTCCCTTTATCAAGTGGGCTGGTGTCCCCCAATTTGTCCCAATATTTTACAGGTATAAGTGAATACACCATGGTTTTTAGACATCTTACCTGTGACTTACGTAATTAAATTTCACGCGATATCAGTCTTGAGTTGCTGAAATGCTTTAATTTCATGGGATTTGGTCACAAAATCATTTCGTTCTCAAAAATATCAAATGGCTAAATACTGAAAGAGATCCTATCTGACACACCCATACACTGAGAAAGGCATATCGACGGCACTGTGCTAATTCATCACTTTCAATACAATCCACTTGCAAGATAGAAAAAAAAAGATATCTGTATCCAGTCGGTTGTCTTTGTTGAACGTCACATTTTCATTTGCATGGATGTCCCTGTACTCAATTAATTATCAATATACAGTTCGATGTGGTCATTTCAATTCATAGATGCAAAGTGGAACTCAACATAGAAACAATTGGGTAAATACCTACGGGTGGGATTATCAAGTTATGGTGAAGTATTACACAGATCACGAAAGACAACAAAATAGATGTATGTTTAAATATATCATATGGCGAAACAAACACCTGGGCATAACAAAATCACGAATATACAAGGACACCAATCGTTCAATTATGTCCTATATGGCTAACACTGGACCTTACCAAAGCAAAACGAGCACTGGATACAGCAGAGATGAAAGAAGTAATAATATAAGAAAATTGTGCAGAATATGAGAAATAGGAGAAAGGACACAAATTAAAAAAATAATTGAATGGAGCACATTTATCGAATGGGACAAGGAAAAATAGAAAAACATAAATATCTGGAAGCAGACGTTTACATAAGAAAAATATCATTCAATTCAAAACATCAAAGATATACTCGCTTGACTCGCTAATTTGAACCGAACCATATTGAAAACATTTTTTTCTGGAAAATAAGAACAAGGATTTTCATAACTTTACAATTGCAAACAAACTGAACATATACCATTCGCTTGGCATGGTGTTTTACACAGATCATGAAAAAAAATTAAAACAAGTATTACCGATTTCTATTGCTTGAAACTATCACACTAATCACACAAAATCAATATCGAAATATCCTCAACAACTTTAATCAGTTTTTTCAAATTTAGTTCCGATCTATATCGGGTTAAAAAAAACGTTTAATAAAATGCGAGATAAAATGTTTGTTCAACTCCTTAATTATTGGTTGTCAAAAAAACGATAATGAATTCAAAACGCTAAATTGAAAAATCTCGCCAGATCACCGTTAATACAATATAATTTAAATGTTAGAATATTGAAAACGGTGTCGGCAAACTCATTCCGATCGAATCACCGGCGTGACATGGTGTTATTAAAAAATTACTGGAATTAATTTAACAAAATGCTATTATAATCTGACCTAACTCAATTTGTTTGAAAAAAAAGGCACCTAAACTGCGGAGCATGAGTGGCATGTTACAGTTGTTTTTATATTAGAAACGATCCCAATCTTTTCATTATAGAAAATATACCAATATTTTCCAGTCATTCTATCAGCATTGATTTGCGATTCTGAAATATAATTTTATTACAATGTTCCCAGCATTCGAGGAAATGACACAATTCAACCATTTGAAAGGGTCATAATTCATTCAGTGGCTTGCCATGGTTGACATTGTAAACGCCCCACTCAAATCATGAAAGACAGTGACGGCCTATCGACTTCTATTGTAATCACTGACTCATTCCCCATGCAATAAGGGCACCAGTTCAATTGATACAACAAAAGACATTTCTTACAACTGAAAGAATTCAATAGAAGATCATCTTATGAATTTTTTGGGAGAAATATTATTTGTTAAATTTTTATTAAATAAGAACACTGCCAAAGGGAAATGAATGTAGGTACACAGTACAAACGGAAAGGGAGATAACGAACGAAACAATACAATAAGAAAACGATCTGGAGATCAAGGAATGTAAAGGCATACAAAATATTGGTTTATACTGTAATCGTATGTACCGGTTGAATAATCGATTTAGTAAAACTTTTAGTACATTCTCTCGACCTATAATTATTATGAACTTACCTCTAGAGTAATCGAGCAGTTGAGAATCATTATAAAATTACAAAAAAATAAGCCGAAACTTTCAAAAGCAACTTAAAAAAATAATACTTTTACCAACTAATACCTTCGTTCGGCAATGCATCTTCGAAAAGACCACGAGGGTATATATACACATAAAGAAACACTCAAAAACATGCGGGGATCTAGTAGGGGTTCATTGGAGCCAAAGTCTACATTCATAATATAAAATAAACCAAACGAAATTATAGCGACTCTTCATTATGATCCCAATGTATTTCCCATTGTGTTACCGATAATTTCAAAAAATTTACCCTATACACTCGAATTTGAGCATACCAAAATAGTTTCAGTTATTCTCTTCTATCTTAGTATATCTAGGCAGCCATTCAAATCGCCGTAAAATTTGTTAAAACCCCATCTTGGGTAGCGCCTCTACCCAATTTCTTAAATTTTCCATTTCCTTTGAACTCTCCAAGCATTCGTAAAAGTCATAGTGAAATTTATAGTTTTCTATTTTTCCCAAAATGCAATCAATAGTAATTCATAGTTTAAAAAAATAAATAATGGTTTGAAAAAACTAAAAAACACGATTTTATAGAAAACCAGAATAAAAAAATTTAGAATAAGAAAAAAAATATATTTTATTTAAAAAAAAACGTGGGGTGCCTCGGCCAACAATTACCTGTGATCTGAGACATTTCTTCTTTACTGCCCTAGGTGTGTAATTACTATATTATTGATACATGCACCCCACGCTTTTTTTTTAATATATTTTTTTCTTATTTTCTATTTTTTTAGTCTGGTTTTCTATAAAAGCGTGTTTTTTTAGTTTTTTTTAAACTATTATTCATTTTCAATTTTTTAGTTTAGTTTCTATTAACGCGTGTTTTTAGTTTTTCAAACTATTATTATTTTTATTAAATTTTTTTAATTATTCTCCAATATTGAATAAAATCGCCGCCATCTTGAATCCTTCAATTTTGACAAAATAATCATAATCTCCGACCCCAAAAACCCCCACATACCAATTTTGAATAGAATCAGACCATAACCACAAAACTCGGCCGCCATTTCAAAGCCGCCATCTTGAATGTTTCAATTTTTACAAAAGAATCATAATAGTCGACCCCAAAAACCCCCACATACCAATTTTGAATAGAACGACCATAATCACAAAATCGTCAAATTTGAGCGCCATCTGAATTTTCAATTTTGACAAAAGAATCATAATCTCCGACCACGAAAACCCTCAGATACCAATTTTGAAGCGAATCGGATCACAATCACAAAACTCGTACGCCATATTGGAGCCGCCATTTTGTTTTTTTTTCACAAAAAAATTTCTCAATGCATTGTCATCGGAATTATAAACACCTGCCAAATTTCAAATCATTCGGACGTCTGGAAGTGGGTCAAAATCGCGCCCAAAAGAGTCGGTTACAAACAAACATACAAGTGAAGCTAATATAAAGCGTGTAAAATCAGTAATTATGCCTCTCAAATCAGCAAGTGTATTTAAAAAAATTTGATTTTTCTCGAGCCAGAGTACGTCCGAAGTTCCCGGCCCTGAAACAAAGTAATTGTGGCAACAAATTTATCAGGAATTTATATATGCTATTTGTGTAGTCTTATTACCAAAAGAGATGCTACTCACCGGTAATCTAGGCGAACCTACCAGTTGTTATAAGTTTAATAACATAAATTGGAGGGTTGGATATATTTCGCACGTATCAAATACTAGAGTTTTATTGCACATCGGCTATGTCTAAGCCAGATGAAATTCCCATAGAGGAACGTTTCTGAACAGTAAAATTACTTATACTATATGAAATAAAATAATATTCAGTTTGTTGGAACGCATAAACCAACTCGCTCTTGGCGTTTTAGGATGTGGATTGTTACGTCCTACCAAAATAATTTCCGCATCCCCAACGCCAAGTAGATTCGACTCGCCGGCTAAACGGCACGTAGTCCAGATGCATCGACAGGCGGGGGACACTCTTCAGTAGTGAGTAGAATTTTTTCTGGATGGTTTTTACGCACGTTCTTCGGATATTTCTACGTTTTCCCGGTTTATAATCTACTGTCTGGACTAGGGAATCGCTTGGCTGTCAGATAATCATTGGTTTTTGTTCTTCGATGGATTTCGTGCATTAGTTATGCCTTCTTTCAGGATTTACTTCGTTTTTTTATCTTCCCATGAATTTATTTCCGAATCTTTTCAAATCACCCGGTTCTCGACTACACCTCTCTAAAACAGTTATTTATTATCCGATTTAGAAGTTTTTTTTTTCAGCAGATAGAGCATCAATAGTTCTAGTTGAATGCCATAAATTCGAAACAAAAATAAAAATTTCCCGGCCTACTTCGAATTTTTTTCACGGTCAAAAATCCAAAAAACATACTAGCGATTTTTTTTTAATAAAATTTGACGACGCCACTGGAATTGTGATGCTTTCAAATGGGTGTGACCAAAATTTCACGATTAAATTTTTTTTTTAACAGAAATATAGCATAAGTAAAATATTCATATCAATATCGAAATAATTCAAATAGTTGTCACATAAATCACAATTTTGTAAATAATATGGTTAAAAATACTCCTTTAGAACATAACAACTCTATGTGGGATATGTTATGTCTCTTAGAACACTGCAGTTTGTTGTCAAATAATAGAAATGCACATCTTTACATCCAATAATATAATTACCATTATTAATAACATAAATGAACTACTACAAAAGAATGTATTGACATGACACATTAAATTTCGGACTGTTCAACCAATGATCGAATGTTCATCGAATCTTATGGTTAGTTAGCATTAGAGAATGGTAGAATAAATGTATCGAATTAAATCGGGATTTGGTTAAAAAGTACGAAAATTAATGTGTAGGCACTCTCATTTCAATCCATTCTTTTGTTGTAGTTCATTTATGTTATCAATATTGGTTATTATTGATTATTGAATATTGATTACTATTTGATGTAAAGATGTACATTTAATTTCTTTGGGGCAAAAAACTGCAGTGTTCTGATGGACATAACTATCTCCTATACTATGGAGTTACGTTTGGAAGAAACATAATTTGACGCCATTTTGAATAACTGCTGTTTACAAACTCGACTGCTAACGACCTGAAAGAACATTTTAAACGATATTGTGATTGTGTGATTGTGATTTATATGACGACTATTCGAAATATTTTGATAAAGTGATATACATTTTACTTATGCCATATTTCTGTTTAAAAAATGATTTTATCGTGAAATTTGGTCACAATCATTTGAAAGCATCACAAATCAAGTGGCGTCGTCAAATTTTATTAAAAAAAATCGCTAGTATGTTTTTTGGATTTTTGACCTTGAAAAAAATTCGAAGTAGGCAGTGAAATTTTTATTTTTATTTCGAATTTATGGCATTCAACTAGAACTATTGATGCTCTATCTACTGAAAAAAAAAACTTCTGAATCGGAGAATAAATAACAGTTTTAGAGAGGTAGCCCGCTTTCAAATGGGTCACTCTGTATAACTCACTATGATTTCTTATAAGACTTAGGCCCGGTATCTTCACCTCCGGTTATACTAGGAATAAATTAACCAATGGTTAGAATATCCTTTGTTTAACGTTTATTGATAAGCAAAAACACATTCTAACCATTGGTTAATTTATTCCTAATTTAACCGGAGGTGAAAATACCGGGCCTCAGTGTTAAATGTATGGAATTGCAAATGCCAATATATTTTTAGTGGTTTTCTGTAGCTTTTTACAAATTTAATTGGCTTTTTTCCTGTCATAATCTACTATGCTGGTTTATCTGGCGATGAACAGGATCCTTCTCAAAGGAGACGCACTTGAAGAGAAAAACTGATTAAAAGAGCTAGACAAGATCTAGCTGTGGTCGATATAGACTTCGACAGGAACCATACTTTATTGTCGCAGTATATATCGACAGCCATTTATCGTAGTACGTCAAAAGTTAAGTGATTAATTCAAAGAATGTGTAGTAAAAGACTTTTTGTTACCAACGCATCAAGTTTCAGCCCATACCAACGATAGTTCGTCGAGCTCAATGACCCAAATTGATTTGTGAATCTCCCAACTCATGCAAATCGAAAATTATCATCCCAATACGCCGTAAGTGCACATTCCAATGCAAGATGCACACAGCATACCTACTATCGCCATGTGGCAAACGAAAACGAAATCCAGCTGACATTTCACTTATTGTGGAGTGTTTATGTTCTTATATTTTTGAGGCCTCAAGGACGTCGAAAGACTTTTGCGTAAGAACGAAAATGCTATTAACCTTTTGACCCACACATCATTTTATCTATGGCAACGATGAGTAGCGTGCGGATAGGTATGCGTAGAAATAGTAAGAGACAATTATTGAAAAAATTATTAAATCTATAGATTTATGAAAACAACAGCACATAGGTATACTGGTGGATAATGAAGAATCTAAGAAAAATCTTCCGGAATTCTTGAGAAATACTAGCGCACATTCGTTCATTCAACTACATACACTAATCAAAACTTTTTAACAAAAAATTAAACCGTCTCAATAACTAAGCTCCTAAACTAATGTTGTAATATAAATTATTTTTGTTGTTCTGGTTAGTTTATTTATTACTTTGTACATCATTCCATCCTCTCATAGAATATAATGATTGTGACGGATGTAGGAGAACAAAAATAATGGCACTAGCGATCTGTCATTGTCAACTACATATGTATGCCAATGTTAACAAGTGAAAAATCAATTATCCCCTATTTTTCTATTCGAAATCCAAATATTATCAACTACGAGGTATACCCTATCTGATAAAAAAAGAATCATCCATTATGCCTGATAGAATCGGTTAACGGACCAGAATTCAGAGGGTGAATGATCAATATCCTTCATTTTGCTACCCTTAGGGGTGGATTTCATCTTTTAAATTCAAATGGGACCAACTTCGAAGTACACCCTATCCACTGAAAAAAGAATTATCGGAATCGGACGTCTCAGTAAAAAGTTATGCGTGATCATACACAAAAAAAAATATATACGCGTCGACTACAGAACCTCCTCCTTTTTGGTTTCGTCGGTTAAAAAGACTAATAACCTAGTAATCGATACCGTTAAGATGTTTTTTTTGCGGCTGCTTGGAAAGAAGTCAAAAACATAAACTATTTTTATTTATTTATAAAGTAATCTACGGCACAGGCAGTTCCAATAAGCGATTATAATATTTAAAACTAACATGATCGGTAAAACTGAAATCGTAACACTACGAAGAGCATAATGACCTGATTTACATCAAGAGAAGATGACTTATATTGTTAAAAATGATAAACGATATATTGGGCTTTCACATACACATTACAATCCATAAATTAAAAAGATTTTTTTCTTGAATGTTTTTATATTACATTTAATAAAAATCTTCAATCCTCAATTAATTTTGTATTGTGGCAAATGTAGACTTAGTTTGGTTCGAGGTTTTGGAAAGACAAATATAGTCATTCTTCTATTATTGAAATATGCATAGCAGTTCAGATTGATTTGTGACAAGTGGGGACTATCTACTTCATTATGTAATGCCTTATAGAAAAATAGTGCAACAGCAACTTTTCTCCTAAATTCTAGAGTTGTAGAGATAGAAAATATATTCAATATTTTGTAATATGAAAATCTTGAAATTTTTTTTCCTGAATTTCTTCTTTTAAATTTTTTTGGACTGAATAATGAAGTGACCATGAAATTCCAGCATATTCCAGGAATCTACGGACAAATATATGTATATTATAATGTGTGTAATATGGATATATTGGAAACATTTTCAATCTTTCATCCGAAAAGCTGTTCTCTAAGATGTACACATAAACAGTAAATCGGTGTTCTTTCTTGTAATTCCTGTCTATTGCCTTCTGTACTTTTGTTCATTACTTGAGTGAACTTTTTTACTTTCATAAATATTTTCCATCGGAATTTTCAACTCTTCGATATGTTTATGGAATTCTAAAGCTAAATAGAATCGAAAAATTTCCCATTTTTTCTAACACATGATTTGTTAATTTAGGAATCAATAGACGGATTCTGAAATCAGCATATTGTCGCACATCACCGCGAAAATTTATTTATTTTTCGTGAGTGTACATATTTTTTCTTCAAGAGAACTTACCAACTCACACACTTGTGTGAAAATTGAGGTTTCCAAACCTAGTTGCACAATATAATATTTTGCACTGGGAAAAATTTCGAAAATCAAATGTTGAAAAAACATACCTGACCCCCAATTAGATGCGAGGACCTGTAATCAGGATCAACCAATTTGGATCAGCAACATTGTGTGATTGGTGATTTTCTTTCCGACAATATTCAGTCCAGACTTCATGCACAGACAACTCGTATATCAGATTTACCAGTGATGAAAATAAGAGACAGATATATACTGTTGTATCTGTCTATTAGAAAGACCCTTAGACAGATACACAAGAGAAGAGATTTGCAAACAAATCCTCTCAATGTACGCCAATATGTCTGGCAAGACAACAGACTGGGCACTAGATGACCTGAACAGGCTACTATCGTAATCACTGGGGGACAAAGACTACATTAGCTGATATTGAGGGAGCATTGAATAATGCATCCACAAAATCAATTACTAATGCTCCTGTGTCAGTGGATAAACGCAAGCTTGGAAAAGAGGGTGATTATATCATCCATAGGCGAAACAACAATTACAGCTAGAGCAGGCAGGGGATGTCCAACAAGGATGAACTACTTAAGAGATATTTTTGACCAACATCTACAAAAAATAGTCCAATAAAGCAGTAGCATGGAAATGAAATACCTCCAATTAATGCTGAATTTGTCTGCTATACAGACGGGTCAAAAACCGAAGAAGGTGCAGGAACAGGGATATACATGCCCAAGCTAAAGACAAGAAATTCTCTGAGTTTAAGTAAATATGCGACGGTATCCCAGGCAGAAATTGCCGTAATACACCACTGTGCAGAAGAGCTAACAAAGCAAGAGTTTAAGAAAAATACCAATGCCACTTACTTCGACAGCCAAAACGCTATAGGAGCAATCATGCAAGTGAATTTAAAACATGTTTGGAACTACAAGAGCTGGGCGGTCAAAACATACTTTCTGTGGATTTCAGGACACTTAGGTTACGAGGTTGACTCCTCAACCGAGAAAGAGCACGACGTGCCCTAGTGGTCTGAACCATTTGTGACACACGAAAGCTCACCTGAAAACTAATATCTGGACATGGAAGAAAAATAAATGACAGAAATGGTGGAAAAGTCGCCAGGAACGAGACAGACGAAAGAGTTAATTAAAGAACTAACGCAAAAATGCACTGAGTATCTACCAAGCCAGAATAGAAGAACAACTAGGATCATAGTTGGCTCCCTAATAGGGCAGTGTACACTCAAAAAACACATGAACAACATCGGACTTGCAGAAGAAACCATATGTAGGTTTTGCCAGGAGAGTCTCACCTGTGGAATCTATTGACAAGGAACTCTAACATGAGGGCGTACTTAATAAATCTGAAAAGTTTGCAGAGAAGAGGCTTGTAGCCTATAAGCCCCGAACAACAAATCTGATCGAATCGAAAAGAATAGTATTGAAATAACAAAAAATAGAGTATTTGAGCTATTTGCAGAGTAGCGTTATCATGTGTGACAAAATTCCTCACAAACTAAATCGTAGGTGATCATTAAATTCCTCAAAAATTGGAGGTATATCGTCATCAACTGATTTTTTTTTTAAACGTTAAGAGATAGCCCGTAAATCATTTGGCGAAACTTAGTTTGCATTGCAACTAATTGGCGGTTGAAAATATTTTCAACACTTTTCAATTGGCACAACGCACGCATGAAGGTATGCAGGAGGTCCGATTCAATAATGAATTAGATTCGTTCGTACAATACAAGACATACTTAAATAGGCATGCGTGCATAGTTATCCGCTTCCTAGAGTGAACTGCTCTATTTTGTTTGTGCGTACTATTTTATTTGATTTTGTCATTGACTAGTAGGTATGCGAAGAAAAATGGAGACACGTGCGTTTGAACTAGTCGGGTTCTAACAATCTCTATTTTTATAAGCTATACTTCTTGCTATACTGATTATGTCAGATCAGTTTTATGCAGTGCAGAGTAATTAACTGCAATTACACCATTACTTGGCTCAGTTCAGTCCAATTATGAAATTATGAGCGTTGAGTACAACTTGTGTCAATGTTAAAGACAAGGCCCGCTATTCAAATTTAACCAATTTGAAATTTGCTTTGTGGATATGGTTATGTGGACAACACATTTCAACATTTTAAAGTAATAAAAATGGAGATATTCGATATCGATCCAATATTTATTTTTGAGTTTCTTGGGGTAGTGAAATATACTCGAGATGGCTGATTGTGATTCTATGGAAAATCAATGGTATCTGGATGTTTTTCAGTTTCAAGATTATAATTTTTGGCTAAAATTCAAGAATTGCGGATAGCGTCATCAAGTTGGTGAAAGAGTTTTGTGATACATGTTTCAAGTCTATTCAATGTGGGTTTTTGAGATGCATATAATTAATTTTTGGGCACAATTCAAGGTGATAATGCTCAGATGGAGGAGTTTTGAATTTTAAGGTAGGTACGCTTCCATTATACAGGTTATCCATCATGAAACTTCTCGGAAAAATATAGATATATAAATATTTCGTAAAAATAGATGAGGGTTCATTAAAAAAGCATCATTAGTTGAAGTGTCAGGACACTAACTTATGTGTATAGTCCGTAAAATAATGGATGCTGAACAAGGGCCATCAAAACGGCCAAAATTGGGCACATTATCTTTAAATGAAAAAACATTAATTTTAAACTGTTTAGTTTCGTTGCAAAATCAGAACAAAAGTGCCAATGTAGATGAGACTGTTATAAAAGCATCTTCTATGTTGTGCATAGCGAAGTCCACCATCTATAAATTAAAAAGAGAAAAAAAAAGTGGAGCTCTTCAACCATCAAAAACATCTCCGGGTCGACCACAGATCACGATAGACGAATCGTTAAAGCAGAGGTTAAGCGTAAAGTCCGTGCGTTTTACCTAAAAAGTGAAATCTCCACACTGGATAAAATTATGTCTGCAGTTCAAGCTGATCCGGATTACCCAACATCTCTAAAATGACATTATAGAAAATTTTTAAACAAATCGGCTTCAACTATACCAAACATAAGAGACAATCTGTACTGATATGTATTGCGATTTGGAGAAGAGACTATTTACGCAATATTAAACAAGCCCGAAACGAAGATCGACGCATTTATTACCTGGACGAAACATGGATAAACGAAGGACATACTATATCTCAGTATTGGCAGGACAGCAATATTAAGAGCGGAAGGCAAGCCTTCGTCGAAGGATTGTCAATGGGTTTGAATCCACCATCAAGCAAGGGTAAAAGATTAATAATCGTTCATATAGGTAGTTCAGAAGGGTTTGTAGAAAGAGGAATTTTGTATCAAAAAGAACCGGTGACTATCACGAAGATATGAATGGTGACTTTTTTGAAGAATGGTTCGAGCAAATGATCGATTTTATTCCGCAGGGATCTACTATTGTTATGGACAAATCTTCTAGATTACAAGAAGATTTATCCACAAGCAATTGGACTTATTTTTATATAACTAATGACTGCTGCATTACACGTTTTTAACTTCCAAAATACTATAATCGGTGTAAATACACATCTTACTATTTTTTTATTTATTACCAACTAATTGTTTTATAATCTAAACTGTGGAAACGCCAGATCCTGCATTATTGCCAGGAATGATTTGAAAGTCTTGAATCTGATAGAATTCTGTTACAGGGACATAACAGCAATCAAGACGACCTACATCAAGGACTGAGTAGAGAGGAACATAGTGCTAGCCTCCGTCTACATGCCTTATGACTCAACAAGCCCTCCACCATCAGAACAAGTGAGGGCCTTGGTTAAACACTGTGAGGACCACAAACTCCAGCTTATCATCGGAGCCGATGCAAACGCCCATAACACAGTGTGGGGGAGCACCGACACGAACACAAGAGGTGAGTCATTGCTTGAATTTATTGTCTCCAGTAACCTGGAAGTACTTAATAGAGGCAATGAGCCAACCTTCGTAACCCGTAACAGACGGGAAATCATTGACATCACTTTGGGCTCTTCTTTGGTGGTTCGGCACGTCGGCAAATGGGCAGTATCTGAGGAACCTTCAAACTCAGATCACCGACACATACATGTGGAGATTGGCTATGCCAATGAACCTACAGTAATGTGTCGGGATCCCAGAAAAACCAACTGGCCGGGGTACCGGGAGAAGCTCTAGGCAAATCTCACAAATTTCAAAAATGTCAAACCTAACTCAAATACGACTCATGAAATAGAGCAAACCTCCCTAATGTTACAGGAGGCCATAATAACTTCATATCATAACAACTGCCCTTTGAAGCGCAGCACCACTAAAGGTAAAGTGAGCTGGTGAAACACCGAACTCACATATCTTAGAAACAAAACGCGCAAACTATTTAATCGTGCGAAAAAAACTGGTGACTGGGAGGATTATTCCAAAACTCTCACATAATACAACAAAAAAATCAGAGGGGAACAAAGAAAGTCATGGAGGAAGTTCTGTGAGGACATAGAACAAACCTCAGAAAGAGCAAGACTCCACCGCATCCTTTCCAAAGACCCCATCAATCCGTTGGGGACTTTCAAAAAACCCGACGGCAATCACACCAACACTGGGAGGGAAACCATACACACTTCCCAGGATCCACTGTCACCACAAATCAAAACCCCAGATATGAAATCCCTGCAAACCTTCATTTGAGGGCAAAAAAGGCAGACTGGGAAGTGGCTAAACGAACGGTAACTCATTCAAAAGTAGTGTGGGCAATAAACTCCTTCAAGCCTTACAAGTCTCCGGGCCCAGATGGAGTATTTCCCATACTACTTCAGAACGGAGTTGAATATCTAGCACCAGAATTGTGCACACTATACAGGCTGAGCCTAGCATTGGGATGGCTACCTCAAACCTGGAAAACTGTAAACGTGGTCTTTATTCCAAAACCTAGACGGGACTCATACGACCAGGCAAAGGCATACAGACCAATAAGCCTATCGTCATTTTTTCTGAAAGGCTTAGAAAAACTGATAGATAGAGACATAAGGGAAACCGCTCTTGTAGAACGGCCTTTACATCAAAACCTATCTAACAGGAAAATCATGCGAGACAGCACTTCATCAGCTTGTTTCAAGGCTTGAAGAGTCTCTAGCAAACAAAGAAATTGCACTATGCACTGTTCTAGACATCGAAGGAGCCTTCGACAACACCTCCTTTGGAAGTATGGTCTCTGCGGCCACTCGAAGAGGCATTGACGAAACCACCTGCAGGTGGTACTGTAGACTGGTCCAAGCCAGCATGTTCTAGGAAACAGAGCAGGTTGAAATTTCCAGAGGTACCCCACAGGGGGGCATACTCTCCCCCCTTCTGTGGGACATGGTTGTAGATGAACTGCTGATTTGAATAACCAAGGGTATTACTCTCAAGGGATATGCAGATGACTTGGTCATCCTCATCAAGGGAAAGAATACTCGAACAACCTCAGAGCTAATGCAAAATGCACTGAGGACAGTAGAGGAATGGTGTAACAGAGAGAACCTAAGGGCAAATCCGAACAAAACAACACTAATTCCCTTCACCCGGAGAAGAAACATGGAAGATCTCATACCTCCCAGACTATTCGGTGAAACATTACAAGTAGTAGAGCAGGTAAAATATCTAGGGCTGATTCTTGACAAGAAACTAACTTGGAACCCGCATCTTCAACATGTAACCAATAAAAGCAAGATAACCTTCATGATGTGCAGGAGAGCATTTGGAAAAACCTGGGGGCTCAAACCGAAAGCCATGCACTGGCTTTACACAGCGGTAATAAGACCAAGAATAACTTATGGCTCACTCTTATGGTGACTAAAAACAAATCAAAGGCAAAAACCAACCTTGGCAAAATCCAGAGGCTTGCCTGTCTCTGTATCACGGGTGCAATGAATAGCACTCCAACAGCTGCAATGGAAATCATCCTAAACCTCGAACCCCTTGACTTACATGTCATTGGAGAGGCCAGGATGAGTGCATACAGACTGAAACAAACAAAAAACTGGAGAATCCGAATAACTGGACATACCAGAATCACTCATGTAATCAACATCGAAGAACTCGAAATGATTTCAGACTACATGCAACCCCTATACTTATTCGAAAAACCCTTCGAAACACGAATTGATGGATCTGGATGGGCCCCCCGAGTATAGAATCACAATCAACTGCGGATATAGTCTGGTATACAGACGGTTCAAAGACAGTTGAAGGAACGGGAGCAGGAATACATGGAGTAAGGCCAAGAAGAGATTACATAATACCACTTGGCAAATGCTCCACGATATTCCAAGCTATTATGGTATGCATTCAGAAGAATCTAGGAAGTGGTTATAGGAAAAAACACATCTACATTCTATCTGACTGTCAAAGTGCTATCAAAGCACTCAACTCTATACAGAAAAAGTTCAAACTGGTCTGGGACTGCCTCCAGAACCTCATCGAGCAGGCAAAAAACACAACAAGGTCAACTTGATGTGGGTGCCAGGTCATAGAGGCATTGAAGGCAACGTCAAAGCGGACCAGCTAGCTAGACAAGCATCTGAAACGCTATTCACAGGGCCAGAACCAGTACATGGGATTAGCAAAAACCAATGCAGGACCCTGATCGACGAGTGGATAAAAAGAAGACACCAACAATATTGGGATCAAACTGTCGGGCAAATACACAGCAAAGTCATGGTAGGGCATCCAAACCGAACCCTGACGGCTGACCTTCTGAACCTGAACAGAACGAAGGCTCGTATAATAATAGGTCTGTTGACTGGACACTGCGGCCTAAGAAACACCTAAACACCATGGGAGTACGCAGGAAAACCGTGAAGTGTAGGCTATGTGATGAAGAGGAGGAAACAGCCTCTCATATTAGGCGACACAGAACCTTTGGAGAGATCAGCCCTCATCAACAGGCTTCTTAATCTAATTAGAGGCACAAACCTGTTTGAATGAGGAACCACTAACGACAGACCCCAGCTGGTCGCAGTGTCAAGGGAAGCTAAGTGCCAACCCTGTCTCTGGCTCGTCAGCTTTCAACCAACCAACTAATTGTTGAGGAACAACATTCTATAGCAATATTTGACGTAAACCTAAATATTTTCATAAAATATTTACCGTTATATTTTTAAACAGAAATTTAAATCCCTTAACAAAGTCCTAATCCGACAAATAGATATTGTGCCGGGTGGCACTACCCAGCGAATGAAGAAAACAGTTGTTTTGTCATTTTTATAAAGGTTCTGAGAGAAAATTTGCACAGCCTCTCTGTATGGATTTTGCTACTAAAAGGGTATTACTCCACGCCTTTATTTTACGGACTATAGCAATTATGTTTTTTTTCAAATTCATGGGACTGTCAGCACACGAGATTGCTTTCAAACAACTGACCCAATTTTCAATCAATTTGTATTTCCTCACAAAATTATATCCTACTGAGAAATACGATTTTATTGATGTCTTTCAAAACATTATTTCTCAGGGAAAATATTTTTCAACCAATATGGTTTGATACACCACTATTTCTACATGAATGAGGCGATGGTTGTAAATATCCTTCCCATTTTTTAACATAATCCATAATAAATCTGCATTATCCTGCAACCTGAATTAACAAGTCAAAACACGCAATTTTCATTTTTAACGGACTTTCGAGAACGAATTGTCTTTGGCATTAAAACAAAATAAACACGATTCCAACGACTCCAATTCGGAATGAAACTGTAATTACAACAATTATTTACACAAGAATGTAATTCGAGCGCGAGTCGATTACACTGTGAAAATATTTGTCATTTTGAGAGCGGCCGAATCAGCAATTCATTTCAGATTGTGATTTACTGTATTTAGGAATGAGCTTTGATGTCCTGAACGAACGGAACAGTACGATTGAAAAATGATTGGTACATACGGTATGAAGAATTCGTTTGATCGGATTTGAAAAATGGGTTAGTGTTGTTGACATACTCTCAACATTGCTTATGCAGTTTTGATATTTAATGGTCTGTTGAGAAAATCCACGGTTTTTCTGTTTAACTTCAGAATAAAAGTGAGTGCTTCAATTTTTTTAGCTTTTTGAGTTTGAATTGTGGAATATGATTTTACCAACTCAAGTAGCTACACATTTCTTTTAATTTTGCCTATATTTTTTTGTTGTCTAATAAATTTTTTTTAGATTTTTTTATTGTTAATTCATTATATATTTTTGGTTCTCCCTTCCCCCTATATAATTCCATTGGCATCCATTTGATAAATCGCAAGTTATGTACCGAGTTATGTATGTAAAATATTTGCCTGATGGGACAATTAATCCGGAACGCTACCTACCATATGAAATTAACTATGCTATAATTTCAATGATGACGTTATGATAGATATTTTGGGGATATGGGCAACCCATTTTTGCGTTTTTTTCAAACAGCACACAACATTTTTGTTCATAATTCCATCATCTTACAACACATTAACTTCCATTTGATACTCAGATATCAGAATGAAAATATTCATTTTTTGGTTGTCAAATTTTCTCCAGATTGGAAAACAAAATATGATGAGTTTACTACTTCTCTCATATGGAACACTGAATACAGATACCTTAACAATTATCAAATAATTAATAAATATTATAGGCCAGTAAATGGGTAACAAATAACATTAAATCCATGAGGAGAAGAAGTTCCGAATGAATTGGAATTATATAATTTTGCAACTGGATTTAAGGTCAACAACATTGTTAAAATTGCAAAGAAGTTATTCAAGGGATTGTTCGACGATTCTGATGTTAAAAATTCGAAGATCATTTTGCAAATAGCACGTCTGAGTTACGAATGCCGTCATGTGCAATCAATATCTACATATGTTACAATTTTGAGAAACATTTTGTGCTACTTAAAAATGTGTTTCATTGTAAAATATAAAAAATGCATAATACGGTCATCGGAGAGAGTCGCAAATTTGCAGTCACCTTGAGAGATTTCAGCGTGTACCCAGTAATTTTGCAACTATGTTAATATTTGGGTCGAAAAATAATCTAAAATGATGTTAATCAACAACAGTTAGTTACTTTGCCGGAGTGAGAAATGGCTGCAAATAATGCTTCACTGAGATCAAGAGCTGAAACGTGCCCATGGACGTCGAAAAAAGACGAGGAGAAACAGCAAATATAGACGAATTGCATGAAATATCTGAAGGTACGAAGTACTATTAGAAAAAAAATGTCTTACACATGTAAATATTTAATGTGAACATGTAAATATTTGATGTAAATTTTTAGTGTATTTTAATACTATTCAACACATTTTTTCAACATAATCTGTACTCATTTTTCTCAAATGAGTATTTGACAAAAAAAGAGGTTTGTGAGTTTGAAAATCAGGAGTTTTAATTCAAAAATAAGACCGAACTCAATTCGAAAAATGAAATCATGGGAACATATAAATAGTCAACATCAATGAAGTTATGGAGAAAAAAAAATTAGCACTGCATTTTGAAAACCCATATATAATATTAGACCCATCGCTACCAAGATTGTATAAAACAATTTTTTTTTTACAATTTTAATAATGTTGCCCACCTTCAATCGAGTTGCAAATTTTAGTTTCGAATCGGTTTTTAAAATGTTAGACTGAATGTTGAATGTTTCGGTTGTCACGTCTCTAACGATTGGTTTATTAATATATATTATGAATAGAAGCAGTTCCATGAGTCAAATGTTCATGAAAGTCAAACGAATCCAAAGATGGGCACTTGGTGAATAATATCAGTAACTCTGGAAAGAATTGAGTAATGATGAATATAATAATAAAATTCCCGAACTATCTAGAACATGATATTTCAACTTGGGGTTGAGAACTAATTCAAGCTTGTATGATATTTGATCTACGATTTTTCACTAGATATAATGAAAACAAATGATCCATCAGTATGTCAAGTTTATTAGTAACTCGAAAAAGTAGAAAAATTGTTCACATATTGTGTTTGTTGCCGTGCCAAGGTATATAGGGTTACACAGGACAGCGACAAATAAGTTTTTGTTTAGTAACAGAATTATTCCTTTTACACCAATATACCCCTTAAAAAGCTTAAATTGGGCGTTAATAAAGAATATGAACACCTTCGTTAGGTTAGGCTATAGACGTTTAGGTTTCATAAACATTCTGCTTACAACTATATAACTGCCTCAATATTCTCAGCTAGCTGGATGTTATATGTTTTGGTTGACCTTATGAAACTTGCATATAACGGTTCTGGTAATATTTATGTTACGAATTTCTGGTATTTCTTGTGATCCAAATTATATTTCTATCTTTTTCTCACTTGGAGTTCACTAATGGATACAATGAAAATAAAGAAGAATGGCTGAAGTATTCACTGTTTTCTATGTTACACTTCATAGTACTGTTATGACTCAAAATCGAAATGGTAAACGTATTTTACTGCAAACATGACCACAATGCTTCAAAAAACAAGTGAGTTTTCAATTTACATTCAATTTTGTCAAAATAAATTCAGTGTTCCCTTCTAATTGTTATCTCATGAAGCGTCTTATATTGGGCAGATATTAAACAATAATGGGGGGAATCACTTGAATCAATATGGTATATAAGTAACCTTATGAATACTGGACGTAAAGAAATTGTATTTACTTTTAATTAGTGTTATTAAATAACCTTAGGTTGACAATACTCTTTCAAATTGTATTTATAGTAGTCTTATATAATTTATAGTAACACATAATATACCTAACCCAAAGCAGATTTAAATTTGTTATAGGAGGTGACATTATGTTTATTCTGATTATTTTTTGACATTTCTTGTGATATTACAACTGAATATTATGCCTTTCAAAATAATTCCTCCATTATTATACCCTTATTACACTATGCCTTTTTCGTGCCTATTTGTCTGTCTGACCTCCGGTGACTGAAATTTAAAACAAAAACGCGTGCGCGCGATACTGTTGACTGTTTTTGGCATGAAAATAAATAGGACTGGTTCTATTTTTCCCCCTGAATCGAGGGGATTTCAAGGGCGTTTGTGGAAATGCCAGGATCGCCAACACAGTAATTATCTGTTGGACTTAACATAACCAACAAATAAATGAAATAAATCGTATAATTTTCGTTTTGTTTAGTATAACAGAAAAGAAAAAATCCAGACAGTGAGGAAAAAGTTGAAACAAATAATCCAGCGATACTAAATTACTTAAGGTAAATGTCAATTTGCCGTATGTATGCAGCTCTCCTCTGCCTGAGACAATCATTAAAAAAGGCATGGTGTAATAGTGACAGTCATTTGGTGAAATTTAGCCAACAAATAGTCATGAAAATAGGCACGAAAAAAGACATGGTGCAATAAGGGTTATCAATTGTGCTCTCAGCATGGGAAACGGTGGTGTGCTTGTCTGGTGGTAATAATACTTCTTGATTAATTTGGGTATTTTTTAATAATACACTACAATAGTTTATTAGTGTGCACATTTGGGTTAATAGCAGAAGAAGTCATATTTAGAATTTTGTTTATATTTTAATTTTTCCAATTCCTTAACGTTATACTTCACATATAAATAATATTATTCACAACAAAATAAGCAGATATTATGTATTCTGACCTGAGAATTTTGTCAGGCTAATATATATTATCGATATCATCGAAAGTTTCGTAACGTAGTATATATAGCAAACACTACTGTCTCCCATATTTTATGAGGAACTTCTATATAACTCAGAGTTTATCAGGTTTAGAAATCAGATAATAACAAACCTGGTAACTATTTCTGAATGGTAATCTTATAAAACTTCAGAACTTGCTTATATACTACCTCAAATTAGGAATATAAATTAAATTGAAGTTAAATAATTAAGGTAATATATCAATGTGAGCGAGCATAAAAGGAAAACTACTCAATAGATAAAAATTCTGATAAAATACATAAAATAGGGAAATCGAATATTGGTGAATACTAATTAGTCTAAGTTTTTTATTCTAGCTTGAAATTTCCATAAAGAGCAATAAACATTTTTAAATCAAACTCATTTATTGTCTTCGAAGTTCTATTTATCGGTTAATGATATCCATATGTTGTTGAGTGGAATGGTATAAAAATAATAATTTATCAATCTTCTGAAAATGTTAATTCTGTGTCTTCGTGTATGCAATGTGTTGATGTTTATTTCCAATATTGGCCGTACTTTATTCTAAGATGGAAATTAGCAGTGACATGTACTTTATTCATTGTAATTAGTGAATCTGAACAGCTGAGAGTGATAAAACCTATCATTTCAGAGGCTTTAGTGGTTATAGAGTTTGTATATTCTGTAAAAATGATCTGTTCACCGAGTGTAACTCCCAAATTTTGAACTGAGGGAACGTGATCTAGATCTGTTTGTTCCAAGTTATATCTTGTTGAAAATTTTAGAATATGTTACAGTTATCAAATTCATAACGAAAACTCAAATCAATACCGCTCACCGCGCCACCAACCTATACAATAGATGTATGGTGGATCGAATATCCATTAGAAAACAACTATTTTCCTGGCTAATATTTCGAAAAATATTGGATTATATCTTGTAAAGATCTACCAGACATTGAAATATTCAATATTAATATTTTACAACCATATGAACTGAATAAGACTGTGACGTAATGCTTCTTAGCAGATCTCTTCAAGATAAACATCTTGGTATTCAATACACGTAAAATATTTGTACAATTTTAATTTGAAGTTTAAATATAACTTGTTACACTGAATCAAATATATATCCTCTAACTAGTAGCATATAAAGTGGAGCAGAAATGTATACAACATTGATTTCGAAGAGATTTACTCTTTTTACCTGTTTAGCTACTCGTATATTTTTACATGTAACATAAGAAGATAAGTTATATTGAAATTAGTTGGTTTGAAAAAAGCACACGAAAGCTTAAAACCCACTGAACAGGTTGAATATATGCTCCATAAACAATGAGAAGTCGTTATGACGTAAAAATATTTTTGGCATGACATGAATGAAAATGACGGCACTATACGTCGTAAGTCAAATGGTAGCAATCGAACAAAATACCAAATGACTGAAATGTGTATTGAACTTGTTTACCAAACCAGTATTTTTATCGAACGTACTATGCTACTGAGCCTGGACTGGAAATATAGTGTTTACCGTATGGAATAATTAGCTCATTACATCTTTCATTACCCATTATTATTTTTTGGTCCAAGGTTGTGGAACGAACGATGTTTTTTCGGCCGAACACATGGGCTGAGCAATTAAGTAAGTGCAAGGCTGTGAGAATATTCCACTTTATGAATGTTATGGGATTGAAGGAAAAATAAATTTTGTCACGCAACAAGATATGCATAAAAATATTTAAGTTAAATAACACTACATTTTCCATTGCCCATATTTGATGGGAATCTGACATACATTTGAGTTGGCATCTATGCGGTTCTCAGTATATCTAAATCAAAGAGAATTGAATTTCAATTGATTGATTTGGAATGTTTATATAAATATGAGGATTTAATTTTTTGTTTGATCAAACCACGATAGGATGCGCTAGTTTGATATTTGATTATAATTCAAATTCAATTCCCTCGATTTGAATTTTTTTTTGATGATAATATTATGGTAGGAATATTCTTAAAACAAGCATCTCAAAAATTATTTTGGGAATGGCGAAACTCATAGTCTATTTACCGTGAAATAACTCATCATAGCTAGTACACATTGCCTATAAATAAAATAGAATTTTCATTGTGAGAAACTTAATCCCCATATTGAAAAGGGAAACATTCTCAATTGAATATTGGTAGACAGATTTTTCTGTGAATTGAAAAATCCACGATTAAAATGAAGTAATTTTTTGTGAATGTCTAACATTCTTCTTTGCCTCATTCATCTTTATGAGTTCTTAATTAAGACTGGAATAGAAAATCAAATAACTATCTGAATGAAAATGAAAATTTTCAATTTCAGATTTTTTCTTTTGAGTAAGTGCCTTTTCAGAATATCTATCAGATGTAGTTCAATGTCCAGCGTGGCTTTAGCCGGGGAAGTAGTTGTTTTCTGTTAGACATTCACAAAAAATAACTTCATTTTAATCGTGGATTTTTCAATTCACAGAAAAATCTGTCTACCAATATTCAATTGAGAATGTTTCCCTTTTCAACATGAATACCCCACAAGAGGTTATCTTGACGATGGAAGATAGTGACTAAGGTTTATCTTTCAGTCGCAGATGATTCCACATCTGATTTTATGAACATCCTGTTTATATTTTCAACAAATTAATCCCCATACATTTGTGGACAAAAAAGGCAAAATCATTCTCAGTTGAATAAACTCAACTTCAACTCAAAATATGGGGTTCGTTCAAAATCGTACATATTAGAATGCCGAATTATGAAGGAAAACTGAAAGATAAATAGATATGATTCCCTGTATAAAGTATATAGTAGACCAAATTGGGAGAAAACTGTTCACCGCGTAAAAATCAGTCGATAACTTCGTAGGTCGCTTATTGCACAAATTACCCTAAACCACCACAGATTACTTTATTGTGTTTAGGATCCATTGATGGAACAGTGGTGAACAACTGCGAGAATTTTTTTATGCAGTAGTATGCGGCCAAAGATACCAGACCAAATCTCCGGAAATACCCGAACGCCAAAATCAGTGGCGTACCAACCGATTAATTCGTTAACATATATAACCCATTATTATGAAACTAATAGTAAAAATCTCTGAAAAATGTATTCTAAGAATTAATAATATTTTGAAAAATTAATGTTTCCTAGTAAACTGGGCTCTAGCATGAACAGATTTTGGCAAGATGTTCTTATTGCAATCCAAAATTTCTGAAAAAAATGGCCACTTCCCTTGGGATCCAGGGATAGAATATCCTACCCCTAATTTTCAAAAATTAATTTTTCCTAGAAAACTTTGTTCTAGCACGTACATATTTTGGCATGATGTTTCTCATTGCAATACCATAATTTCGTGAAAAAATCGTCAACTTCCCTTGGGATACAGGGGTAAAATTTCCTACCCTTAATTTTCAAAAATTAATTTCTCATAGAAAACTTGGCTCTAGCATAAACAGATTTTGGCAAGATGTTTTTTATTGCAATACCATCATATTATGAATGTGATGTACTGCTTGGGATCGCGTTAGTTAATATTATAGTTAATATGATAATCTTGGCATACTTCTTTGGTACCCATGGACTGATATTTCAAACATTTATGTGTTTCAAAATAATGCAAATTGTATGTGATTACCTTTGAGAATTCACATTTTCTGTTTTATAATTTGTTATTGATTAATATGGTTTCATTGCACTTATTATTATTATTAGTATGTTTGTTAAATGCAACCTTCTGAGTTGCTTCAGAATTACTGTTTTTTATTTTATTATTGAACAATCTGTATTTTTGTTCAATGCAACCTTCTGATGTATTTGAGAATTAAAATTATCTGTATTATTATATTTTGTTCAACAATGTAGTTTCATTGCATTTATTATTATCAGTATTCTTGTTAACTTGGCCTTCTGAGGCTTTCGAGACTTTATATTTTGTATTGTATAATTTGTTAGCAGTAGTAGTAGTAGTATTATCGTCGAATGCAACCCTTAGTGCTGATTTTTATTTCGTTTTTGTTTTATTTATTTATTTAACGTCGGCATATTTCTGCTACCAGACTAATCACCGACGTTTATTAATAGCTATTCAATTCGATGATCGGATTTTCATAATAATTAAAATTTTCATTATCCCAGTTGATTACATTTAATTTCAAATGTGTACATACAAAAACATTTATATGTTAAAACACCGTTTTTCTATAAGAAATTAATTATTGAAAATTGAGGGTAGGAAATTCTATCCCTGCATCCCAAGGGAAGTCGACCGTTTTTTCACAAAATGATGGTATTGCAATGAGAAACAAAATGTGTTTGTGCTAGATCAAAGTTTTCTAGGAAAAAATAATTTTTGAAATTATAAAAGTTGAATTTCTCCCATTATCAATAAATGTATTGAAATCAATATATTTTCAGAGAATTTTCTATTAGATTTCATAATAATGAGTTATATATGTTAGCGACTTAATCGGTTGGTACGTCACTGGTTTTGGCGTAGTTCCGGAGATTTGGTCTTCTGCTATCTTTGACCGCTGTTTTCACACCGGTAAAGTAGGTATAGTTTTCCCAATATCAATTGCAGAAGCATAAAAAAGTCTTGCGGCGAAATTCTGTGAGCAGCAGTGGCGGAGATAACTAAATTTAATTTAGATATTTTAAGATTTTAAAAATACTTCATAAATAATGAAAAATGAAAAAAATTAAAGACAAGCTTTTATTTATACAAATACATTAAGAAAGAAAAATAATTCCCTTTCATTGTTTGATGTAGGTTATTCTGTGAGTAACAGATTCAAAAGCTTGCCGCGGATACAAAATAGGTAATCTTGCGCGGCAAGACCACAGACGCTACTGGTTTTTAATCTTTCAGAGCTATTAAAACACAAATATAACTCGTGATTTATGACCTCCCATCGTATAGACACACCTGCAAGCATTGATGTCCGACTTGATTGGCCCAGACGAATCGGTTGTAGAAGTCAAGTCCACGTTGACCAGCGAGTTCTTTGTGCCGACGGAGACTGTATACAAGTAGTACAGATTATTTTTCGTTCCGTTTCTTCGCATATACGCTCGTGTTAGCGAAGTGAGTTTTTATTTGCTCCCTATAGAAACAGCTTCTGCAATTGATATTGGATGGACTATACCATCCACATACAATTTCTGGCTTAAGCAAAGCTGCTTTAAATTTGTAAAACAGCTAAACACTGATATATTGGCCAAATTTGTTTGAAGAAGAGAAAATTATACGCCACCCCTCCATAATGCCAAACAACCAATGAAAGGATTTAATACTAATCAATTGAGAAAGCGGCTTGATGATATTTTTAATGTGCCACACATAAGGTCAAAATAACAGCTAGATGGGCGTAGGTATCTACCGGCCGATTTTACCTAAGAAATTTCTATAAGTCCGAGTTTACCTGTGGGATTAGTACATGTTTCGTTAAGCGTTAAGTTATTTTTTTTTGTATTCTATACTTTCCTGATACTTTTTATATCATGGATTGCTTAGTGATAACATCAGCTGGTTCCAAGCCTAGGGTGACATAAAAAAACTGTCACAATATTTTAATAATCCCATTCGATCACAATTTCGGGCTGATAATTTAATTTCTTTCTGTTGTATATTAGCGTAACATGAGACATTTAAACATTCATTTACTTCTATTAAGTTGTTCAATCCTGAGACTGTAGAATTAGATTAATGAACTACCTGTTAGTATTGAAAACTGTGAAAATTTAAATCAGTTCAAAAACTTTTGAGAACATTTGTTTATTTTATTATTGTCACACAGACTCGTATGTAATAGAAAGAGACACACACACACAGAGAGAGAGAGAGAGAGAGAAAGACGCATGGAGGGGGCATAACGCTTTTGCCTTACGTAACGATTTCTACCAGTCAACACCTACCGCAAGCCTCTTAAAGGAACTTCGTTTCAATAAGAGTCACTCAAGAAAAGCAAACACTCGAGCGGAGCTCTCGTGTTGCTTTTCTTTCGTGTTTTATATGGCTAATAAATAACTATTACACGAAATTATGGCATTTTCATTTCCTGACAATTCTAAAGATATCACATTCGACTTCATTCAAATATGTGAACAACCCTAAGCTTTTTTTGGGTACGCTACATCAGAACTTGGCCAATCGACAAAAAACATACAAGACGAAACATCGCGAGCGAAATTTGCCGTATTTTCAATTCGAAGTTGAACTACATTCATCGTATAAACAAGATTACTCGCTAAAATAAAAGAAAGCTAATAAACTTTACTTTCGGATGTCATAGATCGGCGGGATTAGAAGAAAATTTCAGTCATTTTAGAAATTGCTTGCCAACTACCGTTAAATCATTTGTTGGCATTCGCGTTCACATAATAATTGTTTAAGAGCATATTTATTTTTAAAGTTTATTTATATTCGACTGAGGCCCCCTTCAGGTTCCGAGTTTCTGAATGAGGCACGTGTACGATTTTTTTCGATACTTGCATATATATTGAGGTTTCTAATTTTGGAGAGAAACAATTTGCCGAACCTCGTAACAATTAAGTAGAGATCCTTATTTTGAGTTGTTGAACTGAATTCATTCTAGGAACAACAAGAATCATGCCATCAATTGATAAAATATTGCATTTGACCTGTCAATGAATCTATAAGATGGTTGTTATTAAAAAATTCATTTTTTTGGAAAGGATCTATTCTCATTCAGAGGCCTACATCTTGCTAGCGTAGGTTTTTCGTATAGCTCCCTCTCGATACAATATAATTAATTTATTCTGCAGAACACAATAAAGATAACAAACATTCATCCCTATTTATCCGGCAATATAATAGTGTATTGAAATACTATTGAAATTAGAGAGCAAAATTTATCAACTTCCTCTGGTACATTATTGAATTGACATAAACGCTTCCAAAGTAAATTTGATAATTTCGATTTCTTTATATTTTTGAAATATGCTTCATGTGAAACTGATATATTTTCCAAAAAATAATTGACTACGACTGGAAGATAAAAGATCATAAAAAATGGAAAAATAATCCCAATCAAGCAGGAAAATATCATTCATATCGGTCAATGTAAAGCATTGACCCTCATGCACACCAAACTTGATTTCGTTCTTTATAAAAAATAATCATTAATGAATGTCAGACAATCACCATTATTAATAATCCATTACGCACTACGCACATGTATTTATCCAGAACATTACAATTCATATGTACTATTCGAACCTAAATTGAGTAAATATTTCTAGAAAACCAAATCTTAAAAACTTGCCACTGAGTAGTTTCAACATTGAATTACCTTTACAATGAGGGAAAGAGAGTTGAAATATTCAATATATTCCACATCAAATGGTTATCCCCCTCGGCTTTTCAACCAATTTTTCCTGAAATTATTGAGGATGGAAAGTCCTAAGTGGCCCCCCAGTAATGCACGTACTGTTTATTGATATTTGGGATTCTTCCTCAAGTCGAGAAAAATGGAATAAGAAATGCAAAGCAAATATAACGATTGAAATTGTTTTTGGGGATACCAACTGGAGCAGTTTTGAAATATGTTGGCCTTTTCGAAATTACCCTTTGTATATTTTTATTTGAAATGTTGTTATTATTGGGTTCCGTGTCTCGAAGGCATTAAACTTTATGAAACCACCCATATTTTAACCCTCAGAAACCTGACCCATTTTGAAATGTTCCAGCTTTCGATTAATTTGAAATTGAACCCATTATATCACCCCCATTAAGTCAGTAGAACCACCTTGGGATTGTGTTTTTTTTCTGGACATAATTTTAGTCTCATTTTAGGCTAATCTATTACCTTGATTTAAAATAATTTGCTCATCATTTCATGGAGATACCATGGGCTTTGCTGGCTTAGAGCCTGCGCGCACTGGTGATTTTTGTCAGGGTGGCAATATAGTATATTACATTACTAGTGCGGAAGGTGAAATTTTTCACACGAGTGGGAAATATTGTGGCACGAGGCGTAAGCCGAGTGCGGCAATCACACGAGTGCGAAAAATCACTTTCGCGCGAGTAATGTACGCTATTTTTCCTACGACCACCTATTTTATTACTCTGAGATTTAACAAGGTTTTACTTTCGATCATGTACCTACTACTATCACGAAATGTCTATTTTTTGTGGTATTGTCTCGTGGAATTGTTTCAAAGCCTACTTAGCTTTTTGAATTTTCAAATAATGTGCCTGCGTCTGGTTCTCTGGTTGCCTATCTTAGATACAGGTAGTTCGTATTAAAACAAACTACTAAAATAATTATAAATTAACAGTTTAAGCTTTCGTTGCTATCCTTTCATTAGGTATAAGAAGTTTAAAAATAGCTAAATTTTGTTTTAATAAAATGAAAATACAAGAAATATCATAATTCTATTATTGTAAATCGACTTACGAGATATACATATCTCTGATAACGTTAATTCGAATCTGAATTAGCTCAGATGGAAGAGTAAACGGTAGGTGACCGCAAGGTTGTGGGTTCGATTCTCGGCGTCAACATTTTTTTTTCTTCTTTTCTTCATTTTCTACAAATAATTAGTTTTTCGTCCAGTTTTTATGTGAATAATATCAATAAGGAAGAGCAATCAATAATAACATCTGTAAATCTTACAGGATTCCCGGGTTTTGACGGCTTATTGACAGCCGTGCGGAAAGTTACTTTCCGCACTAGTGCGGAAAGTACTTTCCGCACGCGTGAGAATAAAGATCACTTTCCATGGAAGTAGAGAGTGCGATATGTGTTACTTTCTTATGTGGTCGTAGGAAAAATTCATTTCTTAACTGCGCGCACCTACAGTGACAGTCACGCAATTTATTCGTTATTCGTCAAGATGGATCTCGAGGGTTTATGGATGTCGTGGGGCAAAACCGATTGCATATTCGTCATCTATAAAAAATTCTAGGGTTAATTCTTTGTTTTCGAAATTTTTTCGCTCGGATTGAAAAACATTATTTGGCTTTTCGATCGAGCACAGCGGGACGCAATTTTTTTGTAGGAGGGTGCTCGCCCCTTACCCCCCGATCGAGTCTAAGAAATTTATCCGGTACAGGAAGCCCACGACGCGAGAAAATTGACGTACCCGGAAAGTGCGGCCCGAATAAAAAAATTTCGGACCCGGCCCCTCCCGTCACCCCCGGCCGGAATAAAAAAAACGCGTTTTACGGAAAATTACTCATTTTTGTAGTACCCTTTCAGAGCCCTTTTTGGATGGGGAAGATGGGGGAGAGGAGGGGGGCATCGTTGAACTAGGTGAAGGTTTTTTTTTCGCATTCAGACCCTCAAATGGTCCCCCGTCCTCTTTTGAAAAGTGAGGCAGCAGTGAGGTGACATTTTGTTACCTATGCGCCCACGGCAATGATTATTTTCATCACACACATTATATAGTTGAAGAGGTATGTATATGTAATTTGACGAAATGTAAAAATGACGGTATCTTTTCAAATAATGAGTTTTTTTTTCGATAGGGTTACCTATTTCCCTTGAAGACATATTCAGGTTGGGTAGATTTATTGTAGTGTTTTACCATGGTGGGATTTTGCTAGCTTCCCTGTAAAGCCAGCAGAATATGTAATGCTTGGAAAATCGGCGAAGGGTGTAAACGTGAGCCTAAATTGACGTAATAGGATGTATGAGAATAATCAAATTTGGATTTGATTTTCTCAGCTTAATGTTGAGCCAGCAAAACCCATGATACACATATGATGTGCAAACATTCTTTAATTAGGTTAATAAATTAGCATAAAATTATTTTTATTTTTTTAAACTACAGGTTGTTTTGCTAGCTTAATGGATGTCATTTTATCGCTTTTGTTTATTTTAATTTTTAGTAGACCGACGAAATTTCTACTTTTTATATTGAAGTGACAGTTTGAAGTGACAATTGTCACTTCATTTCAATCAAGCGAGTAGTGTTGAAGTTACGACAATTTCGGGCGAGCGCGCCATGCTCGCGTGACGTCATTTTACAACGCAACGTTCTCACCGTACACTCAATCATTGCTTTGCTATCGGTTGTTCGACCACAATAACGTCTTTAACTTAAGTTTTTATGTGTTATGAGTATAATATTAGATATGGATGACGGTTTTAAAAAAGGACAATCTGATAACTTGCCTGAAATAACCGGTTAATGGTTGCCCACTATTTTTCAAATAACTCCGATTTCTTGGCCGCCGAGATGCGAGGAGTAAAAATGCAAAAGTAAGTATTACTTAATAACATTTTACTTTTGAAGAAAAGTCCATGTGAAAGTGATGAATAGAAAATGATAAACGTTTTAATCTATACATAAGGATTACATATAAATTGAACCAGAAAATGGTAGGATCTCAGGTGAAAAACAACTACTTTCCTGCAAATACCACGAACATTGAATGATATTCCTGAAATCCATGCATACTTACCATAAAATATCATCGACATTGATCAAATGTTTTTTCATGAGATATGTTTTAATTTATGTCGTGTCACCTAACAATCATTTCCGGTTTCAAGCTTTAGTGACCCTCATAGTAATCGGTAGTCAATCCGCCAAAGTGCAGAACTTATTTTTGAATAGACAACTACGTAAACAAAACCATCATCGATCTTGTGGACTATAGTAGACGTTAAAAGATAACTTTACATGGCGTACTAGTGACAGAAAGAAACACCCCGAAATTTTCAGATTTTCAGGTGAATATCATTCAATGTTCTGCGTGGTATTTGCCAGGAAAGTAGTTGTTTTTCACCTGAGATCTACCATTTTCTGGTTCAATTTTATATTGAATCCTTTATGTGAAGAAAACCGTTTAATTCGATTTTTCTATTTTACTTTTTATCATAAATTTTTTGATCCCTATAAGTACATATTTCTCATTACTGGTGTTTTATAAATGTACGTCATACGTCATATTAATACTATGAACATCTTACTTGACATTAAGTTCCTGAGAAGGAAGAATGCGTAGGTATTTGTAACAGGGTGGGACTTATTAAAAACAATACTGTGTTATTGTACCTACAAAGTTTGGATCATGACTTACATTTTGTATTTTCTCAATATGCAATGTAACAAAAAATTAACATAGTAAACATAACCTGAACATTTTAAACTTTTTAAAATTTGAACCCATGAAATATTTTTTTCAAAAGTAGGTTATTATTAGGATGCACGCGACTACACCTATTAAATATTATTAAGCTAAGATGAAAAACCTCTCATATTAATCTCCTCTTTAATGTGATCGCGGATAAGTGCATTTTTATTTATTTTATTTTTTATATATTAGATCAACTTACGTTTATTTTAGATCGGCTAGAAACAGCTTCGACGACGCTATTGGATATGTGAAAGTTAAAAGATATATTTGTACAGTGAAATGCAGAATCACCCCAGAACATCATGATTTGCATCCATTTCTTTCGACTTTTAGGTTCGAGAGCAACAATAAAAAACAACTTTTCGGGTGCGTTAGTAGTTTTATTTAAACACTTTGGCACAATATACGATTTTCTAGTTTCTCCATTCGACATTTTTATCAATTTTCGACGCAAACTTCATACACACAGCTCGGAAGCAGAGCAGGCCCTAACCGACCGTTGTAAAGTGACGTCACAGCGGCCAATGACTCCGCGTCGTCGCCCGCCTAGCTAAACAATTAAATATCTCGGAAAGTATAAGACGTATCAAAAAAATATTTTTACATATTTTTTCATTTTTAATAGAGTGTATTGTAAGGCAAAAATCAAAAGTTGGTGATATTTTTCATTGTCACTCTGAACTGACAATTGTCACTTTGAACTGACAATTGTCACACTTTGAACTGACAATTGTCACTTCAAAGTGGCAATTGTTAGCAAAAAGGACATTTATTGCCAACTGCAACGCAATAATATTGTTTTTCAGTCAATTTACGCGTATACTGCTGTGGTGAGATTTAGATGCCAACTGCAATGCAAGAATATTATTTTTCAGTTCAAAGTGGCAAATTCCAAATGTTTTTGAAAATTATTTTGTTGTTGGCCCTTCTACGCCTTCGTAGTAATAGACAGACGAATGAAAAAATATTACACATTGAAAATATTGTTAAGCTATAAAATGTTTTCGTAATGTAAAACCACATAAAAATAGAAAAAAATACTCGATAATTCAACGTGAAATAGACAGACGTATCGGAGTGAATATAAATAAATACGTTGGATAATAACGATGGAATTCAATCATGTAAATAACCATTTGCATTTCTTGTTTATGATGTTGTAAATCACGTTAAGGGGTTTGAATATGCAGAGTAGCACTGAACAACTAAGGAAAAAGTACAATCCTTAACGTTTCTATTTTTGCAACTTTTATTACTGTTTTTACTACGGTGATGCTGAATGATTGGTCTGCAGGATATTCATTCTATGAGTATGTGGAGGAACATTATTTACAAAAACTATACAATAAAATTCCTACCTTTCTTTTCAAACGTTGCCCTTTGGTGGAGGTCTTCGACAATTACGCGGTTATTGGCAGTCTTTCTTAATTAGAAATTGGTAAAAATTATTCACAACTACGTAAACTGGCACTACGAAACACTACCTAGATACACTAAGTATTTTTTTAAATATATTCACACGGAAGTTCAGTTGGGAACACGGACCGGGAAATTGTCTGGAAAATGGTAACGGGGACGATATCCCCTTGGTCAGCTTCTCATTTTTTGTCGTGTCTACTCGCCCATCTGTAACAAAAAAAATATCGTGAATATACAGGCATAGAACCTTGATAATATTAAAAACAATTGATAATCGCAATATACAGTGTATTCCGCAAATATCTTTGCGGGAAAAGATCTTCGAAATGAATGGAGGTATCAATATTTCACCAAGTTTTCATTGTAAATTTGATGACAAGAATGAGTGGCGTCTCAAGGAGAAGCTAGAGGCGCTCAACACCCCATTTTGCTCCTAAAATCTCAAAATGTGCAGAACTGAAACTTATTTCCTTAACAACAAAGAAAACAATCCAATTTCATTACTTTTTTTGGGTTGTATTTATTTGAGTTGATAATGATAATTATGTTCTGCATTTTTTTTTAATTTAAGTTCATTTTGTGAGAATTCAAATCTCACAAATTATTTGGTTTACAGAAATTTGTTGTTTCTTCCATGATGATAATGTTACGAAAACTATTACACTACGCTATGTGCGGTGCATATATAAAAAATAATGATCCACAGCTGAAATAGTTATTGGGGTATGAATTCTTTCACCTGCATGTCAAATTATTTTTAGAAGCTTTTATTTAACTCCACATTATTGGTACCTATGTATGTTTAATACAAATCTCGCTAGTGAATTTTGACCCAGTCGTCCGATGACCTGGAAATTTGGCAGGTGTTCATATTACTGGTGACAATGCATTATAGAATTGTTGTTAGAGAAAAAATAAAATTGCGGCTCCGATATGGTGGACGGAATTTGTGTTTATGGTCCGATTCAATTCACAATTCGCATGTGGTGGTTTCCGGGATCAGTTATGAATTTTTTTGTCAAAATTCATTGAATCAAAATGGCGGCTCCAAGATAATAATAATAATAATAAGACGTTTATTTCGAAGTTGAATATATTACACTGCAATAGTGCTATATAAATTAAAAAATAAATACAAATAAACGTAGTTAGGTCACGAAAGCATAGCTTGTGTGTGACATTAGTACAAGGTACTTGTAATGTTGATAAAAATATTGATAAAAGATTATTAAAGACATATGTAAATAGAACAATACTAATGTATAAAAAGTTATATAAATATAAAAATAAAAAAAAACAAATGTATAAAAAAATATATAAATATAAAAATAAAAAAACAATAAAAACATATAATGTGACAAAATCTAAAAGTTATAGACTAAAGTGTGTATATCAGTGCGGGTATATTTTTTCAGATCTCTCTTGAATCTATTTGGATTCTGCTTGTTTTTTAGTTTGTCTGGTAGTTGGTTATAAAGTTTTTGGCTGATATATCTGTGGCTTTATTGGCCGATAGCTTTATTCATAAAAGGGATCTTGTATTTATTTTCCTTATTTCTAGTATAATATTTGTGGTCAATTTTTTGTAGCTCATGTTGTGTTTTGTGGATCTTTATGTTGCTGAGATGAAAAAAGAGTTGTACTGGGTCGAATATTTCCGTTTGTTGGTGAAGTTCATCTGAAGGGTAAGTTCGTTTTTTATTGTATATTATTTTCAGTAGACGTTTTTGGGTTATTGATACTTTATTCATTATTGTCTTATTTGTTGATCCCCATGCCAATATACCATATGTAATATGTGATTGAACGAGGGAAAAGTATAAAGTTCTTAAAGATTTTTCATCGGGGATGTCTCTTAGTATTTTGAAGCGGTATATCAGAATTGCATTTTTATTAGGTATAGTTTATATAATATCCATTTCAGTTGAGTCTATAAATTCTAGATATTTTATATGAGAGACTGGTTTAATTTCAAATACATTATCAATATTCAGGTTTTCCGACGGAGGGGGTTTCTTATATTTGTGTAGATAGGTAGGTAATAAGTTTTATTGAAATTTATTGTTAAGAGTTTATGTGTAAACCAGTTATTAATGATCAGAAGATCTTGTTCCACCTTTGTTTTCAGGGCAGCCCAAGAGTGGTGCTCGTAAAAGACAGCGGTGTCGTCGGCATATGTAAATATTTTTCCAGAAGTTGGTAATAGAAACAAGTCATTTAGATATATATTAAACAAAATTGGGCCTAAGACAGTGCCTTGTGGTACACCGTATTAAATTTTTTTAAATCACTTTTGAAATCGCCAAGATGACGGACGATCTCTGTAATTATGGTCCGATTCCATCCAAAATTGGTATGTGGGGGTTTTCGGGGTCGGAGATTATGAATTTATTGTTGAAATACATAAATTCAAGGTGGCGGCTCCATGATGGTGGATGAGTTTAGTGTCAAAATTCATAAATTCAAGATGGCGGACGAGTTTTATAATTATGGTCCAATTCTATTCAAAATTGGTACGTGAGTGTTTTTGGGATCAGAGATTATGTTGAAATACATAAATTCAGGGTGGCGGCTCAATGATGGTGGACGAGTTTAGTGAATATGGACCGTTTCTATTCAAAACTGGTATGTCGGGGTTTTGGTGTCAAAGATTATTTAGTTATTGATTTTTTGTCAAAATTCATAAATTGAAAATGGCAGCTCAAGGACGGCGGACGAGTCTCCTCCATCTTTAGATGGTCTCCTCATTGAAGAACTAGATAGCTCAAAACTTACAGGAAAAAAGGCCTTGTAATGACGATGTTTTAACAAAGATGCATAGATTAAGGCGTGCTAACTAAAAACCACATAATAAAATTATTAATAAAATTTTATCATTTTATTCAAATGCGCTAAAATGTAAAAAATAATTGCATTGGATGTGTGACGTTGGTTATTCCGTGAGTTACAGATTCAAGCTTTTGTATTCGACGAAAACTTTGGACAAGCTCTTGAATTAACTCACGGATAACCTACGTCACATATCCAATGCAATAATTTTTTACATTTTAGCGCATTTGAATAAAAGCTTGTCTTTAAAAAGGTTTTTTATCCATTATTTTATTCACTTAATGTACCTTCCTGATAATTTTTCAATCAAAAATTGTTGAATGAATATAATTCATGAAATTTTGCTTGTCAATAAATCGGGCAGAAATTTTTTATTGTTATTTTATGTATATGTTTGCGTAACTTATTTTGTTATATAATTTTGTATTTTTGTTGAATTTTCTAAAAATTACACTGTGGACCGATGAAAGCTTATGATTGAAAACTAGTATGTATTGTATCTTGCTACGATGACGGGAACCGGATATATAACAATAAAACCACATTTTTTTCTCAATCAAGTGCAACCAATATGAATTATATCTTCCCGTTGTAGGGATAAAATGATAAAGGCATAACGGAAAACGAGATAACGAGAAACGTAGTAACGGGATAAACTACAGGCATAAGCTAGACGAAACAACATAAAAATACAAATTCCGCGCAGACGAAGTCGTGAGTACTAGCTAGTCAATCAATCAATCAATCAATCAATTTATTTATCATAAAATATACATATAAATTCAATCACAAGGACCAAAGACAGATGCATGTTTATGACAAGTCACAAATAAACATCAAAACAAAATAAATTAAACATCCAAACAAAATAAAATAAAATACATACCATTAGATTAAAATATATGATAAAAATTGATAAATCCATCTTTGCAGGAACATACTTTTCGGACAATATATCATAAAAAGGTAGAAGACGTGAATGCACAAGAGACAACAAGAGAGACAGTCGTATATATAAGTATGCTATATTGAATACAAATCAAATCAATTGCATATATCGCGAAGATAACACAAATTATACTAAGTACTCTTCTATAGTGTAGCAGGCCTTCTGAACTAGCTGCTGTTTCAGTCTTGTTTTGAAAATATTTAAATTGAGGGAGCTTTCAATATGCTCATCAAGAGAGTTGTATAATTTACAACCAGTAAAAAAAAACTTTTTTGTACAGCGTAGTCCGGTGATTCTCAGGTGTAGTTGGCCTTTGAAACGTGTATTATGGTTATGCTTCTCAACAGTATTCAAAAACTTGTTTTTATTTTTTATGGACGTATGTACAAACTTCCAGTATATATAAGCTTACAACAGTTAGGATTTTGAATTTTTTTAAATAATCTCTGCAGCTCGTTCTAGTATCGATACTAGCAAGAATTCTAATCGCATATTTCTGAAGTACCAATACTCTATTCACATGTGCACAATTTCCCCAAATCAAAACTCCATACTTTATATGGGAATGAAAATTTGCATAGTACAATGACAGTAGTGTGTACTCACTACAGTGGTTCTTCATAAATTTCAGACTATACAGCTACTCTGTAATTTTTTACACAAACAATCAATATGACAATCCCAGTGAAGTTGCCTATCATAGGTAACCCCCAATAGTTTCACTGATTTACTACTTACTATTTCATCATTGGAACCTTCAAAAAGTTTGATTTCATCAGTCCTGCCATTACCAAAAAGAACAGTTATTGTTTTACGATGATTCAGTTGTAGGTTATTATTGTTGGACCATTTTACAATATTGGCAAATACCGCTTCAGCAGTAGTTTTCAGCTTATTGAGTCGAATGTAAAATTATAATGCTGCGATATTGGGAAATGTTCTGCTTCATTTACTTCTGTTTTTTTTTTCGATTTCTTGGATGAAAGAGTTTTGACAATTCCAAAAGTTGACTTTCAGGGGGCGATACTTACCTCTCATGTCAAGTGGATAATTGAATTCATATTGAACATGTTTCAGTTTTCTGGTGGATTGTGTTCTCTTTGACTGATAGAGATTTCGGTAGTAATTTTCACTATGACACCTAAAACTCGTCTATTCAAAATTTAAAAAATCATTTAGTGAACACAAGCAGATTAGAACTTACTTTGGTAGATTTTCTAGATACTTTTAATTCGTAGGTTATGATAGGTGATGAATCTAAAAACCCTAGTAGGAAAATAGTACCTCCACAAACAGTGACTTTCAAACCATATCCATGTTAATGAATTTACACTAATTCGCAAAACATTTGGCAGGACCTATATAAATAACTCTTAAATGATGAAACTGTTATCTATTCATTACGCACCATCAGAACTAACACTACACGCATATTATCATTTATATATTTCCAATTATCGAATATATTCTGTATGCCACTCAACCTTTGACCGATAGTTCATTATCTATCATACGAGTAAACGGAAATTTCATACCGAAATGGAGTCGGAATATAAGCTAGCTTATGGAATCTATGCCACTAATTATTATATTGTTTACTGCCATCCATCGCTCAGGAAATTGTACCGGAATTATGCAACTAATATTTCGGACAATTATCTAATAATGTTGATACGATAGATATAATCGGATTCTGATGGTGAATACGTCCGAGGAGATTACAATTCAGTGAATATAACGAAACTTTGCTTCCTTTGGACACAATAATTAGTTTACCCAATTCAACAAGTTATTATGAATGAACAAGAATGTATTTTGGATGGAATGGAAACAATATAATATTTTGTATACTGTTTTCATCCCAATAAAAAGAAATAGCAATTCCAAACATACACTTAGCTTGTTTGGCTGCAAGGAATGTTGGAGTATGTTCCATTGCACTGTTGTCCAATATCAATTGCAGAAGCTGTTTCTATAGGGAGCAAATAAAAACTCACTTCGCTAACACGAGCGTATATGCGAAGAAACGGAACGAAAAATAGTCTGTAGTACTCGTAAACATTCGCCGTCGGCAAACGGTAGATCAAAAGAGCCGATAGTCAACGTGGACTTGAGTGACGGCTGTCTGTTGTACAACCGATTCGTCTGGGCCAATCAAGTCGGACATCAATGCTGGCAGGTGTGTCTATACGATGGGAGGTCATAAATCACGCGTTATATTTGTGTTTTAATAGCTCTGAAAGATTAAAACCAGTAGCGTCTATGGTCTTGGTGTGTGCCGATCGAAATACGTTTTAGGATATAATAATAACCTACATCAAACAATGAAAGGAATTATTTTTCTTTCTTAATGCATTTGTATAAATAAAAGCTTGTCTTTAATTTTTTTTTCATTTTTCATTATTTATGAAGTATTTTTAAAATCTTAAAATATCTAAATAAAATTAGTTATCTCCGCCACTGCTGCTCACAGGATTTCGCCGCAAGACTTTTTTATGCTTCTGCAATTGATATTGGGAAAACTTATACTAACCCGATTATAGATGGGTCAGGTTGGCGAGAGTCTTATGATATGTTTATATTTGTATGTTATGTATTGTTATACGATACCTACCTAGTGAAATCTAGCATGTATATTATAGGAAATAAATCTATTTTTTAGAGTCCTATCGATATCTGAGCCAAGCAACATCGGGCGCGTTTAGTACTTGGATGGGTGACCACCTGACAAGGAAGATGCGCGTTGAAATGCCCTAACAACTGTAGCGTAGTAGCATATTCGCAGCTGCAGGCGTCTTATCAATGAGCACGAGATAAGACGAAAGATATGCCGTCCTTCGGAGGGGACGTTAAAGGCGGTCCCGAGCTCGTTAAAGAATCCTACCTCTGAAACAACAGAGGATTCGACAAAATTTCCGGTCGGTGGGAGTGTGCTCACCGGCGTCGGTGTTTAGCCCTATTCGCAGAAAATGGGCCGACGTTAAAAAAAGCAAAAAAACGATTGAATTTTGTAGAAGATATAAAAAATTGCTTCGTTCATTAAGCTTTCGGGAAATGTTCACTTCTATTTTCAAAAAATTCGAACAAATGTTTCAAATTATAATTTATTGATGAAGGGCTATTGTTACTTGAGGTTTGAAAGGATTTAAATACCGAAAATGGTGTTCTTGGGGCTTTCGGAAAATGCTTTTCAATTTTCAAGATATTTATGGACTAATGTATCAAATTACAATTTATTATATTATTATAAATGTATATTTTGGAAAACCAGTAAACGTGGACTGGCACTTCAATTCAAAATTTATTCAAATCACATTCTTTATCAAAGTTACCAAGAATAACAACTCGATTATTGAGTTATTTCAGAGTTTTGATTGCATTTCAAGTATAGCATCTTTACCTCATTATATTAATTTGAATCAATATTGGTTGTGAATGTATCTCTTGTATTATTTTTTAATGTGAAATAACATGTGATAAGGTTTACATATAAATTTCTGAAAAATGACTACAATAATACATAATGCTCGATAACATCATCATTATTTTCGTGGAGTATATTGGATTTATAGTTCAGTATCAATCATAAAGTAATTCATTTATATTTTTCAGTTTGCATACTTATAGAGATTTTAATATTTTTATAGTTCTCTACCATTCACCAGGAACATACTACTAATGATACTCAAGCATCAAACTCGTGTTGTTTCTGATGATATTGTATTTTTAACTCAATTTTAATATAATACTAGTGAACAGAATTGGCAGAAAAACGAATCAATTCTTTTGTGACTTTACGCTTATTTCAATCCTCGAATATTGCCGCCCCTTTGAAACGAATCCATTATGTACTTCTCGAATGCAAGTAAAATATTTGGGTTTTTTTTTAAGTGAAAAATGGGATATTTGTCATCGTTTTCCGAGATAGATTCATATTTTCAAACAAAGCAATAAATGATGTATTATAAATGCCTCGATAAATGCAGTTATTCAGGTGAAGATAAACCATATTTACTAAGGTATATCAAAACACCAAAACAAAATTCGATTTAAATGGGATTGACCCAGATAAATATCTTATCTTGAGAATCGATGTTCCAAAATAAAATTTAAGAATATTTGTATTCAGATTGGATTTAATTCGATTCACTCTAAATGATATTGGTGGAATGCATTTTCTTCAAATAGATTTTTCCATATTTTCAGGAATTACAGTCACCAAGTAGATACGTTTTTCCTAAAATGATGACTGTTGATAAAATTTCGAAAAAAACACATTTCTTTTCGGATATTATTGAGAGAGAATGCATTCCAGTCATAGAAAATCATGAAAAAAAAAACTCTAGTCGAAAGTAACTAAGCGAAAAAATGGAGAGGAAAAATACCGGAAAATCACAAACATAGTTCCATGAATAACATAACTATAAGATTCCAAACGACCAACTTTTTTATTTTCCATGCAACAGTCTGAATTACAAAAAAAAGCAGTTTGTATTAAATTTTATATGTTTTTTATCGAGAATAACAATGGAGCGACTGGTAGAAAAAAGAGGGACTTGAAATGTGTAAAATGTATGTTTAGTTCAAATCTTGCAAGTGAATTTTGACCCACTTCTAGTGGTCCGATTAACGTTAAATTTGGCAGGTGTTCATAATTCCGGTGACAATGCATTATGCAATTTTTGCTAGAGAAAAAACAAAATGGCGGCTCCAATATGGCGGACGAGTTTTGTGATTATAGTTCGATTCTAATCAAAATTGGTATGTGGGGGTTTTTGGGGTCGGAGATCATGATTATTTTTATCAAAATCCACGAATTCAAGACGGCGACACCAAGATGGCGACGTGTTTTGTTATTATGACCCGATTCCATTCAAAATTGATAGTTGGGATTTTTTGGGGTCGGAGATTATCAATTTTTGTCAGAATTAATTAAGACGACGGATTTCATGAATGACTGAAAAGAATTGAATGAAAATGTTTAAGAATAATTTTAGGACAAGATTTTATACAAATGCACTAAAAGTTGAAAAGGGAAACATTCTCAATTGAATGTTGATAGAAAGATTTTCTGTGAATTGAAAATCCACGATTAAAATGAAGTTATTTTTGTGAATGTCTAACAGAAAACAACTACTTCCCCGGCTAAAGCCACGCTGGACATTGAACTACATCTGATAGATATTCTGAAAAGGCCCTAACTCAAAGAAAAATCTGAAATTGAAAATTTGCATTTTCATTCAGATAGTTATTTGATTTTCTATTCCAGTCTTAATTAAGAACTCATAAAGATGAATGAGGCAAAGAAGAATGTTTTCCAAAAGAGAGTATTCACCAGAAATCATTCGTAACATTGACGCAGGAGAGACATCGCATTCACTAGGTCTTCAATACATTTTTGTCGACGAAAATCTATTTCACGCTTCCACGATCATCAGGAAGACCGGAAGAAATGGGAAACACATTTTCAAGAAGCAATCTCACTTTGCAAAGATGGAAAAAGTTAGAATCATTTCTTTTGGAGAGACACTTTGAAATTAGTGTTTTTTGACATTAAAACCTGTCATGGGGTATGATAGATTGATTTGTTAAAAAAACAGGTTAAAATCAGATGTGGAATCATTTGCGACTGAAAGATAAACTTAAGTCACTATCTTCCATCGTCAAGATAACCTCTTGTGGGGTATTCATGTTGAAAAGGAAAACATTCTCAATTGAATATTGATAGAAAGATTTTTCTGTGAATTGAAAAATCCTTTTCAACATGAATACCCCACAAGAGGTTATCTTGACGATGGAAGATAGTGACTTAAGTTTATCTTTCAGTCGCAGATGATTCCACATCTGATTTTATGAACATCCTGTTTATATTTTCAACAAATCTTTGCACTAAAAAGGTTAATATAATTTATTTATTTGTTTGACCTAGGCTATTCTGTAAGTAGCATATCAAAAAGCTTGCCGCGAATATAAAATAGATATTCTTGCACAACATTTTGAATCTGCTACTCACAGTAATAACCTATATCATAAGACGGAAATAAGTTCAGAAACAACACAATAAGAGCGGCTTAAAATAATATATTTTACAATAAAAATCTATTGTATCCCGAATCTATATGCGGAGGTTGCAACACTGAACGATCAAGCTAAGAATGAGTCACTGACTATTATTTCCGTCTTACGGTATAGGTCAAACAATTATTTTTCCCTTTTTAGTGCATTTGTATAAAAAATAAAGGCTTGTCTTAATTTTTTTTAAATTTTCATTATATGTCAAAAGAAGAAAACATATGTCTCGGACTCACGGTAAATTATAAAATATATTATGGAAAAAATAAGGTATTCCATTTGAAAAAAAAGTTTTGTTTCAATATCATCGATTTTTGAAATTTTTTCATCACATGCCGCATTGGTTCCATTGTTATTCTCGACATTGGAAATCTCTCACTGATTACAAAGATTATTTAATGAAGCTATAACTGTTTAAAAATGAAAGGGTGCACAGGAATACACTACATTTCACTTGGCAATGATTTTTCATGTAAAAATATCTTATATATGAACTTGAAACGTTCGTTGTTCGGTGCACTCCTTCGTGATAACACAAATACATACATAATGTCATGATATACTTGCTAGAATCTTGCTGATAAGAATAAGGTCACAGCCATATCATATGCGTTATCTATAATGTTTGCTTTAAAAATATCATTAATTGTCACAAGAGTTGCATTGTATACAGTGAACGTCGTATATCTCAATAAATTGTAGGACCCCCACACAGCATTAATGTTATATTAACAAAAAGATAAAACTCTTCATTTCAAGTAGTAAAATACCAACTTTCTTTTAAACAAATTATTCTGAATTTTTATCTGAATCTTCACTGCCACTGATAAATACATTCAAAACAAAGAATATGGTATCCTCTTGATACTTCATGTACCAAGTATAAAGTATAATATGAAAAGAAACCTATGTATAGTTTTAAGCCTGTAGAGTGTTTTAATTTTGAAATGATTACGATGTGAAATATTTCTTGCTTCGTAAATATAGGAAAACTGGTTTGTTTGAAGTGTATTTCAAATTATTTTTAAATCCTCAAAATGAGATGTCCATTTTTCGATGAGAAATGCTGCTTCCTCAAATATCATTGCTATCAAGTGCTTTTCCGGTGACCTCGTATTAACGAGACTGTTTAATCTACACAAAATCGATCGTTAATGACCCCTATCAACGTTCAATTTCTCTATTAATGCATAATTGTGATATATGCAACCAAACATACACCGAAATCGACCATTAATAGGTTCTGTATTAATGAATCATTGTGGTATAGGCAATTAAACATACACGAATTCAAATATCTAATCATATTACCTTCGCGCTGTCAAATGTATGTATTTTAAAATCCAAATATTGTAGATTTCCTCCTAGTTGAAGCAAATGGATATCGAAAATTTCACGTTGACCCCAGGAACGAGGTCGACAAAAAATGTTTGTGATCAACTCGTATATTAAAATGGCGATTAATGATCACGAACATTAAAATATCTCGATCATTAATCGCCACCATTAATACACTAGTTGATTAAATAACTATTATTTTTTCGGTATCATTAATTTTGTACATATAAGCACAGCCTACCATAAGAATAATATAGGCAAACCTTCGAAAAATAATTAATGTTACGGAATATTTCGAATAGTTTAAGTTAATTTGCCATTTGAAGAATGCTTTTCATTGACAACTTTGACCAACTTTTTTGCACACCCAGTATATATTCGATGTATGTGAAATGAGCAGGTAATTCGTTCAATAATCACAATCGAGTCAGTGCGTCCTGATGAAAGTGTTAGTTCACATGAAGAGTACTGTGTTCGGGAGGTAGCACCTATCGCTTCTACCCAATGCGAATAACTCAAAAACGGTTCATTTTGGTTACCCAGTGAAATCAGTTATAAATCATGGGAGTATTTCAAAAATGGTGCAAAGTACAGTGAGTCTCATTGAATAGAACGAAAGTTATGTCATGGTGAAGTGCCTCAAGAATAAAAATACATTGCCGGATTGGTCGAATGTCCTATACCTAGCCTAAAAATGTTCTACCTATCTCCAAATATTTGTGATAATACTCCAGAAAAAACATTAAAACCAGCATTTAGTATGAGTGTTCATGGGAACGAGCAGATTGAAAATCGCACCAAGAAGGCTATCTGCTCCTACTGGGCATGCAGGAGAGACTTCGGTAAGACGTGGAGCTTGACACCAAAAACCCTACATTGGATATATACGGCGATAATTCGCCCGACGCTAACATACGGGTCCATCGTTGGTAGAAGTTCTGCTAGGACTGCCACCTCTGCAACTAGTCATTGAACATGAAGCCATGCGTACTGCCTACAGACTCCAAGGTACAGGCCAATGGATTGGCACGAGAGCAGACCATGGACACTCCAATATTTGGAACAAGGCAAAGGCTGTCCAATCCCACAAATGGAAAGAGATATCATCCCGCTGGTTCTGAATTTTAAAAAGGCCAAAAACCAAATTTCCAAAAAAAAAAAGTCAGCCTCATATGGGCACCTGGACCCACAGGTGTTCCTGGAAATGAAGAGGCCGACAGAGTAGCCAAGATTGGATCGGGAAAGACTCCAGTCGAACCGGAACCGATCTTGGGAATACCCAATAGCATGGCCATCTCAAAGATGGAGGGACTGCTGCAGAAGCAGTTCATCAAAACATGGCAGGAGGCGCCATGCATGAGGCAATCGAAGCTCCAAATAAAGGTGCCTTCGAAGAAACTGTCAAGAGAGATCCTGTCACTCAACAGACGGGATATCAGGACTGTGACTGGGCTCCTAACGGGATACAATCACCTGAACAGGCACTTGGAACTCATCGGGATCACAGATGATCCCTTTCGCAGATGGTGCCTGGAAGATGACGAGACATCGTCGCACCTCCTTACTGAGTGCCCCGCTCTGGTACACCAGAGGGAGATCAACCTGGGTAGCATAATTCCGACTCAGAAGAGATTCAGCTGAGGTAACTGCTGAGTTTCGTCAGAGAAATCGGCATGCCCAGCTGATTCTCAGATCGCACAATGGGCCCATGTAAGGAGGACTACGTGCACGGGTTCTCCGGAACCAGCCCATCATATGCACAGAAGAAGAAGAGTGTTCATGGGTCAAGCATAGGTTTTCATTAAAAAAATATTTATAAAATGTGCCACAAATAATATTTGGTGCATTTATTTTTAATTTAACACGTTAACCGCCACGTGGCACGCATTGGTACACGTCCCACACTTCTTCCCTGGCAACATGTACGAATCGTGTTGTGGAATGCTAGCGGACCACGTGGTGAAGTCACAAAGAGATTTTGTTGTAAGATTATTATTGCGTTTCCTCAATCTGTGTTTTTGAGACCACGAATAATATTTTTTCGTTACTATAGTTGGAATTTTATTTGTATTAATCAAAAAATGATTGGCAGTTCGGCATAATCAACCATTATTGTAATTCAGTTTATTTATTAGCGACTTGTGGGGCTAAAAATCCCAAACAAAAAATCACACGTATAAATATGGATAGCCCCTTAACAACCTCAAAGGGCAAATGGGGTGACTCTGACAATGAAACCAGTGATCCTTTTTCTACGTACGAAGGTGAGTCATATTCTCTCGAGATTCGGTCAGCAACCACGATAGCAGTTTATCGTCTACTTTTTCAGATGCCGATGATGTTCCAACCCTTGTGTAATGGGCAGAAGTTATTGGTTTCAAACAAAAAACATTTCCATTTACTATCGCATCATGCATTAAAATCCTATCCATTATATGATATTACACATTACTTTTGCTTTTATTCAATAGTTGATGAAATCGTTTCACTGATAACCAACGAAACTAATAAAAATATGAAACTATCTAAAACCTAAAATCCAGAACAGAGACAAATACTGAATGAAAAAAATTTATTTTTGGAATTGGTGGCCACTAAGACCCTTTACAAAAATAATATTGCTGATTGAATTATGTCCAGAAATTATTATTGTTATTGTTTCTGGTATTTATTTCCAAGACGATACCAAAATGTAATAGCTGGAACATTTTCAAAATTAAAAAAAGTTTCCACAAGTAAAAAAGAGAAGCAAAACCGTGCTCCAGATTGAATTCAAAGAACATAAAACTGAAAAATAATGTGAAAGTTCTTTCAAATATGAAGTGGCGGAATCATAAGAAACTGATAATAGAAACAGAAAAGTTAGGAGGAGAAAATTCACAAAAATCTTTAGTTGGTTTAGCTTTTATTATTATGTATTGAAATTTCATCAGATTAATTCATTTCGCTTAAAATATTGGCAAAATAAAAATGCGATTTTTTTAAATCAAAAAATTATGTTCCATCGTAATTGTGTGACGTGGACCACCCGAAAACAAACAGCTTAGTCATGGGTGGTAAACTTGTTGATAAAGTTATTCACAACTTCTTGCAGAGGCAATAAACGTAGTATCACTTGCCTGATGTCGATGAAGTGCTAGGAAAAATAATAATCTACATATGGATGGACGAATTAATTTACCGATTAGTAGTATGTCCCTTATTTGTATTTACAATTTCTTCAGACTCCAAAAGGTCAAGAACAGAAAAATAATTAATAAAAAACCTTCTTAAAGACAAGCTTATTTAAATGCCCCTAAAAGTAAAAAAAATAATTGCTTTGGATGTGTGATGTAGGTTATTTCGTGAATTACAGATTCAAGAGCTTGTCGCGAAAAGTTTCCAGTTCGAATACATACAGGTTTTTATTAATTTTTTTTTTGGGTTTTTTGTAAGTACGCATTTTCGTTAGAGCATCGTCATTATGAGGCCTTTTTCCAGTAAGTTCTGAGCTATCTAGTTATTCAATGAGGAGACCATCTGAAAATTAACTCAATCAATAATCTTCGACTAAATTCATAATCTTCGACCCCAAATACCTCGACTTACCAATTTTGAATAGAAACGGTCCATTATCGCAAAACTTGTCCACCAACTTGGAGCCACCATCTTGAATTTATGAATTTTGACAATAAATTCATAATCTTCACCCAAAACCCCAATACCAATTTTAATCGAATCGGACCATAATTACAAAACTCGTCCGCCATCTTAAATTTGTAAATTTTGATAACCTAACCTACCTACCTAACCTAACCTACCAATTTTGAATCGAATCGGACCATAAACACAAATCTCGTCCGCCATCTTGAAGCCGCCATTTTTTTCTCATTAAAAATCCATAAAACATTGTTACGGGAACTATGAACACCTGCCAAATTTTGTGTTAATCGGACAACTAGAAGTGGGTCAAATTTAATTTGCAAGATTTGATTTCAGACAGACAGACACCAGGACAGGTGAAACTAAATAAAAGCTTGTAAAAAAAGGATAGTTCTTCGATAAAATATAATTTTCACTGCAATTATTTATTATACAGTGCGCGTCAAAATTATGGAACAAATTCGATATTTCGCAAGCCATGTACTTTTGACAAAAATCCTAAAATAGGTCGATTTTTATTTTAAAATGCCGATTTTTTTATATATATTCTAAAGAGGTTATGTCACTGGTTTTGACATGGTGACGTAATCAGTAATTTTTTTAAATTGGAATAGATGTCTTGTGATACCTCATCTAAAAGGCCTTTCAATACTGCATTCAATGATAATAATTAATTAGATATTTTTTTACAGGTTGAACAAAAATTAATATCTTATTTCAATAAGAGAATAACTTTATATCCAACAAAATAGAACAGTTAAATAAGATGTTCGAAATGCCATTCACCAGTCTCTTGACAATAAGCAAATCTACGGACACATTCCTCTTGCACATTGCGAATAACTTCCGGAGTAATTCTGTTAATTTCGATCCTAATTCGATTTTTCAACTCTTGTAGATTTTGCGGCCTATCTACATTGACCTTCGATTTCGAATAACCCCACAAGAAAAAATCCAGGGGCGTAAGATCTGGAGATTTTAGGGGCCACTCTATCAGTCCGCGTCTACCAATCCACCTCCTAGGAAAACAGTTATTCAAAAACTCGCGAACATCGCGTGCATAGTGCGGGGGTGCACCATCTTGTTGCAACCGAATAGTTTCATTTGGTGAGTTAGGATTGTTGGCGTTTGGAAAAATATATTTTCATTATTATAACATTATGATTATGAAATTCTTGTATTGTCATCGGTACTTGATATGTGTGAATGTGGGTGAATATTTACTTCGAAGATTGTATTACATTGTGAGTTATTTAGTTACAAGTAAAGATAATAAAAGCGTGTTAAAAAATTCAAAATTTCACTTTTTTGAGCCAAGGCTCTAATCCCTTAGACTGCCCTGGCAGACTAGTGATTCAGTGCTCTACTACACCAATGGATCCTTTCCAAATATTAATAGTTAGCTATTTCCTAGTCTGAAATGGAAACAAAAGACAATCACAAATGAATGCCATAATAGGCAAGTTAGTGTCAAATAAATGTCAGTTGAACTATCAACAAATATTCTTCACAAATTCTAAGTGAAAAGGTTCTAAAAGTAAACTATGGCTACTTTAAGTAAAACCCAACGCATAGAAATTTTAATTTTTATTGGATGCGGAGATAGAACCAGAACTCAGCAAGAGGTATGCGACTTGTTCAATGCGAAGTATCCAAATAGACCTATCAGTCGTTCAACAGTCAGTAAGATTGAGAAAAAATTTAGAGAAACTGGTCATGTCAAACATATTCCGAATGCTGGACGTCCTAAAATTGAAGAGAACGTGAAACTTGATGTTCTATTGGGTGTAGAGAATAATCCTCACAATACTTCACGACAAATTGCAGCAGACCTTGACATATCCCAAAGTTCTGTTTTACGTATTCTAAAAGAAGAAAAGTACCATCCATACAAAGTACAGCTACATCAACAACTCAATGATGATGATCCTGATCGCCGTGTGGAGTTCTGTGAAATAATGCAGGATTTGTGTAACCGCAATCCACGTTTTATAAAACAAATTCTGTTTTCCGATGAGGCTACGTTTTGCCTAAATGGTTCAGTAAATCGTCAGAATTGCAGATATTGGAGTAGGGATAATCCTCACTGGATGATGAACGGGCATACTCAATACCCTCAGAAAGTCAATGTTTGGGCAGGGATAATAAACGACAGGATTATTGGCCCGTATTTTTTCGAAGGAAATCTCACAGGGGAGCGTTACTTGGAATTCTTAAGGAAATATTAATTTTTGTTTACCCTGTAAAAAAATATCTAATTAATTATTATCATTGAATGCAGTATTGAAAGGCCATTCAGATGAGGTATCACAAGACATCTATTCCAATTTAAAAAAATTACCGATTACGTCACCATGTCAAAACCAGTGACATAACGTCTTTAGAATATACATAAAAAAATCGGCATTTTAAAATAAAAATCGACTTATTTCAGGATTCCTGTCAAAAGTACATGACTTGCGGAATATCGAATTTGTTCCATAATTTTGACGCGCACTGTATGAATAAAAATTGTATATATTTCGCGTGTGAAAACATTTGGGCGTTTCTCTTATATATTGGAGTTACAGTAAAATCTGTTTGATTTTCAATGTTTTCAATGCCTTACGTAACAGCCAGAAATGTTTGTATTGTGGTTTGCTCAGTGAATCGTTAGCTGGCTATCTGGGACAAGATTCGATCGAGGCCATGCGGGCAGAACAAGCCGTGTTTTTCATCAATTTTCATTCTGCATTTATGCGGGTAATGGTGCTGTTCAAATATCGAAGGCCTAACGCATAGATTATGTTTCATTGCCCCCATTTTTACACCGAGAATAAATCGAAAGGTGCACAGGTTTGCGATGTTGAAGCCCAAGAAATAGCTTTCAAGTATGTATGCCGGTACCTATATCAGAAATAAATAAACCTCTAATATATCTGGTCAACAAAATGGGGGGTAACAGTTGAATCAGATTATATTTCATGAACAAAGGGGTTCCATAAAGAGCCGAAAAACGTTTTTTTTTTGTAGGGTTGCATAATGTCAGTGTGTAAGAAACATTCGCCACTCCCAGCACCTTTTATTTCGTGCATCGATAATGGACAAGACATTCGGGATACGCAAGAACCAAGCAAAATATATCAAGTTTTTGCTATTTTATAAAACCAGAGCTTAATTTGAAATTGTTCCTTATAGTTACTTTTGCTTTCAATCGTTATAATCATACGGACAGGAAATTCTGTTAGTAGTACAAAGTTATAACTTACGTACTAGTATCACTTTTTTTTCAAATTACTAAATATAAAGAAGAGATGAATAAAAAACTAACTTTTCTGATCCTTCATCATTTTTTTGTTGACAAAAAAAATAATTTCAGACATAACATTTGGATTTGAAAACATAAAAAATCCAACTCTGCAACTTAGTTTCCAATTAACATACAAAATCAGTTTGGAAACATGGCTAAATCATTGTGTTTATCATATAATGGCAACTCTTAATTCTAGATCACAGAGAGCCATGAAACTCGAAGGTTCTCACGCCTTTTTTAAATTTCTTCACAAAACCGTTATGCCATGTTGAAAAGGGAAACATTCTCAATTGAATATTGATAGAAAGATTTTTCTTTCAGTCGCAGATGATTTTATGAACATCCTGTTTATATTTTCAACAAATCAACGTTATGCCATATTATTTAACTTTCAACAACGTCCCCAAATCCATTATAAATCCAAATAAGGGGGTTCCTTTGAATCAGGATATTTTTTGGACATTCGAACAAACTCAAGAAAGGACAGTACATCACTTCAAATCCATTATATAGCTAGTAACAAAATGATTATTTGTTAACTTGAATGATCTTATAAAACTTCAACTATATATCGGATTAATTATTGCTGCTCACAAGAGTAACTGGCATTAAAGTAAAACCAGTTTAGTGCTTTGATTAATAGCGTTCTCAGGAGTGTAATAAATCTCATTTGTCAGATATATTGTGATTTATGGTAATGCTATGAAACAATCATAAAACCAAAGAACAATTGTACTACGTGAGGGCCAAAAAGATCTATTGCGCATTTGTAGATAGTCGCTACAAAACCATAATAAAAACGAGTATACATGAACTAAATGGCATCATGAACAGTGATAACAATATTTTTTTGCATTAATCAAAATATCCATCGTAAAACCCCCAAAGGACATTCATAAATATGAATCCAAATAGCATTAAAATTGTTTCTTAACTGAACGGTTTTCGAAAATCTTATTTCTACATTGGCTAATTTGTAAAAAAAATACTTTCTGTTGTCTGAAAAATCAAATTATTTCATAATTGAAATAAATTTTTATTCTCAATGAATTATTCAAATGAAATCATTACCTATCTAGAAAAATGATGGCTTTTTTATGGTTGAACCGATTTAAATAATTAGTGATTTAAAAAGGCGCAGAGACTTTTATGGGGAATATAATTTTCTATAAAATTGGTGTTTTTTTTTCATATATGTACTTCATGGTAGGCATTGTATATCGTCGGTCCCACGCCAAAATCGCGAATGTGCCAATCTCAGATTCTTGACTTTCATGTGTGAAAATACAAATTTCGTACCAAATTCTTCAATGCAGTTAGCATTGAAAAATTTGGTACAAAATTAGTATTAACACACATGAAAGTCAAGTACCTGAAATTTGCACATTTGCGATTTTGACGTGGGACCGACGATATGCGCTTCCTTCTCCGTTGTATGGCAAACTCAAATGCACAGTTTATTTTGTTCAACACATGTATCTCACGCTATTTTGCATTCGCATTTGTGAAACAAAGCACACCATTTTCCTTGAAGACACAAGCAACCGTTTAGAGTAAACACACGTTGCAGCTTTATTCTTATGCATTCGATGCATATGTGCCGTTTTCTCGAATACTCAGCGTGGGTGTTTTGCTATGGGTAGGAATTGCCATTTTGTATTGAATTGGTACAAGATCGATGAATGGGAAACAATTGCCATTGTTCTTACTTCTGGTACCGTGACATTGAAATATTTTGTGGAAAATGCTAATGAACACACACAGTACACAGTTAAGAAAGAGTTGTTAATTTCAACAATATCTAGTTTTGTTGAAAAAATGTTGCTAAAATCAACAACAATTAATCAGGAATTCACTACTCAAATTACTCCGTCTGTAATTAAATTCATCCATTGTCAATTTTCACTGATTTTTTGTCAGTATGTCTACCTCATTGTCGAAATCTTCAAATAGAAAATTGCTGCAGTAACAACTTTATTTTGCAAATATTTTCGTGACTTAAAACAAAATAACGAATGTTCTTGCAAATTCAGAATATTGAAATCAAATAGGTATTCACATCAAATATGTATTCATAGCTATGAACAGTTTGCGGAATCGACAATTTTGTTTGTTGAACAACTAATATAGTCAAAATGCAAATTGTTGAATTACAAAAACTGTTGGTGGTATTGTGCAATAAATTTGTGGAATTTATCCTATTTCGTTGTGAAAAGGGAATTTGATTAAACAGCGTGCAGCTCAGACTTGGTGTCTTATAAAAAAAATCCCATTATTGATATATGATATAATCAACATATTTTCAGTTGAACAGTCTGAGAAGTTTGAAGTTATATTGATTCTAATAGAAATCACAAGTATTGTATTCTGTCCTGTGAGTTCTGGCTTGGCATCGAAGTTGCAAGTATTGATTGAAAATCATCATGAATTATTTTTATCTCGTATGAATCATCATCTTATTCCTAAACATCATTTGATGATACATTATTCAGATATAATTAGGAAAATGGGTCCGCTTGTTGGTTTATGAGATTTGAATCTAAACTTGCTTACCTCAAACATTTGATTCATAGTTTGAAAAACTTTAAAACTGTTTGCAAAACTCTCTCGACAAGACACCAAACTCATATGTGGAATATCTGGAGGAATATTAACCTGTCATTGAAACCAATATATGGCAAAAGCTTTTTGAAAAATATAAAAATATGATGAACTTTATAAAGAAGAGTTGCAAATTTTATTGAATACCAAATTACTGAACTTGAAGTTTACTAAAAGTGTAAAAGCTTTCGGGAGTACTTTAGGCTCAACAGTTTTGTGATTACTGAAATGAGTAATACATGTGCCCTATATTTTTAAAATATTTGCAATTTGTGTCATGCCACCAATAACCCAATATTTTTGTGTGAGTGTTGGTTTACAAAATGCTTTGATGACAAATCTCAATCTTACATAGTAGAAGAATCAGAAAGATTCAATTACAAGTTGATAAGTCTTAAAATTTGAAGCATCTGGTTGCATATGATTTGAGTTTGCCATATAAACAGAACTTTATTGTATTGTGCCGAAATATGAAATTATTTTGGAATAGTGACTTGCATTGTGAATTTAGGCAAACATTTTTTTCGGTGTTATTACATTTTATTACTCGTACCTTTTTAATTTTGCATTCAACTCTTCTGCCGCGTAGGGTAGAGAGCAGTAAGTGCAAGAAAATGATTTTGAGTTTGCCAATTTATATATTTTTTACCCGACTGCGGCAAAGCCAAAAGGACGGTTATGTGTTTGACCTGTGTACATACATACAGGTCAAACACATAACTGTCTTTTTGGGCTTCGCCGCAGTCGGGTAAAAAAAATATAAATTGGCAAACTCAAAATCTTTATTCTTGCACTTACTGCTCTTTACCTTCACGCGGCAGTGTTATTCATTATAATAAATTTTTTTATATTAATCCACCAAAGGATTATGAAGCTGGCATTCACTCATTGTGTTACTTTATGTTTATTTGTACATTTCTTCACATAATGATGTTAATTTTATTTATCGACATTCAACTGTTATTTATTATAATAGAGTATTTATTTTTTCATAATAGAAGCATTAAAATATTCTAATGTTATATATTCTTGATTTATTAAACCATCCCTCCTAAAAAACTATATTACCAACAAATATTAGATATTTTCACAAAGAAAAAAATAGTGAAAATGAATACTAATTGACGTTATTTGAAAAAAATATTATTTATGTTTTGACAAGAAATAAAAGGCAATAAAACTTTTTTCTGTGTAGTATGAAAAACTAAAAGAAAAGAATTGACAAAATTTTATTTTAACAACAACATAAAGAGAATGAGATTCCAACAGCATGAGGTTTACAAAATAATGAAAACTAGTAAAGGAATCGACAATATTACAATGTTAATTTCACTAAAATATTATGTTAATTCATTGAAAAAAGTTAATGAATTACTTCACTGTGAAAACATGTTTGGGCCAGCTTAACAAAAAAAAGGTGAAAAAATAGCAACTTAATGTTGTTGATGCACCACTGATTTTGTAAAATCGCCTACAGTCTAATTGTGGCATTTACTTTGCTGAATTTGTTAAATAGCAAAAATGTGTGTGAAAGCCACAAATGTGTAAATCTGAACTTCCTCAATATCGAAATTTGCCAATTTCACCAATAATACTAGTGGACCTCCTGTGTTTCTTATTTTTTGTTATTGCAACAACTCTTTTCCAACAGTGTAAGCTACTTTCCATCTTTCAGGAAAGGTGTGTTCCTCGATGGATTTATAGATGATCATAGCTAGCGGTACTTGTATACTTCATGAACATTTTTTTATGAAACATGATGGTAATCCGTCCGGGCCATTACCTTTGTTTTCATCTAAATCTGAGAGAATGTTTTGGATTTGTTCCATAGACACGGTTATTTTGATTATTGAACATGTATCATTTTGTGTATGTATATGTGTTGCTTGTTCATACGGCTGAAAGACACTTCTGAAAAATTTTGAGAAGAGCCTGCAGATATCTGCCCCATCTGCTGATTCATCACCTAGTTTCATTTCATTGGGAATGTTTTTATTTTGGTTAGTTTTGGATACAAAGTACCAGCATTTTTTAGAGTTATTTGGTATATCGTTTTAAACTGAATTCGCAGTTTTTATAGCCATTGCGAATCATTGGCTTGGATCTGCATCGCAATTGACAGAAAAGTTGGTAGTCAAAATGGGAGCTAAATTTTTCCATTTATTGTGAGCTTTGGATTTTTAGAAAATCATTTTTATGGTATTTTCTGTGAAGTAAACAGGAAACTGATTGAATATTCTTTTTTTTGTACGAAAATATCTATTAGATGATATATTTTTTCATAGAATGCTTCCAAACAACTATTCACACCATCACAGGATTCAAAATACATAACCAATTGATATTCGAAATTTCCGTATTTCCTGAAGTTATTAGTAGGCTTCTGGTTCGACTGCAGGGTTTTTAGGGTGGATAAAGCAATGCTGAATTCATTACATCTAAGATGTGAATCCTCTTTCACTAGAGGCTCGATAATATAGCTTTATAAGTTGCCATTATATATCATTTATAAAACTTTATGCGCAATCAGAGGTTCTCTTGTGTTACTTGGGAATGCAATTTAATTAGAGATCATATTCAAGGAATGTTTCATAACTCGACTTTCATGAGACATCATACTGATTTCTACACACGCTTTATTAGCTTCACCTGTAGAAAGAAAAAATCATTCACATTAGATTTGGTGAAGTCACATTTAAAATCCCTAATTTACATTTCAAAGATTTGGTGAATTCACTTGTATGGTTTGAGTACTTTCAACAGAAGTTATGTACAAAAGACCTTAGGATGAGGTACGGAGACCCCCCCTACAATCTAGTTTCACCAAAAGTTAATGAAGATTTCTCATGTGGACTGAAAATTTACAAATAAAATTTTAGTTTGAAAAAAAACACGCTTTTGTAGCGATATGAACTGCAAACTAGAAAAAACTGCAACAAATGGCTGATAAACGAGAAAATTCCAAACAGGGTTATAGGAAATACATTTCCAATCGATTGGGTATAGAAATTCTCGAAATTCAAGCACTCAGAGTATTTTTCTTATTAAATTTCGACAATGGCTATGAACAAGCGAAACACGTACCGTGTTCGATAAATCTGGATTTTCCATGCGAATCTTCGATATAATCTGAAAAACTCATGCACGGTTTGACCTAGAAGAAAATTACTTATCAGATAAAGGAATATCTTGGGAACGAAGAGATGGAGATAAATAAACACGAAACAAAAGCTCGAAAAAGCGTTATCCTAATATAAAGACTTATTCAACGCTCAAGTTTATTTTCAATTAGTATTTGGAAGTTTCAATTAATTTTCCGAAAAATTAGTGTGGATTATTTTCTTGTCTGTTTCAGCCAAAAACTCCAGTGAAATGTGTCTGTATTCAAGATCAAAATGATGTTACCTCTTTTATGAAAATGTATATCAGGTAGATTTTTCGAATTTAATGAAAGTTTAAATTAGTATCTCAAGGGCAAACTCCTCGTTTGTATTCAAAGCATTCTCTGTCCTGTGTCTTAAAACTCAATCCAAGACTGAAGAAGTCGTAATTAAGTTGGAATTGAAAGAAAACCGGAGAGAGTTAGCAAAAAGTTATGAATGCTAAAGACAAACGAAATGAGTAAGTATGAGATATAGAGTTGAGACAAAAAACTAATTATACATTTCTTACAGGTATAAACGTATGCGAGAACTGATTGAGTTTCTCACACGGTCATGAGGGGCATCAATACCATTGAAAATATCGGTAAGGCCATTTTGAAAAATACAATTTCAGTTATAGGATAATTTGATTGAGTTAGCAAAATTGCGGGCTTGAAAATATAGTTATTCGGATTTCTCAAATAATGCAACTAATTTGAATGGCATAGTAACCCAGATTTTTACAATAATCGGCCGTTTGAGCCTACCATGAACATATTCTACTATTAGCATATTGCAATCGCCTACTTTGTAACGCACTTTCACTCATGACAAATTTTAAATATTACCATTAATGAATTATACAAAAATTATCATATGTGCCGGTGCAAATACTTCATTTCACTCAATGACAAAAGAGCAAATACATTTTTGGTCTGTAATGTAAAAATATCACCCATTTTACATAACGGCTTCATCTCATTTCAAGCCAGATAAAATATAGCAGGCTTATCGCGAATGCCAATGTAAATATTCTGGCAAAATCGCCCACAATAAACAGAATTCGGCCTTGACTTTAACCTACATTTTTTTCGCGAACACTTGAATTGTGCATATGTGACGTATTTGGCTCTAGTAAATGAGATTATATCGAATGACATGAGCTACGGGAAAATGACGGCATTTCAAAGAGAATTTAGTTATTTAGGAGATTTATATCTTGATATGAGTGTAATAGGAACCGCAAATTGTATTACCTATGCCATATTCCTTAAAATACATGATGGCGTGAAAATTAATATTAGTGTTGCTGATGATCATCAATTATTAATATAAGTTTTATTTGATGTTTGTATCCCTTTGTTTATAAAAAACAACAGCTTGTCGAGTTTGACAAGTTTTGTCAATAATAGAAATATAATTCAAACTGAAAGTTGTCAGTTCCTTTGAAACCACAATTTATGTAGAACAAATGATTTTCTAACACAAAAAATAATCACGATAAGCATTGGAGCTTACATTTGGTCCTTCGAGGCGGATCAACAGTCGTAAACTGTAATAGCAATAAATTATCAGAAACGAACAAATCTCATATGAAAGGATAATACAGGAAAAACAAAAATTATGAATTCATTTTGAAACATCACGGTAATTTGCATATCAAGGAAAACTTTCGAATAAAATGTGTAGGGCTCCAAAAAGTTTATCAAACGACATACAGTTTACCAATATTGGTATGAAAATGGAAGTTAGATATTTTTTTTCGATCTTTCAAGAGCCACCGTTTTAAACTACCGACCGATTTGGCATATCTTTAAACATAGGTATTCTTGGGTTAGGGGAACAATGATCAGCAAAGATATACCAAAAGGCATGAAGTCCGCCATAGTTAGTATTCTTGGGTTAGGGGAACCATGATCAGCAAAGATATACCAAAAGGCATGAAGTCCGCCATAGTTAGTATTTCTAAGAAAGATACCTGAAATGCTAAAAAATCTGCGGGTGTAATGATTAATTACCCAATGAAAATTTAAACAGATTCAATTGGGCATTATGCAATTTTGTGTTTTCTTGAATCAAACCATTTTTTTATCTTTCATTCATACATAAATCAGTTGAAAGGAAGGAATGTCGAGGGGACTGCTAAAAATGGAAATTTAATGGACATAGCCCTCAAAGAAAATTGTTAACCGTAGACACGTGTTTCGGGCTTTCTTTGAGGGCTATGTCCATTAAATTTCCATTTTGTTTTTAATAGTCCCCTCGATATTCCTTCCTTTCATCTGTATAATCCTGGACTCGGATGTCACGCAGGAAGCTATAGCTGCCTCCGTGGTGACGTTGGTTGTTGCCCTGGAATGCAGGGTCTGCTAACCGAAACCACAAATGTGCGGCTGGCTTCAGTTTGTTGACTCCGTTGATTTGTCGTTCACTATCAAGTGTAGTTCATCCTTGCACTTGTTCACCTTTCTGATGGGGGCCGAAAGCCCGAAACACGTGTCAACGGTTAACACTTCTCTTTGAGGGCTATGTCATTAAATTTCCATTATGTTTTTAACAGTCCCCTCGATATTCCTTCCTTTCATCTGTATAATCCTGGACTCGGATGTCACACAGGTAGCTATAGCTGCCTCCGTGGTGACGTTGGTTGTTGCCCTGGAATGCACGGTCTACTAACCGAAACCACAAATGTGCGGCTGGCTTCTGTTTGTTGACTCCGTTGATTTGTCGTTTACTAGCAAGTGTAGTTCATCTTTGCACTTCTTCACCGTACTGATGAGGGCCTAAAGCCCGAAACACGTGACTACGGTTAACACTTTTCTTTGAAGGCTATGTCCATTGAATTTCCATTTTATAAATAAGTTTAACATTTCATTTGTTCTCAATTGATATCTTGTGAAATATATATTGGGCCAATTAGATTATGTAACGAATGGGACAATAAATATTTTTTATTTGGATTTCGATATTAAATATGTGTCCAGAAAAAAATATATTCTTTTGCATGCACCTCGAGTTTGAACAAATTCGCAAACATTTTTAATTATAAAGCATGTTGAATGTCACAGTTGGACTATTTTTACGACAAAGGTAATAAAAATTCGATAGCTAATGACCTTGCAGTTCTAAATAGATCAAGTTGGCTGACATTCCTCAGAGGTACTTCACTCTAAGTGACGTTCAGATGAAATGCACAACTGATATAGAACTTGTTATTCAGAATGAGAGAAACGTCAGATGTCATGAATAATTTGTTCTTGTAGGCGGTATTGTTAGCAGATCAAAAACTATATACGTGAGGACTTGCCTAACTAATTCATTTATCTATTTTACAATACTCGCACGCATGATGATGAAATTGAAAAATTGGATGAGGTCTGATCAATGTGAAACATTCCATATAGGGCGAATATATACAAAATTATTGAAAAATGTATTGAATACCTTCAGGATTAGAGCCTGAAAAATATTTTAACAAACATTTGTATGTGACAACTTATACAAAGTGACGGAAAAGTAAAATATAACCAATACAGGAACAACAAAAATAATATAATGTATAAAAAAAATAACAAAACACTAGAAAATGAGTCGTATAAAGACGAAGGTGTTTTATGAATTCTGTAGATATGGAATGAGAAATATTGAAGAAAACAATATTTATCACATTCCACCCCTTTGGAGGACTGATTTGTTTTTCTCCATTGGGCACCTGCATCGAGTTGAAAATGTGTCACTCATTGTTCAGGACATCGCCCCTTTTCAAAATAGACTGGGGTAACCAAACGTAGAATGTTGAAAGTCTTGGCCTTTTCAGAATATTGTTTGTGCACAAGCCTCAACTTCCATTATGTTTCTTTCGTACACTTCGTACGTGTACCTATAACCCGTGAATATTAAGGTTTCAATGCATTATTTTATTCGTTTTCCAAGGCCTTATCTCGAATATCGTGTTTTGTTGGTCAAAATTGTATAATTTATAAACTAATTTCGTGGATTGATACAAGTCAGTGTGTACGACGCTGGGATACTGTAAAATAATCATCACCAATGGTGCAGTGACATGAAAGAATAATTTCGTATGCAGTTCAGTGACAACGAGTGTTTTTAACCATGCTACAGAGAATATGCAGTAAATCGTCCTGTTGCAGTTGACGGAGACGTCCTAAACCTACTGAATTAAGAAACTTAAGTTACAATAAGTAACCCTGTTTTAGAACATCCCGTTCCTTCAGAATAGTTGAGGCTTTGGGCGGCGCGTTTCTAAACAAAAAATTGGGTATTTTTTTTAGTAATATTAATAAATTTTCCTAATTTTTGTGGTAGGGACGGACAACCAACCTATTTATTTTCCGAATATTTCCTGAATATTTATATATATATATATATATATATATATATATATATATATATATATATTGTTATGATGTGTTGTATTTGTTAATATAACTATTAATATAATCATTTTTATTTATCTGCTTAACAAATACCTATCACAACAATAAACTCCGGCTATGATGCTCTTACCCCTTTTCAATACACTATTTACCTCTCTTTTATTACCTTTCTCCAGCTAGTTGGTACGCCTATGTAGAGATGATCGTCTCTATCTCAGGAGGATTGCAGTTGCGTCATCTAGTTGTTTTGCTTGAAGTCAATGTACTGTTTTTATGGAAATATAGCTTGTAATATGGTCAAATGATAAATAATGAGTCCAAAATACAGTTAAATGATTGTTCTTTTATTCAAATCAATTCTTAAAATACCTATCCCTGCGATATCTACCTTATTAATAAATATTGTTCAACCAATCAAATCGAACACCATCAAATAAACTTGCTCTTGCGCAATCAAAGGACAATGTAAAATACATAATCAGAGGTTATATTGATATCATAATAATGAATAAGGAAGAAAGTTCACCACTATGAATAGATGTTATTGAAAATAAACCAAGAAGTATCTGACCCGAATATTATCACTTTATTTAGTTTTTGTTGATAAAATACCTGTTGTAAGTTCAGCTTGTGCACTCACGCGAGTCCTGGATTACTCTGTGGCTATTGGAAGTGAAGTTGCTAACGTTGAGCCCACTTGGTGCTGGTTACATAATGTACGGGAAATCTAATCTGAATTGGAGGTAAGTTGTTGCTTGCTCGAATATGTGCCTGGTTGTTTCTTGATTTGGTTTTTAGTGGCCAATTGCAGTTATACTTCTGTTGTCAGCTTATTTGCGTTGATTTTTTTCATAAATTTTCATCACGGCTTCTCTCCAAAATTTTATTTTTCGACTGCTTATTTTCCTCTTTCCCTGGCAACCATCACTTTTTGTTCTCCAGTACAAATTTTCACTGTACACTCTTTTTAAAAATTTTTTTTTTTTTTTTTTTTTTTAATTATCATTCTTTAGATTATGTTTTGCTATTTGAATTCATAATTTTATTTGTGGATTTTAATTTCTATACTTTTATAGGTTGTGCAAATTAAATGGATTGTTGGAAACATAATGATGATAATATAAAAGCTCCACTGCTAAACTCTTGGATCATCTGCGTTGACTATAAGATGGCCAAAGGTTTCAGAGATGCAAAGTACACAGAAAAATTGTAAAAACAATCATAGCAGGTATTCATGTAATGTATAAATATCATTATATAATTATTATTTTTATATTTAACAAATTTTTCATATAATAATATACAGTGTGACCCATTTGAAATGAAACCACCCCTGTAGAAAACGCATTTTTCAATCATTCTCGAAAAAATTTTTTTTTAATATTAAGCATCAAAAACTGTATCTTGACACAAATTTTCATAACTTTAGTTTCATTTCCAAGGCACTCTATGGTTTTTTTTCTTCGTCAAAAAGGGCAAAAGTTTATTGGGCAATTTTTGTTTTGAATTTTGACTACACCACTGGATTCGTAGTCATTGTACATGGAAACCATCAAAATTTCATAAAAAAATATTGGTTAACAACGAAGTTACAACAACTTTAATTTTGGAAACAAAGTATTTGATTATAATAATGTTTATTTAGATAATAGACATATTTAAAATCTGGCAACACTGCCGATATAAAGTAGAACACCAGTGAATTTGTACAGCGAAAATCCGAAGTCAATAGCTCATTCCGTTCTACAGTTATAACTCCTGAAAGTATGGTAATGAGAGCGATTTGTGGTGGAAGTGATTTTGTAATACAAATCTGACTACGCCACTGGATTTGTAAATTAAATTTCCCTAAAATAATTTATTTATGTTTAGGTTATAAATGTATTCGGAAATAACAGGAAATTAAAAATTCATTCTCAAGTTATGCAGTCTTCCATAGCCGTTAAAAACGAAATGAACCGAATCAAGTTTTAAAGTATCAAAATTATTTATTGAATAATAAAACAGAAAGCAGGACAAAAAATGTTCCTTTTAAATTCTGCAAAACTCAATTGAAACAAGCTTTTAGAGAAGGTATCAATTATTTGAGGAAAGCTGAACTAATACATTAGGCATAGGTATTGTACTAAATCAATAGTAGGCTGTGATTTAGTACTCCACAAATCGCTCACATTACCATACTTATAACTGTAGAACGGAATGAGCTATTGACTTCGGATTTTTGCTGTACAAATTCACTGGTGTTCTACTTTGTATCGGCAGTGTTGCCAGATTTTAAATATGTCTATAATCTAAATAAAAATTATAATCAAATACTTTGTTTCCAAAATTAAAGTTGTTGTAACTTCGTTGTTAACCAATATTTTTTTATGAAATTTTGATGGTTTCCATTTATAACGATTACGAATCCAGTGGTGTAGTCAAATTTCAAAACAAAAATTGCCTAATAACTTTTGCCGTTTTTGACAAAGAAAAAAAACCATAGAGTGCCTTGGAAATGAAACTAAAGTTATGAAAATTTGTGTCAAGATACAGTTTTTGATGCTTGATATTAAAAAATATATTTTTGAGATTGACTGAAAAATGCGTATTTTACAGGGGTGGTTCCATTTTAAATGGGTCACACTGATATATATATATATATATATATATATATATATATATATATATATAAGAAAAATAGTTTCTTCTATTCCATTAAAGATACGTTCGCTCGATTCGAATATTTTAGGAGGCATCGAATGAACCAACTCATTAATGAAACAACTCCAACAAACAACGTCATTCATTACTTCGGTTGCTGTTCGATCCAGCAACTACTATAAATATTGGTAGTTGATGCATAAACAGTGAAATATGTTCAAGTGCTTTTGATTTATACGTCGGATCAAATGCCAAACCGGATTAATGACTTACCATTCACAACACCATTGACCTATAACAACCTCCATAATTACTGGTTTTGTATTGCGTGGTTATTGGAAAGGAGTTAATGAATGATATGAAAATTGTGTCAGTCGAATGAGAAGCAGAGAAATTAAATGAGACGTGACGTATAACTATCAACCTTCTACTATGGATAATATGAAATCGATATACTTGGTAAACATTAGTGACCTGGAGTCTTCTTCTATAAGATCGTTTTGTTGGGAAAATATTCAAGATTCAGTGATGATTGAAACAACTGAACTGGAAAAAATTGTCTGAGAAATTCTTTCGCGTATGTCATGATGAATATCATCATTTTTGGTATACCATGGTGAATATCCTCATATCTGAATCTTTGGCACGTAGCCATTGACAATGCTTTCATATGGCATAATTATCACGTTTATACTTAGCAATTCTCAAGTTTTTTGTTGATAACCTTTATTTGAACTGATCATTTGATTTTGGTTGTCAGTTGGACTTTATTCGTGACCGGATACTTTTATTAGTACAGTGTCATTTTTCTACGAAAATAGCAGTTTCTACTTTATCAAATGTTGGGATGTTGAATTTAACAATTTTTTCTCGTCTCTGGAGAAGAAGTTGAGTGAATTCTGAAGAATATATAAATATAGTTGAAGTTTAATATGACCATCAAATAAATACGTTCTCGGTTATCCCGTTACCGAGTTATCCCGTTTTCACGTAATACCATTTTCGAGCTATCCCGTTTTCTCGAAAAAAAATTGCCGTTCTCAAGTTATGAGCTTACCAACACAGACATTCATTTTTATTATATATTCCTGAAAACTTTTCCAGGACAAAGAAATGTCCAATAACTTTTCTAAATATCATTTCTTTCCCTAAAAACCTTATTAGGAGTATTACAAACATTCAAAACAATAATTAGCCAAATCGGTCCAGCCGTTGTTTTTATAAAATGAAAAAACTGTTACCTGACAGGGATTCATTCCTGTGTCCTTCTGCTTGGTAAGAAACAGTGTAACCGCTGAGCTAATCCCTCTTCGGTAATAAATGACTCTATAGTCATTTTCTAGGCCACATTTCTTATATACCCGAATTTTTTTTCCCGAATTCTTGGGCTATGACGAACATTAAAAAAAAATAGCCAAATCAGTCCATCCGCCCTCACGTTTTACTCTCACAAAGAATCGAGATTAATTTTTATTATATAGATAATCAATAACGAATACTTCATACACATTCAGTTAGAATTATATATCAGCCGTCCACCCTGTACAACAGCGACACTGGCTACCTCGCATACTAATTAGCCAGCAATAAATGTGACTTCCGTCGATCATTGAATGTAAATTGTATGTGCTATTCTATTCAAGTTGCTACGTTTATACAACTACATGTTTCCTAGACATCAATCCATTCAATTATTTTCAAGTCATTAACATTTTCTCTACTTTGATATAATGGAACAGATTAATTGAAAAAAAAGACGAATACCATTGTGAATAATTAATTTTCATTAACAGAATGAAGGAATAACATTTCTCAAAATGGTTTTCAGGAATGTAGTTCAGAATGTTATCGTCTTAAAAAAAAACACAATTCGACTCAAACTATCATTTCAACAACACATGTAATCGTAAAATACCAAAGGAAAACTAGAGAAAAATCTATAAATATTACAATTCTGACATTTTGTTCAATCTTGGAAGAGGGAAATTTAGTTGGAATGCGTGAACAGAGAAGCTCCGACTACCTATCCCATTAGTTAGTTTCTCCAGTCCGTGAAATGATAGTTTATTATGGATTTCTCAAATAACAGTAGGTATACCTAGAACCATCGCTATTATGTTTCTGTTAACTTAGGATCAATTGCTAGGGTCCCTGTTTTTTCATAAATCATACTCTATAGTTTTGGAATTATCGCAAGAGGCCCCATCAAATGATACACCAATTATAAAGTTATTTTGTCCCTCGACCTGCCCCTTCTACTAGTAGAAGATTCATTTGTACTTTTGAGTGAATTTACAATCTCTATACTGGGGCAATCTGTCCTTTATTTTTTAATAAAATTGTCCTATGTACTCTTTAGTAACGGAAAGCCACCCTCCATGCCTCTTCAGCGACGTTATATTTCTGCGTCAACAGAACACCGTCCAAAATAGTGCCCAGTATACTCACTGACATTAGCAAGTCCAAAAAATTCGACATTTTTCCAAATGTAGATCCAATTGTACAGTAAATTTTAAATTTCTGTATGTAATGAAAAATCGGTAAAGTACAATATTTTTGAGATGTAAAACTGAATATTTTCGATACATTTTCAAGAAGTTATCTCCATCTATATCTCCCTGTAAGCGACAATAATCTTGGAACATTAGTCTTTGTATTAAGGTTGTTTTCCATACGTAAAAAATAAGTTCATCTCTCTTACAGGCTCTGGGAACACGATCAAAACTACTTTCATCAATAAAAATATTTCATTCCTGCCTCTTTTCAATATTACCACCTCTTTTTTAGAATATATTCTAGACTTCCCAAGCCGGCGTCCCACGGCGCCAGACTTGACGAGCTTGGCTTGAGGGATTGTGCCCGAAGCACAGGAGTGAGGTTTGTGCAATCTCGAGCCTGATCGCTCTCACGGCGTGTATAATTTCACCGATTCGTCGTCTATCAGTGGCTAGAAGTTGTTACACGAGCCTAGGAAGGATACATGGTCCAGTGTAGTAGCTGTAGATAGCGCTGATGAGAGGACAGCATGTGCAGCAGCGTATTTTTATTTCTCATATAAATCGGAGAATTCAATAAAAAACAACACTCTACTATGCTCTGCCACCACCAAACTTCCTCTACGAAGCCGACACTGTGGACAGACACTCTCCGCCGTGTGGCAGCTCAACAAGCCATACAGCACGAGCCAGCTAGTCGAGCCTCGCGCCTTTGATGTTTGGGAATTTACCGACATTTCATGGGAACGGTCGAGCCACCTCGAGCTTACGCTTGACAAGAAATTTATTTCCAGGTACGCATTGACATTGGTTTATTTATTTATGTCCACATCTTTATTCAGATGTAATGTTAGCATCGAATGGGCAATTACTCCCACAAAGTGGAAGACGGACATCCAAGCAAACAAAAATAGCAACCAACGAAATTTATCGTAGCAACCACCTACTAACCAACTTAGGCCCACTTTTATAGGTTCGGTTTAAACTTCTGATTGGAGTTTAAACCTAGGTTGTGAGAAAAGTGACGTTTTATAGGTTTCGTTTAACGAAAATCTTCGTTATTGTAAACGATGGAATAAACACTAGTTAAACTTCAGATTGAGATTGAGCCTGCGCATTGAGAATCAGGATCGACAATTGTGACAAAATTAGAACTAGTCTAATAGAGAAAAGTAATAATTTGAAAGATTGAAGATTTGTTATTTTAAATTATTGAAATAGATTACTTTGTTTTCGTGTTCGAAGAACTTTTGACAGTGATGAAGTTGTTATTGATATTGTACAAGCTCTCCGAAATGCAAGAGAATTCCAAACTAGGCTAAATCACTTTGATATCTGGAACGATCTGGAATTTATAACGTTTCAGAATTTCTACAATCCGAAAAATATTACTCCAGCATATAGGTTATCGTTGGAACTGCTAACAAACAAATCACTTATGTATTTCAATACAACCTTGAAATATTTTTAAATGTAATCTTTTTTTAAGAACTGCAGTTTGTGTCCAATGAATGACGCAGCTATTGTTGACACTGAGGTTTTATGTATCGAGAAGTTACCATAGTTTCGGGTGACTTTACCCCAGCTTGGTGACATTGGCTCATTTTGATAAATAGACATTATTGATTATAAAATTTAAATATTGCCTTTTTAAACCTTTTTTTTTGTCATATTGATTTTTCGAGATTATTTTTTTTTTTTATGTTCTGGTTCCCACGAAAAGGGATATCCTGTAATGTTCAGAGAACATCGTGGGAACCAAGGGAAAGAAGGTAGGAGTTGGTGTTCTTCTTAAATTTCTGGAGGTTGTATGCCTCGGGGAACACCTCCCTAGGCAATGAGTTCCAAAGCCTCGCTGTTCGTTGGATGAGCAGCATTTATGAGTAGAGTGTCAGATGAAACTCCATCGACCACTACATGAAGAGACCTATTTGAGAGAAAACTAGCAAGCAGAGAACACAGCTGAGGGGGCAAGCCATAAGACGGAAGCTTGGCGAGGAGTCCCTGGTGCCAAACTCGATCGAACGCCTTGGAGATATCTAATGCCATAGCTAAAGTTTCTCCATACTTTTCAATAGATAGCTGCCATATATGTGAGACGTAAGCGAGCAGGTCACTAGTTGATCTCTGATGGCGGAAGCCATATTGCCTATCGTTGACAATTCCTGAGTCTTCCAGATATTTCATGAGCTCGATGTTGATGGCTTTTTCCATGACCTTTGAAATAATAGATAGCAGTGCGATAGGTCTGTAGTTGCTAGGTAGGGCCTTTTGCCTTTTTAGGGGCTGGCTGTACTCTTGCAATTTTCAATTGGACGGAAATACCCCCCAAATTGTAAGAGTGGTTGAACAACTTGCAAAGAACAGGTGTTAGTTCGGGGGACATTTCTTGAGAACAATCGGCGGGATTCCGTCAGATCCACAGGCTTTGTTGGTGTTGAGACCCAGCAAAATATTTCTGATAGTACGTTGGCGAAAGGTGATCTCGGGCATGTGACTGTCAATAGGTGTAATGTTCAGGGGTTGTTTTCCCGATGAATCCAGAGTGGAATTTCCAGCAAATAGGTGCGCAAAGATATTGGCTTTTTCCTGGGCAGTCGTTGCTAGTGTTCCATCTTCTTTGGTTAGAGGAGGAAATGAGCTGGAAGTGAAGTTTCTTCCCACAGCTTTGGCGAAAGACCAAAATGAACGGGATCCGTTAGGACATTCAGCAAGTTTTGATCTTATTTTGGCATTGTGGGCATCTTTTGAGCATTCTATTGTCTCTTTGCATATGCCTCTAGCCTCGACATATGCTGCTCTGGTCTCAGGGCCCGGATTTTTAGCCATCGATGGTATGCTGCCTGTTTGGAAGCCACAGCTCTAGAGCAGTTTCTGTTAAACCAGGTCTTATCGGATGATGTTCTTCTTTCGGTATTCGGTATGTAAGTTTGCATCCCCAACATGATGATTTCAGAAATTGTCTCAGCACATCGTGTTGGATCTACTGAAGAGAAACAAACTCTCTTCCATGGAAACGCTGAGAAAAACATACGAAGACCTTCCCAGTCGGCCGAATTGTAATGCCACATGAGACGGGGTGGTATTGTGCAGCTGGATGGTAAATGGAAAGAGCATGTTGTGGAGATGAGGGTGTGATCAGAGTTTCCAAGTGGGGCACAAACTTCTATTCTATACGGGTCAGGATTGGTGGTGAGGAAAAGATCTAGTGTATTGGCAGACTGGTTGTTGACATCAGGAATGCGGGTTGGTAGCTCGACCAGTTGTTCTAGACCATGAGTGATGGCGAAGGCCTCGGCTTGACGACCCGCATCATCTGTTTTGTTAGAGAATTTGAGCCAGGCAGCGTTATGTACATTAAAGTCTCCCATGATTATGGTTTCAGCTGTTAGATGGTTCTCCTGAATGTAGTCCAGTTTGAGTGATAAAAACTCAAAGAGGTCGTTATATGAAGGTTCATTAGGTGATAGGTAAAGGCAGCAGAGGAACTTAGTCAGTTTGGTATCAGATAGCTTGAACCACATCACATCAAAGTCTTTCGGTTCCAAACTCTCTTCACGCTGGCATGAAAGGTTAGCCTTAGCGTAAAGGCAGACTCCACCTTTGAACCTGAATCGAGAATGGAGTTCGTAACCAGGACAAAGCATATGGACCTTGTTGGTGGACGAGTTTACTTGTGTTTCTGTTAGAGCCAGAATATCCGGTTTTTTCGTCTGTAGGTGATGGTGGACGTCATTGATGTTCTTGTTGAGTCCGCGGATGTTGCAAAAATTAATCTTTAATGTTGAGTCCCCTCGAGTACCTCTCGCCCGGAAATCCGAATGGAGAGGTATTTTGCTTCCGGAGTGTTTTACTCTAGGAGACTTCATCATTATTACTATTTCTATCGTATATGGGTATATATAGCTATATAATATGTATTATATACGTGCAACACTGTATTCCATTTAGGAGTCATTTGCATAAAATTTATCTGCAACCAGAAATACGTTCATATACGTTTTTCACTCAAATGACATAATTTTTTTTATGGACAAATTTGTTTTGCTGATTTTATTCGTCGCGTTACTTTGGCCATGTACATCCTCTAAAGACAAAATCACGCGAAATATAGGCCATGGGTCAAAGCCATTCTCAATATGAGGGTGACTTTGCACACCAAGTTATTTTTTATATATAAATCCACGAATAAAGTCTCAATTACAATTTGACATAGCTAGTTTGAAAGAGTGGTTAAAGATCAATATTTTGGTATATAATACCAATTTATTTTTCCAAATTCATTGACATTCTTGGAATTTTTAAAGTGAGCCAAAGTCACCCGAATCATGTGATATCATCCATTTTTCAAAGATTTGAAATATTCGAAAGGAAACAAAATAAAAAATAATTCACGAATCACCACTAGTGTTTCCTCACCGACCATTGTCAATTTGCGTTAATTTTAGGTGCCAACACAACACAAATAAAAATGCATTGCTGTAATAAACGGAACCTATAAAACGATAAAATGCAGAGTTATTAAATCAAGTTTAAACTGAAGTTTAAATAAAGTTTAAACCAAGATTAAACTGAAGTTAAACCGAACCTATAAAAGTGGCCTTATGTACCGCGATTTCAATAAAACAGCCAAGAATAGTTATTTGTTTTTACTAAAAAAACCATAGGACGTTTGTACGAAAAATATTGTTGGATACATGTTGCGAAACAAAGTTTTAGGCTCTAAACATGTCTCCAACATCGGCCAAGGCCACAATTGACAATTTTGACGCCGCATGTCTAAAACACTCCTATTTCGTAACTCATATCGAAAATAGCAATTTTTCGGAAGTACCAAGAAAATTCGAACCAAATGGAGGTTACTGAGCAAACATCAATTGAGTCGTATATTCAATGATTTCATCCTTCACATACATTCTCGCATTTTACCTAACCGGACACTCGATAACCGCTGTTATCTTTTTTCCGCGGGCATATATTTTCCACGTCTGGAGCGTTTCCTTCCTGCCTTCCCGCATAACGAAAACTTATCGGAAAGTCGGACGGAATACGGACCTGGTGGCACATAAACAGGCCGCTTATAAATAGACGGGGTACGGTCGATATTTGTGCCCGGAAAGTTCGTTGTCTTTGTCTAGCTCCGAGGCGAATGACAAAAGAATTAATTTTATGGAAAGGAATGGCTCGTAAAAAGGTGAGAAAGACATTGATCGTGCTTTCAGGTATTTCAATGGAGATCCTCGCACACACAAGTCGCGTCCCGATTAATTTACCTAAGTCAATAATTTTACATTTTCTTGGTGTTTTGTGACTTGATTATTAAGACGTAATTTTTTGGGATAAGATAATAAATAAAACCACTACTGATATTGTTACGAATACAGAACGCCACTGCCTGTTGTTTGTTTTTCATCCATGGGAAAATCACAAGCATGAGTGTGACCGACCGCCGACGTCACAGAAAGGTCATTCGAGAAACGTTCATCGACTCTTCTAGCATTTTCTACCACTTGGCTGATAACTATATAACGCTGCGTCGGGAGCGAATAAAGACAGTTGGTAGTTGTTTGTATTGAAGGTTACAAGTGATTCAGATACAGTGTTGTGCGTGATATTTTAATAGTGAATTGTGATTGATTTAATTGCCAGTCTACATTATTGTGTTGTTTTTGTGAAGTTTAAATAATCGCACAATAATTATTCGAGTATTTCAATAGAGACAAACCTCAGGACATCCTACGACGATATGGCGGCCATAATGGAAATGGCGAAGCAGCAGTTTGCCGAACAAGAGAGACGATTGCTGGAAGACAAGAACTGGATCATCTAGTGAGTTCGGGCGGATACAAAAAAACTAGATTGGCCAATGGATAAGGATGCAGACAGGCTAGCTTTCTATGTCGAGACGATGTAGAAAGCTAGTGTAGAATATGTCCAGAGTGCCAACTACTCAAAACAAGGTCCAGAGGTGAAATGAAGAAATACAACGTACGTGCTCGAGGACATTGGGTTATCAAATAAGTATCAGTAGAGTATGCAGAATGGAAGGTTCTCACAAAGGATTCAGTCATTCTACAGGGTGAGTCAACAGGATTCCCGTGGTTCATTGCTCCTCAATGTATCACTATTTCGATTTCTTATATTTTTTTTTGTCAAAAGGACCATCTAAGACCACCTTCCAAAATTATTCTCATTCATACAGGGTGCATCATTGATGCGTGGCAAACCAAAGTTGTTCTTTTTCAAATGAAACACCCGGTATATTTTCATTATTCCGATCGGCTGTTCCTTGGCTCAAGTTTTGCGGCGTTGCCGAGTTATTCAAAAGAAATCTATTTTGTAGACTTCTTTTCGGAAAATTACCTATGTCACATTTCGAAATATTCAGTAAAGATAATTGGGAAATCGTTGGTCGATATGATTATGTTCATTGAGAATATCAAAAATTTTGAATAAATTGTACAGGATGTTCGATACAACAACACAAACTTAGCCATTTTCAAACTTCGGTATTTTGTTTTTTTCAAATGGAACACCCTGTATATTTTCATTTAAATGAACTCCTTTTAATAACTCTACACTTTTTCTTCTCCATGTCATGTACCTAAAACAACTCGTTTCCGACATATTCTGGTTTAAAGGAATTGGTCAATATCAAATCAACAATTCTATAGATTTTTTTTATCTACATGTTTGTTCATAGAAAATACTGTTTCAATTATTTTTTCCCATCTTCAAAAGCATTCTAGGCAACTCATGAATAACTAGCATAGCAAAAGAAATTTTCAAATGTAACTATTTTTTCTAGTTTAGTTATCCATGACAACCACTGAAAAAATGATTATCGGAATTTGTAAATAGAGGTAACTGTCAAACTACAATCCAGTTGTGTTAAAAATATTATGTCATTATGAATTATCATTTAGAGGACATGGTTAAAGTGGTGTATGCTTTGAGGGAAAGTGATGGCAATTGCTTACTGGCATCTAGATTATACGAACAAAAGTTTCCTGAGAGAAGACATCCAGACCAGCGAGCATTTCGAGACCTCAAAACAAGATTTGAGGAAACCGGAAAAGTATTTTACAAAAAGTTTGATCGTGCTTGTCCTGTAACGAATGATGAAAATACTCTTGATATTGCATTGCATATTACCGAGAATCCCCATGTGAGTATACGTATTTTCAGTAGGGAGTTGGGAATATCTCAATGTGGTGTTTCTCGGATGGTGTGAAAATGGAATTACCATCCATATCATATGCAGTTAATGCAGGAGCTGACTGAAAAATATTTTCCAAAGCGAATGAGGTTTTGCCAATGGAGTGTAGATAAAATCAACCAAAACCTGATTTTTTTGAGTATGTTCTATTTTCGGACGAAGCCACGTTTCACAACAATGGCCAGTGAATCGGCATAATATGCACTTTATGAACTGAAAATCCTCATTTCGTTAGATATGTCAATCACCAACAACGTTGGTCACTGAATGTTTGGGGAGGTATCATTGGACGGCGTGTAATTGGGCCCTTTTTTTTCAACGGTCATCTCAATGGAAGAAAATATCTAAGATTTCTGGGAAGTCAGTTATCAAATTTATTAGCTGATATTCCATTGGCAATAAGGCAGAGAATGTGGCTACAATAAGATGGCGCGCCTGCACATTACCACACTGATGTGCGGGAATACATTGATAATGATTTCCGTGAAAAATGGATAGGTAGAGGAGGGCCAGTTCAGTGGCCTCCAAGGTCACCGGACCTTACAAAAATTGATTTTTTTCTATGGGGATACATTAAATGAGTTGTCTATCAAACTCCGCCTACAACTCCTGAAAATATGAAAGCAAGAATACTGGCACATGTGGATACTGATTTCCGAAATAGATTGAGAGTGTGTATTGGTGAAAATGGCAGGCACATTGAACATTTGCTGCATTAATTATTGTTATTTTCTGTTAGATTCGAAAAAAAATGATTTGTATGCAAAGTTTAATTCCAAATATGATACCAAAGGCGAACATTGTCAATATTTTCTGTGGAAAAATATCCATCTTTTGGATGTAGAATATCTCGGAAACGAGTTGTTTTAGGTACATGACATGGAAAATGAAAAGTGTAGAGTTATTGAAAAGGAGTTGATTAAAATGAAAATATACAGGGTGTTCCATTTGAAAAAATCAAAATACCGATGTTGAAAATGGCTAAGTTTGTGTTGTTGTATCGAACATCCTGTACAATGTATTCCAAATTCTTGGTATTCAATCCCCAATTATCTTTACTAAATATTTCGAAATGTGAAATAGGTAATTTTTCGAAAAGAAGTCTACAAAATGGATTTCTTTTGAATAACTCGGCAACGCCGCAACGGAATTCAAAATTGAAAAAATCGTTGAGCAGCCAATGGAACAGCCGATTGGATTATATGAAAATATACTGGGTGTTTCATTTGAAAAAGAACAACTTTGATTAGCCACGCATCATCGATGCACCCTGTATGATTGAGAATAATTTTGGAAGGTGGTCTTAGATGGTCCCTTTGACAAAAAAAAATATAAGACATTGAAATAGTGATACATTAAGGAGCAATGAGCCACGGGAATCCTGTTGACTCACCCTGTACTATCAAGCTAACATTCTTTTCAGAATTTCTTCATCAACAAACCGATTGCAATGTAGAAAATTTGGATTGACAAAAATGCGACCCAAGTAACTTACAGTTTTCAAAGTAATCGCCATTTTATACTGACAAAACATCAAGTGTATAATATGAAATATGTCAACAAGCATACTATCAACCCTATTTCATCTCAGGTCATATTTAGGTTGGCCTTTTTGGAAAGAGAAAATCGCAAACTTCTGAAAAAAATTATTTTCCCATCTTTCTGTGTCATAAATGGAAGAGGTTGAGTAGAACTCTACAATACTCGAGCCTCATTAAGTCCAAAGAGTGGTCAAAATCAGAGCATATATTTCTGTATTTTTTCACCTTTGAAAAAGCAGAAAGAGAAAGTAGTAGTCTCTTCAGCCAGTTGTATAATAACACGAATTGACTTGTTTTTCAGATGGACGAGATGCAGCAGTTCGGTGGGCCATACATGGAAAATCCCAAACCACCAAGTTCACCATACGTGATTCGCAATTATCATTTTTGTATAAAGGCAAAATCGTCCAAGGAGCGGATGACCAGAAAAAGTTCCTGCAATCCAAGAAGTCGTCGGATCAGCTTTTTATTTTCGCCATTCACAAAAGTTTAAGAAATTTACACTTACTTTGATGGAATAAAATAAAAATTTTTCAATATGATAAAGCAGTGGATATCTGTTTTAAAATAATATATCTTTTTAATTTGAATTTTCCAGAGGAAAGTATCATGTTTTGATCCTTTATAGAACAATTTTTCTACAAAATAAAATCAAACAACTGAAAAATACACATTTTGTTTGAATATCTGGAGAAGACTCAAAGTATTCCTGAATAAAGATGTAGATCTATATTAACTATATAAAATAAAATGTTTTATTCAATTCATTAATCTAGTTGAAATAAGTAGATTATCCTGTTGATATCAAATATGAATTCATTTCTTATTGCAGAATTCTTGAAACCAAAATTGTTTTTACTAAAAATATATTTCATAGCTGGAGTGCGAAACTGAGAACCGGGGATTCCTCTTTGAAAATATATAATTGTTGCTCCCGATATCTTTATTGGAAATTGAGTACAATATTTCTATATATTGGGTGCTCTAATCTGATATTAATCACAGTTTCCAGTTGAAATCATTAAATGAGACTGAGTCTGCGTCAACTGAAGAGGGTTTGATTTTTTCTGTATTTTTGTTAATAATTTTTTTTTCTTAAAGTTAAATGAATAATTTTTTAATGGAATTTAGATCATTTTTCCAGTATTCTAAAGAATAAGTACCCTCGAATGCCATTATGGCAACTGACAAGTTACTTCATTATTAAAAAGGTGATCTGGATTTATTACCAGTAAAATCTAAAAAGAAATATGAAGAAATATACGCAAAATTCATGGATTGGAGTGTTTATAATCTCGTAAATTCATTTTCGGAAACTGTGCCGCTTGCGTATTTTGGATGGTTGTCAAAAAAAATTAAGTAATCGACGCTATGGTCTATGTATTCTATGTTGAGAACCACTTTATCGATTGAAAATAATATCGATATCAGTAAAAATCCCAAGTTACGTTCCTTTTTTAAACGAAAATCTGATGGTTTTAAAAGTCAAAAGTCTAAAAAAAATTCTTCCGATGAGATACACACTTTCTTGAAGAATGTACCCGACTCCAAAAACTTAATGACTAAGGTAAGTTAATTACTTTATTATTGTGACAAATTATTAATGATATTAATATTAACGTTTGTAGGTAGCCTTAGTTTTTGGAATTTCGGGGGCTTGTAGTTGCCATGAATTAAAAGATTTGACAGTAAATGATGTACCTAAAAGATACCAGCAGTATACTCTCAGTTACAATACGTAATACAAAAACAAAAGTTCCGCGTTCCTTCCACATTTCTGGGTTCTTCTACGAGATTTCTAAAATATATATGAACCTCCGTCCACTAGATATGGACAAAATAAATTCAAGATTCTTTAATAACTACCAGAACGGAAAGTGTACTAGACATGTTGTGGGAAAAAATAAATTCAGTAAATTTCCTATGCAAATAGCTCAATATTTAAACTTGCCTGATCCCAAAAATATACTGGGCATTGTTTGCGTAGAACTTCCGCAACGCTATTAGTGGATGCAGGAGGTGATTCACTTCAATCAAAAAAGCATGGAGGCTGGTAATCTAGTAACGTTGCGGAGGGATATGTTGATCAATCAGTTAGCAGCAAAAATCAAATACAAACCAAAATTTTACAATCCATACAAAATACAACGCTATCCGATTACGGCGCATCTTCAACTGGAGTGACATCAGTTAACAACATAACAGATGTGGCATCGTCTACCTCATTACATAATAATCTTGATTGTAATACTCCTATAATTTTGAATAATTGCTCGAATGTAACAATTAACCAATATTTAAATCATAAGTAATGTTTAAAGAAATTCTGTTATTTTTAATTTAAAATAAAATATTTGTTCATAGTTCTTTTTTAGCATATTATTATGATATAAACAGGGTTGTAGAAAAAGTATAGTGTTTCACTCGTTGAAAACATTTTTTGAAGCTCGTGAACATTACTGTTATCTCGCTTAAAAAAAATTTACTTTCGTCACTCGTAAAACAATATACTATTAAATCATCGTTATGGGGAATAAACTTGGTTGGTTAATGCTTCTGGTTAATCTGGTTAATGCATCTTGATTAATGGACATCTGATGTCACGTCTTGGATATAGCAATTGTTGTTTACAAGCTTATTTGACAGTTCATATGATTGATATGAAAGTTGGACTTGTTTTTGTTACCTAGCCACTTTTAAAACACGCCGTCTTTTAATCTTGAGATTTCGCACGCTTTTTACTTCATAAAACAAGGATTATGATGCAGGTATGATACAGAAACATTATAATTTCAAAACGAAAAAAAAAACCTCAGGTCTAATTATGCTATAAAATATCCTAATGGAACTCACTTCAAATCCACAACATGGTAATGATGTCTTTCTATTGATCAACCTGAACAGTTCTCTTCTCCATCTCATCAAACTGTGTCATTGTATCATAATAAACATTGACAAAATGATGAATCTTCTGCATATCAGATAATAAATTGCATAAATTTCAAATCGAATATCACGAGAAGCAACTGTAATTTCATGTCCCGCCGAACTAGGTAATTCGATTATTTGGATAACGATCGTCCAAATTGAGACATTAGAGCTAACGATAGTGTATTTCGAATTAATCCAGTCATAAATATGGGATGAAATGGTGGTAACTCATTGAAAATGCATGATTCTGGAGGCCCTAACCCACCATGACCCAAACTGGGGACTGGGAGTAGAATCTGATGGGATAATTCAATCTTGTTCTGCCCGAGCGTAAACGTGTTGCTTGTGTACATGTGAATAATTCATTTATCGGGATAATGGACGATATAAATCGAATGCGAACCCAACATTCCACAGAAGAAAACTTCGCACTTAGTTCAAACAAAGGAAACAATGATTACATTTGAACAAAATTGTAAAGTTTGCATTAAAACAATACACTGCTATTCTCTATTAACTGAAAGTCAACTGGAAATTCGGCAATCTTACACTTCAACACAAGCTGTTGGGAAAATCTGGAATTTTGATTTGTTTCGAGTCTTCCACCAAATGAACATAATAATTTTACTTCGAATTGACAATGAGATCGACTCCAATATGATAGACCTTAAAGCTTTCCACATATTAGTGAAGAGAGTTGCATGGGAAGCTCTTCTCAGGTTGGTAAATTTTGGACTTATAACGAAAATGCATGATGTAAGGGATTCATACCCTACTGAAAGTGCATATATTTACAAGCTCCAATATAAACATTTAGGGAGTCGAGAATCTCAAAGTTGTTTCAACAACTAACATTAAATTCTGGGAAAAAACGGTATCGCGAAATGCAATGTGAACCCGGTGTATTCGATAGCTCAATTGGTAGAGCATGAGACTAGCAATCTAAAGGTCGTGGGTTCGAATCCTGCTCGAAGATGTATTTTTTTTCTAGAATTTGAAAATTTATATATATATATATATATATATATATATATATATATATACAGACATTGAAAATTCCCCCCACTATATATAGACATATATATATATATATATATATATATATATATATATATATATATATATATATATATATATATATAGTGTGTAGGATTTCTTGAAACTGACGTATTTATGAGAATTGTTGATTCTTGTGTTTAGCAAATTCCTTTCACAAAGTACTATTTATTGTTCGTGCTCACCATGAAGAAGAGGAAGAAATGTCAAAATGATGGCCTACCTAATTTTTCCATGTAATTCTAAACTTTCTTAGCAAAAAAACCCCTGAAGAAGACTGCGGTCGCAATCGAAACGTCGGCAAAATAAAATGTATTAATTTCGAAGAATCCCATCAATGAATAAACCTAACTCCCAAGAATCAACAATCTTCATATATATATATATATATATATATATATATATATTGTTGCGATAAATATTAGGAAATAATATATTTCCCTTACTCGCCTTTTCCTCAATAAATATTATGAAATGATATATTGCCCTTACTTTGCCACTACGTTGCGGTAATTATTAAGAAATAATATATTTCCCTTACTCGCCTTTTCCTCAATAAATATTATGAAATGATATATTGCCCTTACTTTGCCACTACGTTGCGGCGACATTTGGGCGACATTTATTATATTATGATGAATTTTTTAAATATAATATTGTAATATTTTTGCCCCTGTATTGTATGCTGTAATAATAATTGCCAGCGAACGTCACTGTTCTCTCGTCACGCTACCAGCAATTATTATTTTCCTCACCACGGCTAAGCAACAGTTGGTATGCCCTTATCTCAAGGTGGCCGGTTCAAGGCAATAGAGACACTGCCATTGCTGGCTAACTTCAGTTTATTGAATGGTCTTTGGTATGTTATTGATCATTGTGAGAAAACAAACAACAAAATATCAAAAAGCAATTATCTCCTTTATTCAGGAAGACTTAATAATACCTGGCCTACGAGAAATAACTTATACTAGGGTGAATCAAACAAATATTCACGGATAATTATAATAAATCAGATCATGGATAGATAAACAGAACCTCACTTTTTCCGTGAGAGTGACGTTTTCTGTTATTGTTCAAAATAGGGTGACATAAAGTTCTACGAATGTGAAATATGTTATTGGTGAAATAGTTCAGGACCGGAAGAGCACTATTAAAGTTTTATACCTGGTTGGAACTGTTGGTGTTCTACTTATACCATGAATCAGGATGTCTCCTCTCTCCACTCGCTGTCAGGGCAGCAATACCATGAATCAGGAACTATTTAGATGCGGAAATCAGCATTTGAATCCGTGGATATGTTATCATTAAGGTAATATTGGTTTTGTTTACCAAATAATGGGATTATTCCAATTTTCTTTTAGTAAAATTTTTGCGTGGCATCCGCTTGGAAATTTATTTTCGATCTCTCCTTGAAGCTTTGTTTTCTATCGCCTAGATACATCTTTTTCTCCTTGTTTTTTCATTTGAATTTTTGAATTGGTGCACTAAATTGTCACTTTTCACTGTTTATATTTATATTGCATAATTTATATATACAATTATTTCTCCACTCTTATCATTATTTATAAATTTCAATAATAATTGCTTCTGATACCATCTCATTGCTACTCTCCCACAATTTCCAATTTTACACCTGACCATATATTCCCTGATTGGCTATTTTTATAAAGACATTTGCTGTTCTATCATTGGCTACTTTTTGTTAGCTACAGTTTCATATACTGTATGTTTCAAATTTATTAATGTGTTGATTACTGTTTATTCCTGAAAATTTTGTAACTTTAGACTTTTTATTGTCTTTTGAGCAATTATGAGTTATAATAATTTTGACAGTGTATGAAATTGATTGTTTTATAGTATTTTGACATTTTTATCTATCCATATTCTACCTAGGCTCACATTATACATATAATTTCAAAAGTTATTCACAAACAAACTCTTGAAACCATTAACCATCTAGTAATTATTATTTTTGTGGTTTTTGTCTTTTAAAATTTAAACTCATAACATAAAATATATATATATATATATATATATATATATATATATATATATATATATATATATATATTGTTATGTTTAGAAGTACGTATATTTAGCAATTATTGCTATGTTATTTTACAGTTTTTCTGAATCCTTATATAATATTAGTCGATACCTATGTTTGAAATAAACATGTTTTCAACATAACAAGCAATTGGCTTAATTTATAAAATTATAGAAATCAAAACTTACTAATATCTTTTTGAGCACAAGCAGACAACAAAATGTTAAAGTTAGAACATTCTGTATATGAAATTAGATCTGAACACAATAGCCAGGAAAGATCCTGATGCAAAATTATGAATATTGAAAATATGAAAAGCAGAAAACGTCAAAAATGATTTTTTATATATCATGTATATAGTATATAAGGTATTTAGAAACGATTCGTGAATAAAAACTGTCAGATAAACGAAAATAATGAAAAGTGCAACAAAAGGTGCGTGTAAATCGAAAATTCGAGAAGAAAACAAAGGATGTGAGGTATCAAGGAAAAAAATCAACAAGCTAGGAGATTGAGAAAAAATAATATTGGAAGAACCAACTAAAAAAATTTGAATTTGAAAAAGCAATCATATTTTCGTTACAAAAACAGTTATTTGCCAATACAACACAAGGAAATACTATAAAGAACTATGGCTGACAAAAAAACCAGATGCAGAACAAATCTTACCTTTTCATATGAGACATATACCAATACGAGGGCGAATTCACAGTCGACAAAGGGGCTGCAGACTGGAACGGCAGTTTCCAGGAACGGGAAAGCGATCCGAGACACTGAACATTTTCGTTTCAAGAAGCCACAAGTACTTTGAACTATAAAAGTCACTAAACTCAGTGTTTTTCAAAAATAAATCTTTTAAAAGAACCCTTTCGATAGAACACTTTCATGAATTAGTATATAGACCACATAACCTACAGAAATTAGGTTACATTTCACTTTTAGTATCACATAACTTCATTTTTTATGTATATTTTGCTATGAAGCACTAATTTGAGTTAATTATCGCAGAATAGTAACAGTTAGTCTTCCTGAATAAAGGAAATTATTATTTTGATGAATTTCTGCATTATTTTCAATGTTTGAGCAATAAGTTGCCATTATCTGAAATTGGCATCAAGAACTACCAGAGGGCTCCACAGTAGAACTGACTCCTGAGATTCCATAGGCGTACCGATTGAGTTAGCTGAGGTGCAGAAAATAAGGTTAAGGAATCAATGGGAAAAAGGTAAAATACATAGCAGGACATTTGAAATATTTATATGGGTATTTATATATGAACATATTAAATTAAATTCAAAAGGCAACTAGCTAAAATGATTTTGAAAATAGAATAAAAATTAGTAAAACAAAAAATATTTTTTTGTTATGATGTCTGGTTGTGAAAATAAATAGATAAATAATAAAATAAAACAAACCACAATCACCTCATCATAACAATATATATATATATATATATATATATATATATATATATATATATATATATATATATATATGAACTAAATAGCCCTAATTATTAAGACAAACAATAATATATATCAAAAGCAATTTTCTATCATGGAGCTGACCAAAGCCCCCTCCATTGTGTACACGATTGACAGTTCCTAATCGGCTTAATCTTCCATGAAATATCTTCTCAATTGAATAGGGCCAACGAATTATTTTTATCTACTTATATTTCTCGGTCGACCTCGTTATTAATAGTGTTTTGTAACCGAGCATATCGTGGCAGGCAGGCAGACAATAAGGAGATAACCTACTTTCGTCCCCTATAAAAATGAGCGAAGGAATCTAATCAAGAATGTATTTCTATAATTTGACGTTGAAAAACCTATAAAACTGATGCGACTATTCATTCTCAGATTTCACTATTACTAATCGAACAAATTTTGTTGGCAACAATCAGAAGACGTGTAGTTCTGATGTCATCAAAATTTCGATTTACTTTATGGCATAAATATAAAATAGTGGATATGGGAACCACTTCATCAATCTTAATTTCGGTTGAAGAATCTTCTACCGTGACTTGATATTACGTGGAGATAATAATATATTATTTTTTTCAAAGTCTCATTTAAATGAACACAGGGTTTTACAGTTGTATTATCACAAAAAATAATGTTAGTTGGAATAGTAGCACTCTCTAACTTTTTCAAAAATATTAAAATTTGGAGGTTGATGGAAGTTGTTTATCATATTTAAAACCGATAAAAAGTGAATTTCTTTTCACCGATGATGTGACTTTTTATATTGAATATAAAACATAACCAGAAAAATTTTGGTCCTACGCAAAGCCTTCAACGTTGTCCAATAGTTTTTTCACACCTCGGAATCGTAATCCAATTTATTTTTTTCTCTTGCTAAATAACAGTGATTCAGAGACTGAATGGAAATATTTTTGTTTAATACATTTGAATATAAGGCATATATGGACTATATATCTTTCTCAACAACATCAATATCGAAACAAGAATTCGAGAAACTACCGAATGATATGCTTTTAAGTTTTTTGAACATCATGATCTATAGTTCAATGCTAAGAAAACCTGGATTATTTGTTTCCATACATATTAACAGCAATCCGTTGATTCACGATTCTATCGCTTATAGGTTTCTCACAAAAACATTTGGGAAATATAGATTTGTTTAATATGAAGAATCCCTCAAACCAGTGGAGATAGTGGAAATATGGAATATGCATTATGTACCCATTGAAAAACAATTGAAAATATGAAAATTTAAATAAATATAAAATAATATCAGGTGTTAAAATCGTTGTAATGGTTTCTACAGAATTCACTAGGAAGGGGGGGAATAACATAAGAAAAACCTAATTTTAAAATTGACAGTACTATCAGTAGAAACGAACTATATGACTACAATCGCTAATATTCCAGTGGCTTTATCAAATCATTTGAATATTCCTATATTTTTCTTCATAAAAAAATCATAAATAACCTTATGGAAATCACGAAACATTCATTGTTCCAACAGAAAATCAGTAATTTTTTCCTGAATTCAAGGTATATGTAATGTTGACATGGAAATACAGTAATTCCACTGAAAAGAGAAAAAATAATACGTTGACATCAAGAAGTGCAATCAAAAGAAGATGTTTACCTGTACTATGAAAAAAAAACATAATACAATCAATAGATTAACCTCTTCTAAACTTTTTCTCTACAACTGATTCCCATATTGATACCTTACAGAACCAGGACACCTGTATCGCTAAACAATAGCTTCTTCAGGTGGATATAATACTATCTGAACAATCACAATGTATGTTAAATAATCAAGGCAGGATGGATGGAATTAAGGATATTAAAGAAATTAAGGATAATCTGGATAGGTAATTAGAACGGGGATTATATCCATTACCTGTATTATATTCAATAAAACAAATTCATCAATGGAGGATTTTGTTATTTTTTGCATTTATTAATTTACAAACTTTCTTGCAACCTTTTTTTTATATGTGATATTTCGAGATCGTTAACAAAATAATGTTTTACAGTCAAGAGGTGAATAGCAAAAATTGAATTTGTTTTACCATTGATGAAACAATTACTATGTTCTGATAAGAACTTCTAAAATGTTCTGCCTATTTGGCCTAACTTGCACAAGAGCCACAAGTTTAATTATATTCTCCAGATTTTTCAGATCTCAGTTAAATTTTTTCTCCGACGTTGTCCATAAATATTTCAAGAACTCAAGGGATTGCCCAGTATTAGTCCTTCATCAGAAGAATAGAAATTATTGTTAAATTGAAAATAATTTTGAGTTAAACAAATTGTGAGCAAATCTAATAAAATAAAAAAATAAGAAATACGATGATAAATACGAAATACGGTGCAATCTATCATTATTATTATAACATAAAATAAAGTTTTATTATATCCTTTATGTTTTTTGTCGGGTTAAGTTCAACACTATATTTATTTTTCATTCCTATCTGAAAGGCTTAAGAAAAGGAATAAAGTTCTATAGGAATTATCGTGAAAATAAAAATGCTACTTTCTGGAAAAAAAAGGCAAATGTTTGCGGAACATTTTTTCTTTGAAATAAACTCGATTATAATTGAAAATAGGTCCGACAAGCTCTGACACACCTTCATAAAGCATTTAAGAAATCTAAATTACAACTAAAAATCACATTCTTAAAGCTTGAATTTTTTTTAATATGTTGAACAAAACTAAGTATACTATTATATATTTTCAAAGAACGCTCTAACCTTTTTTTAACAAATAGACCAGATTCAATTTCAAAATTGTAATTCTTAATGGCACAAAAAAATATAGATTTAGACTAAAAACAAAGCTGAAATGTACGCAAATAGCCTGTCGACTCACAAAGAAACCTGTTCTTCAATTCAGGATAGGAGCTCCTGGATGTTACTTATGCTCCCGAAAATTATGTGATTCACGCACAAAATACACTTTTTACAATTGTTGAGCCATTTTTAACTTTTACACTTTTGGCCAGGTTCTTGCTTCAAATACTCAACTGTGCAGAGTCGGTGATTAGACCTAGTTGAAAAAAAAATAAAAATAATAGTTTAAAAAAACTAAAAAACACGCTTTTAGATAACACCAGACTTAAAAAATATAAAATAAGAAAAACATGGTATCGCCTCTGCCAACAATTACCTGTGATCTGAAACATTTCTTACTTTACTGCCCTAGGTGTGTAATGTACTATATAATTATTAATACGATGCACCCCACGCTTTTTACAAAATAAAATACATGTTTTTCTTATTTTATATTTTTTAGTCTGGTTTTATATAAAAGCGTGTTTTTTAGTTTTTTTAAACTATTATTTATTTCCTACTTTTTAGTGTGGTTTATTTATAAAAGCGTGTTTTTTTAGTTTTTTTTAAACCATTATTTTAATTATTTTTTTGAAAATAAAAAAATGGAATAATCTTATCAAATTAGGTAATCATAATCTCCGACCCCAAAAACCCCCACATACCAATTTTGAATAGAATCATACCATAATTACAAAACTCGGCCGCCATTTCAAAGCCGCCATCTTGAATTTTTAAATTTTTCGACCCCGAAAACCTCCACGTACCAATTTTGAATAGAATCAGACCATAATCACAAAACTCGGCCGCCATTTTAAAGCCGCTATCTTGAATTTTTACAAAAGAATCATAATATTCGACCCCAAAAACCCCCACATACCAATTTTGAATAGAATCAGACCATAATCACAAAACTCGTACGCCATATTGGAGCCGCCATTTTTTTTTCACACAAATGCATTGTCACCGGAATTATGTACACCTGCCAAATTTCAAATCATTCGGACGTCTGGAAGTGGGTCAAAATCGCGCCCAAAGGAGTCGGTTACAAACAAACAAACATACAAGTGAAGCTAATATAAAGCGTGTAAAAAGAAGATAAACACACACTATTCCTAATAGGTCAGTTGTTTGGGAGGCTCGCAATGGAGATCTGGAAACGAACACAAATACAATTTTCTGATGAATTCGTCAGATCCCCTTTGGACAGGTTACAGACAAAAAATGGTAAGAGTTTTTTGAGAACTTTCTTGTTTTAAAAAAAGTCATAGAGATGATAGAAAATTGTAATCTGGAAGAGACGGAGATACTATTACAAGGTCTTCAGCAATTTACAGAAAAAATCTATCATATTTGTGTGAACTCACTGTATAATCTATGATTTTTATTTATAAATACCATCTATTGATTTGAATTACTACCAATCCTTATTATGAATGATATCCATGTCAACTCCTTAGTCAGCTCAAAGGAATTAATGGCAAGTTCTCATAACGACAACGCTTCAAACTATCTCAAATTTTGCATTTCCAAATATAACAGATGGTGAAATACAACAAATTATAGGTGAAGACACCTACCTATAATTTGCAAAGCAGTTCTGATGATTGGGAAACCATGAAACAGATTAAATCAAAATCGTTCCCCTTTGATATCAGGTTGTTTAGAATGTCCGAAAAACACCGTAATTGTTTTTGCTGTAATTACTACTACTCAATGATATCATATAAAACCTTTCAGTTTTATTCATTAGTATATCTGTACTGAATTAGAAATTAATTAATAAATTATTGCAATCTGCATGTTAATTTGATGTGATTGTTTTTCAATGTACTAATAATCAGAACAAAAAACTGGATAGTAAAAGTCCTAATACAAAGGTTATCCTTGTTTGATTTTACGATAACTATAACGAACATGGTTCATTTGAAGAAATTGATTTTTATCACTCAAATATGTTCCACTTCATTCAACAGTGAAGGTATTGTGATAATTACATGATATATTCCGTCAAGTCTGGAATAGAAATTAAGAGAACCCAGAACGATCGAATTTGTTGAATTGTCGTTCTGGTACCAATGAAAAAAGTTTATTTTTCCACAACACGAATGAAATATCTAGATAATGGAGTCCAGTTAATAAAATAAATACAAAATCTCGCCTCCTTCATAAATAAAGAGCAAGAGGTTCAGGTCGTAAAATACAGAAATATTTTTTGGGGAAATTGAGATGCAGCAATTCAAGAATGTATATGTTAACATCTCGCCATGACGAATTTTGCAAATTTTGTTGGCAACTATCAGCAGAATTGTTGAATACATGCAAACGAAATGATTTATTACCTCATTAATCATTCAACAAATCATCGCAGAAAACAGGTTTGAATCAAAATTATTAGGTACCGTGGGAGGGAAAACAATCTTCCAAAATGCGAAAATTCAAGTAAAAATACCCTCTTGAGAAAAGCAAGGAAATGAATGTATTGATCTATACTCACCAATCTTCGTCACGAATCGCCTTTACTACGGTTTACATTAAAAGTAATTTGGTAAAGCTTATACTTAGTTCTATATTTCGTTAAGGATTATAGCTGTTGCAGAAAGTATCACATTGGACTATTGGGATCTGCTTGCATTTTATTCAAGGCATATCTGAAGAATATGGAACATGAAGTATTTATTGATGTGCAGTCTCAATTATGAAACTCAGATCGAGGGTTCCTCAAGGATCAATTTTGGGGCCCTGACTGCTTTACACAGATGCTACCTTACTTCATTTTAGAAACTTCTCAACTGAAAAGTATAATGCATGTGCAATGATATTTGAAGAAGAAACGCCTTTGTAATATTTGCTTCTGACCACTGTCTGAAAATGAGTAGCACAACAAGCCAATATTACTCCTTTTGTAACAAAATATCACCGTGACTTTTGTTCGAGCATCGAGGTCAAAATGAATTTTGTTTGATGACAGAAAAACGCTTCGCATTATCATGGATGATTGAAAACAAAACAAACATTTTTTTTTGACTCTTCAGATTATGATTTTTATGGATCAAGTTTAAACACCCAAAACAATCAAGAAGTACATACAGCACATATGTTTGGGTCCAATATGTGGTACAAATGGACATATGGTAATTTCTTGTGAACTTCTTGACACTGACTGGTTGAATGTGGTCAATAGATGACCATTCCGTAGCGGGAAATCATTTTCATAGAATAATCTCTAATAAAACTTCTAACCTGATCAGATAATATAGAATAGTTTGTTTTTGTTCGATGTGCACATTTAACAGTGAACAGAAAACTTCATATCAAATTCTGAAACTCTACAACGAAATTATGATTATATTTGACGGAAATGCATATCAAAGCAAACAAAAGACACTCATTTCACTTAATGCTTTTCACTAAATTGGGTACTATGAAAAATAGAACTTGCTAATAAAAAATGAGTGTGATGGCTTTTAGATGAAAAATAAAGAGTAATGAATGAATTTTAATTCAGGAATTTCGTATTATATATACATTTGATAATATGAAACGAAATGGAATACAGAAACAACTAGAAAATTCATCGCAATTCGTACCATCCGCAAATGACCTATTTTGTTTGTATCCAAAAATAAAGTGTAAAATGTGCCAATCTGGAATCACATTTGTTTCCTAGAATCGGAATCGATAAACCCAGAATATTTTTTCTAGTGCTAATTCAGAATTTATATGTTTACATTCTTTTGTGATGAATCTGGCGAATTTCGTTGGCAGCTTCAGCAGGGAAATTTAAATTTTTGTTCTAGACGGTGTTTCAATTACTTTTCACGACATAAAAAAAACATTCGCGCAATGAATATTTCCAAATGATTCCAATATATAAAAAATAATGGATGATAACTCATCCACTAAATACACGTTGAAATGTTCCATCATTTTATGTACGAGAAATTTGGAAATAACTCTGTTTTGACGGGCTATCGTTGAAATGGAGGGGAAGATGAAATTGTTTCGCATCAATTCCCAATAGCAAGTATATACAGAATGTAATCTAACCCTCTTGCACACCATGAATGATGGGTGTATAATGCCATTTTATAACGAATTACAGTAAAAATCTGAAAAAAGAATTGAAAACATGTTTTGTTCTTTGCCTCCCGTCTGATTTCAGGTGACCTGCTCCCTCGACATTTAAATGTTGAACTGATGGTGTGGTAAATGTACACATTGCAGGCTGCCCGAGATAGATATTAAATTTCAAAGTGAAGAAAACAAGTAACCATGTTTTATCCAAACTGGTGATAAAGTCAGAACTAGTTGACTTCATACTCTACTTTGAGACACTTATCATCAACAAATAACAAAAACAGTATTGGAAAGGGAAACATTCGCAATTGAATATTGTTTTGAAAAATAATATCACGACCACTGTAGTGATTCAGACATTCAGAACACGTGAACTGAACACTGTTGTCAAGCAAGATTCTCGCATGCACGGTTTACAAAGCTGTCTACGAACGAAATATTTCCCGATGCAGGGTTTTGCCTCACAGCGTGTGCTTTAAATTTCAAATCTTATTCGGCATCATACGGTGTTCACATTTCTGAAGCCCCGATATTCAAATGAATCATAAACTAGACATCATATCTGTTGAAATTCAATCTATAAATAGTGTAATATGACTATTTTTCAACATAAGCATTTGACATTCTCTGTCACGTTCACAGCAGAAGCTAAAACAATTGGAATATATAGTGATGTGCTGAATTCGAATCACTAGGATTGATGGAAAAAACAAAATTGTTAGGCAACGCTGCTTGTATATCAAGTTAACTGAGGGCACAAACCTGGCTGAACTGCCAAAAGGCGCACTGAACTGAGTAACAAAAAATTAATGGTATCTTTTCATACGATGAATAAAAATATTATATGGTATACTGACCCCCCCGAAGGGAACTGGAGAGGGACGCTTTGGCTTAACGCCAAATACTGCGGGACTATGAGTAATTCCCAAAGAATTTTTTTAAGCGCAATCGAAGGAAGTTTCCAAATGAACTTCGACAGAAGAAACCAGAACAACAACCGATCAGTTATCTTGTGCTCTTTTATCATAACTCGAGTATGGTATAATAATGCCTAACAGTGTTTTTTTTTAGTTTTTTTATTTTTTCGTTTTTTTTTCTCTTTTATTGATTTTTTCCTATAAATAAAACAAGTTGATATTTTCAACTTGTTTTTGATTTTTTTACCACCGTTCTTCAAATTTTAATAAAGATAGTTCCTGTCGAAAAACGCTCAGACCTACAAATTTCTGTCAGAACAAGTTAGAAAACCCTCCCACTGTTGGATGCGTCCGCCCTAACTACATTATTTGATAATTGGCTTGACCCAACAAAAATTCGGCAAACACTAACAGAGAGTGAAAAAAAGAATTATATCCAAATTACTACCACTCATAATCAAGTTTCTTGCCAGATCAGAACCGTTCACTGATATTATGTTCCATGATGATATTCTTCAGGATGTAAAACCCATAGATTGGTGGAAGTCACAACAAAATATACCCATTATTCAAAAAAGAGTTCTTTCTTCATAGATTGATTTGTTGAAAATATCAGGATGTTCATAAAATCAGATGTGGAATCATCTGCGACTGAAAGATAAACATTAGTCACTATCTTCCATCGTCAAGATAACCTCTTGTGGGGTATTAATTGTTGTTTTCTGTTAGACATTCACAAAAAATAACTTCATTTTAATCGTGGATTTTTCAATTAATAGAAAAATCTTTCTATCAATATTCAATTGAGAATGTTTCCCTTTTCAGTTCTTCATAATTAGACAATTATTTTGTGCTGCTGCTTCGTCCGCATCAGTCGAGAGAATTTTCTCAACATTTGGTTTAGTCCATTCTAAACTCAGAAATTGATTAGAAACGAAAAAAGCTGCCAATTTAGTTTTTTTAGGTACAGTGGTATATTTTCTTTGATATAATACACAATTAATTAAAACTAATTAAATACAAGTTTTTATGTTGACAAGGGAAACATTCTCAATTGAATATTGAATAGAAATATTTTTCTGTGAATTGATATTGCTTCTAGAAAATGTGTTTCCCATTTCTTCCGGTCTTCCTAATGATCGTAAAAGCGTGAAATAGATTTTCGTCGACAAAAATGTATTGAAGACCGAGTGAATGCGATGCCTCTCTTGCGTCAATGTTACAAATTATTTCTGGAGAGTACTCTTTTTTGGAAAACATTCTTCTTTGCCTCAATCATCTATATGAGTTCTTAATTAAGACTGGAATAGAAAATCAAATAACTAGCTGAATGAAAATGCAAATTTTCAATTTAAGATTTTTTCTTTTGAGTTAGGATCCTTTCAGAATATCTATCAGATGTAGTTCAATGTCCAGCGTGGCTTTAGCCGGGGAAGTAGTTGTTTTCTGTTAGACATTCACAAAAAATTACTTCTTTTACCGTGGATTTTTCAATTCACAGAAAAATCTTTCTATTCAATATTCAATTGAGAATGTTTCCCTTTTCAACATGAATACCCCACGAGAGGTTATCTTGAACGATGGAAGATAGTGACTAGAGTTTATCTTTCAGTCGCAGATGATTCCGCATCTGATTTTATGAGCATCCTATCATATTTTCAAACAAATCAAAAGTTTTTATTTTCTCTCAATTATAACTTATCGGAAATTTTGATTTTAATCATGATTTGAATTGAAAAAACCATGTGATTTAAATCAATTGATTTAAATCGTTTCGACCCTGATGCCTAGACAAATACAACGACTTAGACAGGATAAATGAAGTAATCCGAGCACATAGAAGTGGAGGGACAAGAGGATACACTGGCACGAAAATTGGGACTCTAGGCTGAACAGCACCTGCATATTCTTTGGAGAAATTCCTACATCCTGAAACCCTGCGATACTATACACCTCAAAAAAATGGAGAAATCTAGAATCGCACCAACCAATAGCAGAAGAAATACACATATAGATTCCCTCAAAATCCCAAACTTCCACAGGGATCAAGGGCTCAAGCGACCGCTTCAAACAAGGATTTTCGGGAAAAGTATAAGGTGATGCACAACAGACCCAATCAGGTTGTAGAGCATCTGGCATCACCCATTACTGCCAAGAACAATAATGCTGTAATAACTTCCAGGTCCTAGGAAAAATTTAAAAATAGTGACTACGTAATATTCAATGAGAACAATACGTCATACATCAAATTCAAATGTTTCGGGAATAACTAACTGCGAGGAAACTGAGCGGACCCTGGTCCAAACAACCGCATCCGCTATTGTTATCTCCATTCTAATACCGTGGGTAGGACAAAGAGAAACCGACTGCATCGAGCATCTCGTATAATAATCAGAGGCACCCACTATTATAATGCTCGTCGGTGCGTTAAAGGCGCTCCCTTCGATGCTGCCGCATGTATAACACAAACCCTGACTTTGAAACCTTGATTTTATTAATAGAGCGTACGTGAATGAGAGTGTTGTAATTCGAGAGGAACTCGAGAGTTCAATAGGAGTTATCTGGAAAATGCACTGAAATAGCCCAGTCGTTTCTGATGAAAACATTGCGAACGAACGCGCTTCACGAGAATACTGCAGCTGAAAATACATCGAGTGTAAGATTGTGTTTCAGTTGATTGGATTTTCTATATCGCGCGATATCGCGTCGTCGTGGAACATACATTTCAAAATTTGAAATGTGTACCTTCCAATAAGAAATAAATCCCGATTTTTCTGAATGAAACTAGCTGTAGTGTTCTGGAAGGTTAACTAGGATATAAAACGATGACACGATTTATATGTTCTAATTCACTTTCACGCTTTCCAAATTAGAAGCAGCGATTTCTAAAGGACTGACTCGTTTATTGATCCTAAAAAATTATTATAATTCAGTCCATTATTTTTTCATACGTATCTCAATTTAGCATTCACAGATGTTACGAGTGCTATGCCAAAAAGTAAAAATACAGAAATATTTTTTGGGGAAATTGAGATGCAGCAATTCAAGAATGTATGTATGGTTCACATCTCGTCAAGACGAATTTTGCAAATTTTGTTGGCAACTATCAGCAAAATTGTTGGGTACAGGCAGGAAAATTAATCATTCAACAAATCATCACAGAAAACAGGTTTGAATCAGAGGTATTATACTCTTGCCACGGATCTAAGACACTCATTATAAATGCTAATCCCATTATCTAATAATGGCCTATTGTTCGTGATGTGATAAGCCATAGGAAAGGGTCTAGGGACTCAGGTACAGATTTGAAAATACGTAAATAGTCTCGTATATTACACTTTCATGTGCGAATTAAAATTTGTCAACGTAATTTGATAATTATGACTGATTTTTAACCTCTTTTCATAATGTTATTAACTAATTTTCTTAAAACAATTAGGACATGCCCAAGTTTCTATGCTGATTTGTGGTTTTGAAATTCAGTTAGCAGTTTGTATTCTGTTGGATTTGAGTAGGGAAACACTTCTATTATAGCTTTTTTATAAAGTTTGCAGCCTTAACACGCAGGACAGTAAAGACAGTGTGGCGTGTAGTAAAGAAGCCTATAGTAAAGATAAGAAAAATAAATAATAGTTTAAAAAAACTAAAAAACACGCCTTTATAAAAAACCAGACTAAAAAAATTGAAAATAAGAAAAAAAAAAATTTATTTAAAAAAAAGCGTGGGGTGCATGGTATCGCCTCGGCCAACAATTACCTGCGATCTGAGACATTTCTTACTTTACTGCCCTAGGTGTGTAATGTACTATATAATTATTAATACCATGCATCCCACGCTTTTTTTCAAATAAAATACATTTTTTTCTTATTTTCTATTTTTTCAGTCTGGTTTTCTATAAACACGTGTTTTTAGTT